>CM074280.1:23956150-24483650 GCA_037194245.1 Opsariichthys bidens | reverse complement strand
CATCATTACTCCAGTCTTCAGTGTCACATGATCCATCAGAAATCATTCTAATATGCTGATTTTCTGCTCAAGTAACATTTCTTATTATTAACAATGTTAAAAACAGTTGTTTTATTTTGTTAAACTATGATGCATTTTATTCAGAATTCTTTGATAAATAGAAAGTTCAAAACGACAGTAATGGTTTAAATTACAAATATTTTGTAACATTTTTAAAGTCCCTATGAAATAAAAAATTAGTCTTACTGATATCTATAAACTAGTGAGCTCCAAAACAAATGACGAAATTCCCATTTAGAAGCATTACAAAACTTACATTCTCTAACTTCTGCCAATATGTATCAATGATTTTGGTGACATCACTTTGCACTTCAGCTTCTCATCAGATTTTCTATCCAATCAGATGTTCTCTGGAATCTAAAGCACCCTGCCCCCTATATTATAAATATACGCTACCGCTAAAATCGGTCACCTGTTCACACATTTGAAAGAGACGCAGACAGTCTGCTCCGCTCCAGAGACTCATAGCACAGAGCAGATGAAACGCGCAAGTTGGCGCAAACCAGAAAACGTATCAGATCCATTTGAATTCGTCACAGAATGCTCTATTTTAAAGCAATATGGAGGAGATTAGGAGGAGAAAAGGTTCGAGATTAGGCAGAAATTGAAGCTTTACTGAGCTCAACAGCTATGGCTGAATTGTGATATAAACGAAACGCTATTGGCTAGTTTTTTTTTACCGTGTTCCTGGACATACCTTTTCACCTCTCCGTCAAAACAGGCGACGTATATCCAGTAGAGAGTGAGTGAAAAGCATAAGATAGCCACACAAACCGAGATGGCCGACACAAAGTAACAGAGTGAGGGAGAACTGGATGAAAGAACACTGATGGAGTTGTTCAGATGCACTGATCCGTACAGCATACACTTCCCATCAAAACTTCCCTGTTTAAATGGGGATAAAAGAAGAAAGTTCTGGCTTACAAAAATGCATCTTGTTATGACCGTAGTAGGCAACAGTGGGCCTGTCTTTTATAAATAAAACAACAACAACAACAACAAAAAACTTTTTTTGTTTACAAATGGTCATCAAAAAATACTTATATATGTAGGTTTAGGAGTAGGGGTTGGGTTAGGTGATCAAATCAATGCAAGTCTATGCAATGTCCTCACAAAGATAGCCATACAGACGTGTGTGTGTGTGTGTATTATATTATATTATATTATATTATATATATATACACACACACACACGTCTGTATTGCTATCTTTGTGAGGACATTACATAGACTTCCATTGATTTTATATCACCCAACCCAATCACTACTCCTAAACCTACCCATCACAGAAACTTGTGCAAAACATTACATTTAAATAAAAACCTGATTTATAAGCCTTTTTATCTAGTGAGGACCAGTCAAACGTCTACACTAGCGGGTTGAGAAAGTATTTCAGAGTAAAGTGAGGACATAGTATAGCCACAACTATAGCCAAAATGAGTACACACACACACACATACATAGTTTTTTCTTCTTTCACAACTTTCAACAATTCAATATTATGATATTGTTTTTATTGATTTAAATTTTTGGAAAAAGCTGATTTATTGTTGAGTCAGGACCTCCAAGGTGGGCACAAGCTAAAATGAAGGGGTGGAATACAGGTGGAATTTACTGCGTTTCAAACTAGACACTTTTCACATTTAAATATGTTATGTTAAACCAACTATTATCTAGCATAACATTAAATATAACTCTCTAATTTGACAACATGGGAATCTTCCGCCTTTCCAAAGAACAAGAAATTTGTGAAATATGTGCCAGTGAACTTCACAACTACATGAGAGCATCAGTCTTAGTGAACAATGTCTTCATTTTTCATTTTAAAAGGATAAAAACCAACTGAAGCTCTTTCACAAACACTTAAATTCTTACTCACACTCTCAGTGTTTCTGCTCATCTGACTTTAATAAACCAATTCCTTTTGGGAGCAAATTCTCAGCTGGTCACATGACAGAAAAAAGTGAAGAAAGTGACAGAACTGGAATAAGTTCAGTCACGCTCTCATTTTCTCTTCACTTCCGGGTTTTACTTTTAAAATGTATTAGTTCTTCGGCGGTATAGATAATTACACGCGATACTTAACATTTCTGGTGTTATTTTCTTCAGTCACATGACTCTGACGATTTTGGTGGAAACTCGTGAGAGTAAAAGCACAGAATACTTAAAGAACAAAAGTTATGAATTTACATGTAACTAGGGAAAACACCAAAAAACATTTAAAAAAACAAACAAACAATTGTCCTAAACAAAACTGTGAACTGTAAACCACAAGCGTTCAGCTAAAATAAAGTTTGAAACTTGTATTTTGCCGTATTTCCGAAGGCAAAGCACCTCGTAACTTCTGCTCTAGTCAACTATATTCATTAACAAACAGCAAATACCTGTGAGATCGTAACAGAGGAGGCTGTGATGATCCCGCAGATGAAACAGCTGCCGTACAGCAGCAGCTCCAGCAGCAGAAGCCACGGCAGCGCCATAGCTTTAATGCGCGCGCCACAACTCTTACACTGTCTTTAACCAGCCGCGGCAGCGCGCATGTACACCATGTGCCCAAACGCATCATGAGTTAACGACAATCATGTGATCACACAAAAACATGAATTGAATAGAACCACATTCCCTTGCATTTTCTTTAAGTAAAGCATCAAAGTAGGTCACATTTATGATAATCACCTTACCTTAGTTAAGTTATATAGACCTACTTCATCATTTGAGTAAAACTACATTAACTTTGATTATATCAAGTCATTGAACTATTTTAGTTTCTGTTAGATTAGTGCACTTCAATCACATTATAACTCTGCCAATAATATGTAATGCAAGCTGCATGTATTTGACAATAAGCGTTTATATTGTGGCACTAATTTGAAGCGTTGACAGGCAGTAAAGTTTATTTAGACTTGTTTTTATTACACGACACCACGAATTCACAGACACTCGGCAACATTATGTAACAATGTATAATGTAATAACAACAATATAAAAAAGTCAAAAGCCAACCAGGCCTGCATTTTCAGATACATTAATGCTCATCAACTTAACAGCAAATAAAATGATTCATTTTTTCCCCCCCATATAATTAGAACATTTTTCAGTGGTAACTGCTTGACTTAATCAGATAAATGTTTAAACGATACTTTTGAGCATCATGATGATAATAACAAAACACTTATTCAGTGTTCTTGATCTTTACAGCATAACTTTGTACATTTTCTTGGTTCTTTGCTACTAATTCAAATTGTTAACCATTCTTGCACACTTCTGATATCAATCTGTGCACAATCTTTGTGTTTTTATGAGGCCCATGTGTGTGATAAACTCTATTTAGCCCATCCGGTAAGTGTCTGTGGGGCAGCCGGGCAGACGGAAGCTGTCAGGCACTGGGCTGTCTAATTTACAGATGATCTTGTAGATGGCCTTCTTCCAGCACGGATCGGTATCCCTACCACTCTGTATGGCAGAGAAAAACTCCCTCAGGGCTACCTCAGATACCTCCACAAACCTCTCTGGAACCTAGAAAACAGACATGATGTTGTTTAAACACTTAACTGAACGGTTACATGCAGCACCCACGCCTGTGCACATGCACACACTGACCTGGTAATCATTGCTCTTATTGTAGTGCATGTTGAGAATGCGGTAAAGCTCAGTGTCTCTGCCCAGGCGGAGTGATCTTTCCCTGGCAGATGTAAGCCCCTCTCTGGCTGCCTGGCGGGCAAAGCGCTCCATCTGGATATAGAAGAACTCCCGGAAGTTACTGAACCACTTAATCAGCTGTGAAGTGACACAGCGATTGAACTGTGTGAGGGGGGAAAAAAGAAAAGAAAAACCAAGTTAATTCTAGTAACATTTCAAATAGATTGGCTATATAATGAATGTAGGTCAGCATTAAACATTTTTGGAGATATTCATTCTGTGATGTTTAATTATAACATATGATTTCATTTAAAAAAAAAAAAAATCATTGACATTCACTCATAAATGTAGGAACATTTTCAGACTGCTCTAATTGATTCTAACGGTTTCAAAGAGAAACCATGCCAGACTGCTGTATATAGGTCAGTGTGACTTCATTCAATAAGTCATTAACCCATATAATTATATAATAAGTGAGAGATATGCACATAAAGCTATACTATTTTGAGATCAGGATATATGAATGATGCTCACTTTGACATCAGGGAAATATGTCTTCAGTGTGCTGGAGCTGGGGTAGCGTGTGTAGAAGAACATGAGTTTGGCTTTCTTCAGGTGGCACGGAGAGAGACCTTCCTGAGAGTGTAGATGGTTAAGGAATGTGTGATACCACAAATGCATATGTGTGTGTGTGTGTATATATATATATATATATATATATATATATATATATATATATATATATATATAAAAAACACCATTACCTTTCAATAATTTCGGGTCTGTAAGACTTTTTACACATTTGAAAGAAGTCTCTTATGTTCACCAAAGCTCAAAAATACAGTAAAGTAAAAACGGTAATATTTTAGAATAAAATTACAATTTAACATAACTGTTTTCTTTTTGAAAATAATGTAATTTATTCCTGTGATGCAAAGCTGTGTTTTCAGCATCATTACTCCAGGCTTCAGTGTCACGTGATCTAAAATCACCCTAATATGCTGATTTGCTGCTCAAGAAACATTTACTATTTTCAAATGTGCTGTTTTTATTTTTATGGAAAGTTTATTTTTGATTCATAGCTCTTCTTATTTAATATATATATATATATATATTAAAGAGATGTTAAAATTGTGTTTGACAATTTAATGCACATAAATGTATTATCATCTTTAAAACTGACCCCCAAACTTTTGAACACCAGGGTAAACATATTTCTTCACAATTTTATAAAGGATATTGACCCAGCGGCAAGATAGATCGCTGCATCTCCTCCATCAACCACTCCTGCTCCGCCTCCCCTCATCCCTCCTTCTCTCGCTCTATCCGATGGAGAGGGGTCTAGCTGCCCCAACAATGGGAGGGGTGGGAACGCAGAATTGTGTGAACGGAAGTCCATAAAAGATTCAGACAGGCAGTCCTTATGAAGAGGCAAACTGGAAAGGGAACGGGCAAAGAGATTCTGCATGGTGTAGTGAAGAAGGGGTAAGGGAACGGGGTTGTCTGGGGGATAGGAGGGCAGGAAGTGGTCTTTGCTCCTGGGAGGTAAAAGTGCCGGGAGAGGGGGCTGGGGTAGTGGAGGGAGGCTGGGATTGGCTTGAGGGAGGAGGAGGTCCTTGTGTACACTTTGAGCAATAGGGGCCCTCTTGTCTTGAGGACTCTTTGTGACAAGTGGCAAAGCTTCCACCTGCTCAACCGCCTGAGGTCTCGGCCTCCTGTCTGAGTTTAGATCCAACGTCATGCTGGTTTCTTGGGGAACGGCGGAGGATGTGACGGTCGAGGGGTCAGTTTCAGCATAGAGACGGACAACTCTGTCGATAACTTGAGCCACAACATTTGCAAGCTCCTGCTTTAGTGCTTGAGCAAATTTCTGCCCTCCTTCTGCGCTCTCCCACTCACCTCTGACCAAACTGCAGCCCAGCCACACTTGATCCCCATTTAACTCCAAGTCCAGGTCCACGGAGGTCTCTGGAAACATTGCGGCATTGCCATTCCTATTGGTTTCATTGTTTTTCTTAGACGAACAACGGGGAGGGGAAAATCCGCTGCTGACGAGTGGATCGTCGCTGTCGGAAAACATCTCTGCAACCTCATCGAGATTGATCGGCCCATTCTCTTGGTCCTCTTCGCCTCCTTTCTCGTCATCCGCCTGCCCTCCATACACTCTCCACACCTTGCGCTGGAGTTCTAGAAGTTTCCCTCTGGTTTCCTCCAGCTGAAGCTTCAGTTCTTGTCGCTGTCGCTTCCTGCCTTCCCTGCTTTCCCTCCTGTTCCCTTCTTCTGCTCCCTTCCTCTCCCCCATTCTAACCAAAGCTCTACTCTTCCTCCCTCTCTTGCCTTCCCTCCCGGTTTCTTCTTCATTTCTACCTGCGGAGTCCATCCTGGATCTCTTAACTCTCCCAAAATCCTGCCCCCAGTTGCCAGGCTCAGGAGCAGAGCTTTGTCCCCGTTCTCCATGACAGCGCTGGGATGATGGGGTTGCCCCAACTGCAAACTCCCTCTTCCCAAATACATCCTCCTCACTTATATCATCATCTACCAGGAGCCCAGGGAACAAGCCCTGACGCTGACGGAAACTACCCCACCTTTGGGACGCACTGTTGGGGTGCATGAGAGGGGAAAAGAGCGGGTGGGAAGACAGGCTGCTGGGGGAAAATCGGTGGCTTGAGGGGTTGGAATCTGGCAGGCTGTGATACAGTTCGAAGGGACACATCTGGGAAGGCTGCTGATGAAATCGATCCGAAGGGGAATCCATAACCCCCTTTTCCGTTCTGATCTGGTTTCAGGATCTTTAAAGAGAGCACAATTTGCTGAAAATAAATGCATAATCGTAAACGGAAATATGCAGCTATTTGGATCGGTTTTAAAATTGTTCATAATCCTCTCATTGTTATCGGCATCATCATTGTCTGTTTTTTTCCTCTCTGCATGTGTGCGTTATCTATCGGCTGACAGCTGTACCCTGTGTTTGTTCAGACTGTTGACTCTATTGCTCTCATCCTTCTCTCCCCCCCCCACACACACACACACACACACCCACACACACACACTCAACCCAACACAAATACATGGATGGTGAGACAGTAAATATTTTAACGAGATTACTATAGTCCCAAACCTCTGAATCTGCATTTTTACTTAATTCAGACCTTTTAGAACAGATAGATAGATAGATAGATAAGATAGTCAAATCAGATTAATGGAAATTACTGTCCTGAACGTTTCGCCTATTCCTCATTGGCACAAATGCCACAGATGTCATCAGATTACTGGTCAAATATAAAGCCGTTTAACTGCCATGAAAAAAATGTAACAGATGGAAGGACAACACCCTCAGGGATAAATTATAGAAATTGATTTACGTTAATTACTGACAGACACACTAACCAACTCGACGTAAATATCGCAGTTCACGTCAAAGTTTTCTTGTTGTGAGGACAGATTTCGCTCCTGCTCGAATACCGGCGCAGAGCGCACGAGCGGACATTTGTAAACTCTGCGCGAGCGTGTCGCAGATTCATTAACAGATAAATAGATGAGGCGCATTTGACAAGGACAAACAAATAGTCCCAAATTGTCCCAAATGTATAAAGGAGCTGAAAATATTTAAAAACTTACAAAACAGTTAGCTAAAAAGCATCCCCCGGTCGGTCACTTTCCTGTCGTGTTATATTTTGCTCTTGTCGAGGGGTCCGCTGGTCACCGGGAGCATCAGCGTTACAAGCGCCACCGAGTTTCCTGTTATTGCTGTCGCTCCTGTCTCGCGCTGTCCATCTCTCATCCTCGCGCACTCTATCGCGTGGTGATCAGCCAGTAGGCGTCAAGGCGTGAGGGAGGGATGTCCGCTGCCCCCGGTGCACGCGCGCGCACACACAGTTTACTCTCTCTCTTTCACTCTCTCACACACTCTCCACGTGGGTCAACTACTTGGTTATGAGCCTCCACCAATCAAAAACGACCCGCTTTACCAAAATAATCCGATGTACATATATGCTAAATTTATTATTGTGACCCCTTTTCCACCATAGTATCACAGTTCATGTTAAGATTAAAAATGTAATTAAATTTAAGGCTAATAATCGGATAAGGATCCAATTCAAGCAATGTAAAAAGCTGGAAGTGATTATACAAAAGCCCTAATAGATTTTTGGTTCCCAAAGAGATTAAACGAGAATTTAGGAATACATTTTATATATAGGAATAATATATATATATATATATTAATAAAGGCAATATTATTCCACAATACTACTGATTTACAGCATGCTTTATTAAAATGCAGCCTTTTGAATGTAGTGCATGCATAAAAAATGTAAAAAAAATCTTTTAGGATTTTAAACCACTGACAGCTCCTCTAAAGGTTCAACACATTCTCATAAAAAAGTATATTTCTGATAATGATTCTGCAACATTCCACAAGACTTTTAAAAATATAAAATGCTGTAGGAATTTGTTTTTCTAGTTGGAACATATTTGGTTCTTGGAGGGTTTTTTTTTTTGTTTTTTTTTTGCTTCCACTGGAATACACGATGATAGAATTCTGAATTCTGTACACATTCTTTTACAATTTTTGAAATATCTTTTTTTAATCATTTTCTCTCTTTTGAATAATGCCATATACCAGATATATTATAATAACACTGATTGTAACCAACCAGTATGTTGGAGAACCTATAATTGCAATTATAACATATTTGTCCAAACAAACTTCTGACGTGGTATCGATCATTTTAAGAGAGGATATCTATACCTGCATATTTAAGAAAATAGTTTAGTAGATAATAGGTCAATACAAAAAATAAACAACATTTAAGAACTAGAAGGTCTTTTTTGATTATTCCACCAAACATGTGTCCTATATGAGAGTGTATTTGCCAAGGTCAGTATGAAAAAGCAGCAACAGAGCTCTTCATAATCAGAGACTCCTCTACCCCTCAATGTGTGAAAGCTGATTATCGGTCCCTCCACTCCTCTTCATTGCACCCCTTCTCTCTCTTTCATTGTTTCCATCACTCCCTCTCTCCCCCACTTCACTGAAATACACCTCAACCAACCAAACTGTTCACAATAACCAGTGGCTACTGTTGTTATGGAAACAAGAAATGTCACACAAAGCCTCGTTAATAAAAGGTGCTTGCGACTATCTAAGTAAACAAATGTAATTGAAATTTACTTTTAAAAACAAATAAATATCAGACAGATAGACGGGACATTAACACAGCTCGCATACTTCGACAAGTACATACTTTGAGGCTAATGGGTTTCTCTCTGTTTGACTTTTTTTCTCAGTAAAAAATGATGGTAAGTGTGCGATGCAGGTGTTAAATTCCTTGATAAATTCCTTATCCGACAATACAGTGCATTTGCACTGTAAACACACACACACACACACACCTTTTGTAAGGTCAGGCTGAAAGGCTTTTGAACTACATTAGCAACTCACACTGAATCCTTTGAACTGAAGCCAAATGACTGACAGCAAACAATATTAAAATGCATGAGCAATTCTAACAAAGAGCTATGAAATACACCAAAGGGACGTAGCCATTTGCGCGCAGTGTTTTAAAAATGCCACACGAATGTCGATCCTTTCAAATGGTGGGAGACATATCAAAATGTCTCATTTGAATGAGTCACGATCAAACATATTGCATTATGAGTCCGTAATATGCGCGGAATGAAAATGTGGTATCCAGCGGGGGGAGAGAGAGGGAGAGAGAGAAAGCAGGAGTGGAGATAGACGTTTGAGGGGGTCGATGGACAGGCAAAGTGTTTGCCCATTGGCTGCCTCTGAGGGAAAGTGTGTATGAGAGAAAGAGCACTCACACATTCAGCCTTGGGCAAGGTGACTGAGGAGAGACAGTGAGTGACAACTGCAGTTGAACTAGAGGATATTCAATCTGAAGGGACAGAATAATGAATCGAGTCCTCAGGAATTAGTACCACAAAGATGTAAAAGCACCCAAGGAAGACAAATCCAAACCACCGGGATGTGAGAGTGTTTATAATACTTATGAAAAAAGAGGCAGGTTGATTAAATGGAAGATACTGTCGGACGAAAGCTGTGCAGGATGACCAATGAAATGGTCATTCCAACGAAGGCCAGTAGGAAAAAAAATCACCAAGCCTTATGCGCACGATCTGTTTTCAAATGGATCACCAGTGACCTTTACAATAAGGTTCAGCATGTCCTGATTTTGCTGCATTAGACGTGTTACTGCGTCAACATATTTTGTTGATCCTGGAATAACATAAGTTATCCCTGAAATCAGAGGGAAAGGATAGGTAATAAGAAGCAACTAACCCTGATTGTAAGACTAAACTTGTCCCTCAAATCTGATTGGTTGATTGGAATATTGTTCCAGTTTCAACAAACTAGGGACACTTACTTGGTGAAATCAGGTTGTGTATATACACATATATAAATATATATAATGTGTGTGTGTGTATATATATATATACACATACATGTATGTGTCTACTGGAAGGTAGTTTATTTCTCAAGGGACGTTGTTGGCCAAAGCAATAATTATATTGTTTTGGGCCTGTGAATTTTATGGACAGTAATATCTGTGTTATATAAGCTATCGGCCACTATAGATCTTTACAGATATCATTTGAGTACAAAATGTAACCGTGACACCACTGGATTCTGGATCCAGCAGAGCCATGGCCACTATTTCAGCAGCTTTCTGATAAAACTCCTCTTTACTGAAGCTCTGTTTTCAGTTTCCGCCTCTGACCTTGAGCTTCAGGAAACTGGCGGTAATGCACATTATTAAAACTGCGAGTGTGTGCATGTGTCTTCAATGGATTGTCCTTGTCCTCTCAGCACCGAAAACATATTCTTTGATCTTTGACCGAAATGACTCTCACAATGCGGTGGAGAACCTCAGGAATACAATATAATGCACCGACTCGCGCTCTCATCCGCACACAGATCCACAGACGTGAGAAAACGCGCTCGCGCACACACAATTTCACTCCTCTCCCTCTCAGTCTCTCCGCAGTACTCAGGTTGCAATTATCCTCTTTGGCTGGAGTGTTTTGATGGTATAATTGCCATGGACACTGAGGAGAGAGGGATTGGTGAGTGAGAGATAGAATGAGGGATGGAGAGGGGGAGAGAGGGACATCGAGAGCTGACACTCTCAGCATGCTAATGCCCAAACACACTCCATCTCCCAACGTTTTCCTTTTTGTGACTCTCTTCATTGCACACACATGCCACACACACACACACACACACACAGGTGCGGTAACCTCTCTCCATTCCACATTCACTCCAGGCAGCCAAAACAGCAAATACACAAGCCCGACGGGAGAGCGAACAACAGTAGGAGGGGAAAGATTGGGATATTTTCCATCCACTGACAATAGAGATGATCCACGCTCATCCTCTGCTCATCCCTCAGTTCTTTCAGCTATGTAATCCTTTTTGTCCTTTATATTCGTTCCTTCTCTTTACCAGAAAGAGAGCCAAATTGCGCACGATAGCCCCTATACACGATGGGCCCTAAGAAATGTGGATGCGTCTGCCTTGATGTCTTGATCTAGTTTGGGCAAAACAGCGACATCTGGTGGTGTATTAAAAACTGCGCTCAAACCCATTAAGAGTCAACATGACATGAAAATCAACAATATTAAAGGTACACTATGTAAGCTTTTTACTTATCCTGATTAGTTTAGACCTGTCGGGATGGTTTTTATGGGGAAATTGTGTAGGTATGTGGAACAGAGATCATTCAGGCAAAACATTCATAGAGATTCATTTTAGGCCTGTCAATTTTCCATCTCAAAAGAAGAAAAACAAAAATACGTGAATAAAATCCAAGTTTTGAGCACTAAAAACAGCAAGAGGTTCTAAAACGCTTAACGTGAATGCCTTAATGTACTAGAACAGTGATGTTGGGGACCATATTCGGTGTGCACCTTGTTGATGGTGGGTACTGTGTGTAGGCGAGATGAGTGTTAAGTGTTTTCTTTTCTATGGAAAAATTCTCAACGAGAAACTGTGTGTTCCGTTTATATTCAGGGTTCATCGGCTTGCCTGTGCGTGGTGTGCATCATCAGTGAAGTGTATGTTTGATCTGATCTTTTAATAATACGGTCTTCGTTAGTACTTGGTACAAACCTGTTAAAAAAAATCACTGGTGGGCAATGAAGGAAAGCTTTGTTTTGCCCTCCAAGTGGGCATTCCTATATGTGTGTGATGTCATGTGAAAACTATGAATAAAGGAAACTTTCTCGGCTATTTTGACATGTATGGTGTGGAAGTGGCACAGGTTAGTTGTCACAAAGAGCGAGAAAGTGGAGCAGCTAAATCACCAATCACTGGGGAATCACCTGTTTAATGTGGTATAGAGGAGAGTCTGCTGGCAAAACGAGCATGTGATATATTATTGAATAAATAAACTGCCAATTAGTTCTTTTATAATGTTGTTAACTTAAAAACATAAGCATTTCCAATTAGTCAAAACAACAGCATAAAAAATTGTACTTAAATGCTCAGACATTGCTGTTGGATTTGCATGTGTTCACAGGTGCCACAAACTATTTTCATCCACAGTCACGCAGAGCCGAAGCACAACCGAAACAATGTTTTTCCGCAAAATGCAAGCAGTTTTCTTTGTAGCCACTAAAGGGCCAAAAGTTACATAGTGTACCTTTAACGCTCGTAATACACACTCTCAGGTATTATTGTGCACATTTCATTAGTAAATGACTTTCCTTTTCAGTTGATGTCATCTAGGATCTGCAGGAGAATAGTCAACCATTTATACACTATGGATCATGCAAGGTAATTTACTAAGGTTTATGCAAGTCAAAATACTAGTATTTGAACCATTATTTACTGCCTAAAAAGCATGTCTTAAACCAGATGCTAATTTGCACTGCTCTTGGTAGATTGCGTAAGTCATTATGGAAATGATCCGGCTACGTCTGTGATCACATGTAGAACTTTCCACTCCCATCTGCACTCTTTTGGCTTCTTATGAAGCCATCAGCCTCTATTACTTCAACTTAGTTTTAAAATAATTATGTCTAGCATCAGAATTCATGGTGGAAAATTACATTACCCATGATGCTGTACAGAAAATTACACCAGAGTCAAAACAAGCAAAAACATGCCAAATGAATAGTTTTATATTTCTCCATCATTTTTAATTCAATTATGCTGTCGCAATGCTTTACGGGATTGTAGTTATTTACACCACTAAAGCCATTAAGAAGAATCTTGTACCTTTGTATTTTTGCCCAATATTCAAATACTTTTTGCTTCAAATCAAAGTTTGTGGTGCTATGATTCACCTCGTTGCTGGTTGGCTTGGTTCATGGCTTATAACGCTTTAACAAAGACTTTTTAAAAAAAAAATCCCTATGGGAGAAATGAATTCAACAAATACTTCCGGAACCAGCTCTGCTGAAAAAGGGGAAGGGCATTAATGCACTTTATATTAGCAAAACAGCACAGTGTGTTTCAGGAGTGGAGTACTCCCCCACAATCAACTGTAAACTTTAGTATGGAACACTCACAAGCCAATTATTTCCCAATGGATGGAATCAAGTCCCTTCCTACATTTTGAATACACACAGTGTAAATATATATCCTGTTTCACCCTGAAATATCATATTTAAAAAACTAAAATAGGATGAGAATGCCATTTCGTATTTATATTACATTTTTAATTACTTACAATATAATTTACAAAACAGGCAGATTCCATTGAAAAGGCAATTCTTTTAAGACAACAGTCATTTACATAACAGCTTAATTTACATAAAAGTTGGATTAAAGAAAATTGAATAGCTACTAAAAACGTCTCCAGTTCTGTAGGATCAGACAGTATTAGATGATTACATTAAATTAGTGTAAAATCAAGTAAAAATTGCTTGGTCTTACACTGCAGGGAGTGTAGTGCTGCTGGACACATCCGACTGGATGGTGCTGCAAGTGTAACTATTTAAATAAGCGAAAAGGTAAGTGTGGGAGTCAAGTGTGTGTGTGTGTGTGTGTGTGTGTGTTGACCGTGTAGGTGGTCGGCGAGTTGCACTTAAGTGAAACTGTGGTGATTTCAATATGTGTGTGTGTTAGTCAAAACTCGGTTCATGAAAGTACATATGTGGGAGTGTGCTTGGGTATCCTAGGTTTGATGAAGCTTGAGTAAGTATGTATGTGTGTGTGTGTGTATGTGTGTGTGTGTGCGTGTTCAAATTGTTTCTCTATGTATTGTGGTCGTGAGTGGGAGTCTGTATAGATAGAAGTCTCTCCGCAAGCTCTAGGACTTCAGCAATCTTCCTCTTCACTGCTTCTCTCCTCTTCAAATCTACATCTCCTAGCGGGAGAGAATGAGTAATAGAAAGAGAAGAGAAAAAGGGTAGAACAAAGGGATGTTAGGGTTTTTTTTCCTTCTACCATTTTGCATTGCATCCAAAAAAGCTCATTTCCTGCTCTGAGGAAAAAAAAACATTGCATGCAATGTCCTTGTGTTGAGAGCTACTCTGGTCTTTCCTCTCAAATAAATTAATCACATCAGGGTCATTCTGACCAAAGCAAATTGGCATTTGTATGATTTAGGGTCTGTAATCTGCACATGGGGGCAGTTTTGCAATTTTGTTTTTATTTAGATGGAAAACAAGAATAAAACTACAATGTTTATTAAAACAGCAATGTTTTGGTCACTGCAATATTAAAACATTGCTGGTTTTGTTGTTCGATGAAATGAATACTTTTATTCATCCAGGATAAATTAAATTGATCAAAAGTGACAGTAAAAAGCTTTAATATGGTACAGTGTTAGGGTTACGCATTAAAAGTAATGCATTACTTTTAAGTTTACAACAGAATGCGTTTTACTTTTTCAAATAAGTAACACAAGTTACTTTGTTTTCCCAAGACTGACACCTCTCCTGTCCCCATGTTGAGAGAAATTGTGAGTAAGTGCTGATGTGTGCCGTGTAAACATGATGCGTATTGTAGCTCTAGAGTCCAGACTAAATGTGAACTCGCATTTACTTATCTCAACTGCAGAAAAATAGATTCAATGTTAATCAAAATGACAAACAAGCAAGCCCAGATGAGAAAAAGTAATGCAATGCATTGCTTTCAATAAAGAGTAACTAAGTAATGCAATTAGTAACTCTTTTAGGGAGTGACACAATTTTGTAAAGAATTACTTTTAAAAAGTAACTTTCCCCAACACTAACAAATTATTTCTCTTTGAAATAAATACAGTTCTTATGAACTTTCTATTCATTAACGAATCCTAAAAAATATGTATCGCAGTGTTCACAAATATAAAAATCAGCACAAGTGTTTTCAACATTGATGATAGTAATAAATGTTTTTTGAGCAGCAAATCAGTATGTTAGAATGATTTCTGAAGAATCATGAGACACTGAAGACTGGAGTGATGATGCTGAAAACTCAGCTTTTTCAATCAATAAATTATATTTTAAAATATGTTCAAATATAAGTTATTTGGTAACACTTTACAATAACGTTCATAAATTAAACATTAGTTAATGTATTAACTATCTTTAACTAACCATGATTAATACATTTGTTACTGTGTTTTCTAATCTTCATTAATGTTAGTTAATGAAAATACAGTTGTTTGTTAATGTTAGTTCACAGCGTATTAACTAACGTTAACAAGATTTTAATAATGTATAAGTAAATGTTGAAATTAACATTAACAAAGATTAATAAATGCAGTTCATTATTAACTAATGTTAACTAATGAACCTTATTGTAAAGTGTTACCAGTTATTTTAAATTGTAATAATATTTCACAATATTACCAAGACTTTCTTAAACATAAATAGTGCATTTTAAACAAAATTGAGCACATTTGTTAAAACTTCAAGTTAATTAGTCATATTCCCAAAGTGTGCTTTGTTGAATACAGCATGTATTAACAAAAGTAGTATTCCGTTTTTTGGGATTCTGTGCATACAGAATATTAGCACAGTGTGCAAAGTATATATACTGCAAGCTGCAGTTTGTCAGTATGCAATCATAAACAGCCTCGTTGTCATACCTTGCACTCCTTTCATAAAAATATCGACAGCCATCCTGTATCTTTGCACTGCTGCACTGTAATCACCCTCTCTCTCTCGTTCCTGGGCAGCGTTCAGCTCTTCGCTGGCCTGCTGCACATAGCTCACATCTCCACCAGACTCTGTCCCATTTGGACCAGTTAGAGGGACAGACAGGAGTTCAGCATGGCTGGGTGATCCGTAAGGTTGATCTGAGGGCATTGAATAAGGTGATGAGAGGAAGGTTTGCATTTAAAAAAAAATGATGAGTGACACTGTGCAGACTTCCCTACCTTCTTTGGCACATGGGTCAAAAATGGCGAGGTCTGTATCTGAAAGCTGAGGCTGAGCCTTGTCTGAATGTTCCTCCCATCCAGAATCAAACAGCGAATCAAACTCCTCTAATTGGTCGACCGGAGAACCTGGAATTTCAAGCGAGGCATCTGGAAGATGAAGAGCAGGAATGGACCGATTAGCCATGATTGAAATCGAATAGAAACAGGATAAAAGACATGAATAACAAACTTACGTGTTGTAGCATCTGCAGCAGCGGCGCATTGGTCTGCACCGTTATTCTGATGCGTTTTGATGTCAGCGTCTCTCTCTTTTTCTGACAGTCCAAGTATTTCCATTTCTGCTTGTGTTTCTTGTGTAGGGCTGCTTTCCATGTCACTGAATGCCTCAACTGCTATCTCTGGCTGAGCTAGATCTGTCAATCTTTGGTTGGTCTCCAGCTCCTGGGCCTGGATAGGAGCATCTCTCCCAGTCTCCTCTTCAGCCAACAGCTGAGTGTTCCTCTCAGGTAGGGGAATAAGAGGAGGTGGAAGAGAAGTGGAAATGGCAGCTGTCTCCAGGGGTCTCCTTACTTCTGCTCCCTGACAGAGGAAAAATGACCAAGTGGATTAGCAAAAAAGACACAGAATCAAACAAATATAGCACACAGGTCACATTTGGACAACTTTTATGGTCCTTTTAAGGTGCTTTTTGGCTACTTTAGGATTTTGACCGTGTCAGTGCCCAGTATGAACTCTGATAAGAGCAATATTCCAGCTAAAGAATACCTGAGTTGATAACAGTAATTAATTATCTGTTAGGCTCAGTCCAAATCTGATTATATGTGCCTTCAATTGGAATCTGATAATATGATCACATCAATATGTTTCGCAACTGTGTTTTCCGGAATATTGGTTCGCAATGACATTGCGTTGGTAAGCATACGCCAAAAACAACAACGGCAACATGGAAGGGTTTGCAATACAGTTGTTCTCCTGTTTACCACATGACAATGTGTAGCCATCGCGGTTTGCTACTGCATCATCTGAGGCAGTGACAGAAAAGTAGGAGGCTGGTATGTGCGGCTTTATTCTGTGCTACGTGTTGGCAGCAGCGTAGCAGACCTCGTCCGCCAAAAGCAAGCCAATATATTTGGTTGAAATAATGACTGAAATATATTTGTCTTACCCTGAAGAAATCTTTGAGTTGAGGGCTGTTGTAGAGAGCAGGAATGTTTGTAGTGAAGAGCAGCATGTCCTCGGCTGCTTTCCTCCTCTCTTCAATCACAGCCTCATCAAAACGACCTGCGAGAGCGAGAGAAATGGAAAAAGAACAAGAAGAGAGAGAACAGAGAGAGCGGTTGGGGAAGTACAGCATCAAGTCATAAAAATGAAATTCTTAAGATCCAGGTAGAGAAAAATAAAGAGTCAAAACTGCCACAAATGCATCACATCTCAGCCATTCCATCGACTTTACCAAAAACCTGCGCCCGTGGAAAAGGGGGAAACTCTTCTAGCCTTCTGAACAGGTTCCTATGAGTGTAGGCCAGCTCTCCATGTAGTTTCTTCAGCTCCGAGTACCTCTTCCACAACACAACCTGCCAATCAAACCAACAATGAGTCCAATGCAAATCCAAACATGTGTTTATTCAAACATACAGGAATGATCATACCTCTTTAACATTCTCCGGCTGTGTCTTTGATACAAACTGTGGAGAAAGGGATCAATTAAACCACATTACATCAAAGGGAAAGGATTTAAAATGGCTGATTATTTTAAGCATGAATGAGGAAAGTGATGAGATTAATGCATGAGACACTGAAGTCACGGGGTCTCTCTCCAGAGTCTTTAAATCACGAGTTTCAGAACAAACCAGATAAATAACACGAGACTAGTAGTTATTAACCCTATCTATAAGGACCAGTTAGCCTAATGTACATCTTTTTATTAATGAAGCACCGTTTATCTGATGTCAAAGCTATGCAATATCTATTATTCATCTCTGTGACAAGGAGAAGTAAATATGATCATGTAGTAACGTTATATCCCAGTGCTACTAACCCTTGCTGTTACTTTATATTCCGTGTGTCCTTTCTCGTGTGTACGTGGATCTGTCACAGTGAAGAAGCGGTAATATTCTTCAGTTTTAGACTTTCGAGACATCACTGTGAGAAGAAAATGTTTAAATTTGAAATAACATAAATATGAGCACAGAATCAAGCGGTAGTGACTGGTACTGCGTTGGACTGTTGACAGTTTGGAATATTTATTTCCTGCTTCGTGACATACGCATGCGCAGACGGATTACATCGCACTTCTCAATCTCTTCAAAATAAAAGTCATGCAAGTGAAGGTTTTGGTCTATGGTCTCGTCAACGAATGTGCTGATGAATGATTTGTGGATCAACAGCATGGTGACTTTCAAAACCTCTTGGCTTTTGAAATGAGTAACCTAATTCTGTGCCAGTGTGAAAGTGCCATTTAGTAAAATGATTAACAGATGTGATTGTCAAAAATGATCATTTTATGCAGTGCCTATAGAATATTGTCATACCCGTTTGAATTAGAATTTTTTGTACTGCCTGATATCAAAAACCATTCCAAAAAAACCCCTTTTCTAGCTTTATTTACAAATTTTGCTCAAAAAGAAAAGAGCAACAGTTCTGAAAATTAATTTTTTAAAAACCCTGAAAAACTAGAATAACAGGTTTGGAAAAGTCACGAGTTCCCTGATTTAATACTTCATAGAGGTACCTTTAGCTTTAATTATAGTTTAATAATAATATTTGGACATGTCTGTATAGCTTTGCACACCTAGATTGGGGAATATTTGCCTATTTGTCCTTGCAGAACTGCTCAAGTTCAGTAAAGTTCCATACTAAGCGGCAATGGACTGCTTCCTTCAAGTCTTTCAGTGCTGTTTGGTGAAAAACAAACACAGCAAACCAGTCAAAACACACCATACTGTGAAGCATGGTGGTGGCAGCATTATGTTCTGGGGGGGTTTCTCTTCAGCGGGCATTGGGCGATTGGTCAGGAAGGATTGAGGGGAAATGGATGCTGCCAAGTGCGTCCAAATTCTTGAGGAAAACCTGCATTTAGTTAAATTTGATAAAAAAAAAAAAAAAATCTGTGGATGGACTCACCATGGAAATTGACTTAACTTTGACTTAATGGTCAAATATTCCCCAATCTAGGTGTGCACAGCTACAGACATGTCCAAAAAGATTAATGGCTATAATTAAAGCTAAAGGTGACTGATGAGGGTTAAATCAGGGGACTGATGACTTTTCCAACCCTGTTATTCTAGTTTTTCATTTTTTGTATTAATTTTCAGAACCTGCCCTTTTCATTACTTTGATGTTGTAAACAAAAATGTGTAACTAAAGCTGGAAAATGTTTTTTTATTATTATTATTTCATATATGTGTAACTTTTTTAAAGGTGTATGATAATTTTCTATAGGTATTGTATATTCAGAAAGTATTTTATGTTGCAGCCTTATGCTAAAATGCTTTTGTATTGTTTTATTTTTCATGTCACTGTACACTTCATAGCCCTCAATGAGAAAAACAGTAATAATATTATTACTTTATTATTATTACAAAAAATCTCTTTTTTATCTTTTCAGCACCTTAAAAAACACACATCTGATTGAGTGTCACTCTGATCAAGGACCAAACGAAATTTTCCCCTCATCTAAACCACATTACACGGGTCTTGTCACTCTTAAACATTTAGTCATCTGTCACAAAAAAGTAAACAATTCTATCTTTCTCTACTGATAGCGCTTACTTACTTCACGCATATTAAACCAAGGATGAGCTGGGCTTCATTTACATGCCAGCATGTTGCCCAAAGCACTGTCATGCCCACCTTTCCTTTGTAAATGTTAATGGCCACACATTGAGACGACCAAGTCTAGGTTATTGCCCTCTGAGATCTCGAAGTCCTGGTTCACGTGGGTTCAGAGAGAGGTGGGATTTAGAGGTGCACATCTTTCTAATATAAGTCACACATGAGCATCAGTTTGATCAGATAGGCAGAATATACATATATATATATATATATATATATATATATATATATATATATATACATACATGTACGTATGTGTGTGTGTGTGTGCTGTCACCTATATCACCAGAGATGGAGGACAGTGTGAAGTAATGACTAAGCAGACTAATTAACATTTGAGTCACTTCGCATCATTAGTTCCTCTGTCTAAAGAGGACCTCATAGTGAGAACAAGACACAGAAATGCATGGTTCTTCAAATCACAAGTGACACCACACGCCTCATCAAAAGACTGCACTACTTCATTAGAGGCTTGCCACGGTTAAAAGTTAAAAATACTTTATCCTATCAAACATGAGGATATTTATGTTCTAGATGATCAATTCCTACGTAACATTTTATTGCAAATAACAGAATTGCTACGGCTTCTGATGAAAAAGTAACACCTTGGTGTGACCTTATCAAACATCTTTCCTACTGGGTCTGGGAGTCCCTCCCCTCGCACAATTGTATCTTCACCCATTACCCCTGCTCCTCTACACCCACACGACCACCTTCATCATCCTTCGTGGTTCAGTTTCGACCAATTAGTTCTCTCTAATCAACCCCAGACTCCCACCTTTGGTGCCTATATATGCTTGTTATCCTTAAAGCACTCTAAAAGGCAGTGTTTTTAGAGCTGTAAGATGTTCTCCCCGTTACAGGTGGTCGTGGCGACTCTATCGGTCTCTTTGCTGCTGTGCAGTGTCAGTTCAGCACCTAGAGGAGATATGCTGCTCCAGCTGTTACAATCTGAAGTGGAACCCAAGGAGAATGAGGTAGAACACAAGCTTTTCTACTGTCAGTTAGATTAAATCATTTTGATTTCAATAATGTATTAGTAATTTGAAATTAACATTAAGAATCATAAATGCTTTAGAAGTATTTTTCATTGTTAGTTCATATTCACTGATGTAACTAATGTTAATAAATCGTCACCGAAACCCTAGCTTAGCCTATCTTCGCATTCGTTATTTTTATTTGTTTATTTCCCCCTCACACATAAATTCTTACTATGAACCGTTTTCACAGACTGTGATGACGTGTTTTAACAGTCATCAGGATCGTAAATCTGGCAAAGCTTTTTTATATTTTCATTTTTTCTTTTTTAAATGTATGTGCATTTATAACATTATACTTAGTATTGTATTAGCTTTTCGTCAAATTACAAAAAAATAGTTAAAGCTGCTGTGAGGGTGTTTCTATGGGAGCGGCGTCTTGACATCTTTCTCTATTCTGACTGCCGCTATCAATCTCTCTCAATTTTTTTCATCTTTTTGAAAGTTGTGGAAACTCTGTTGGTGAGCTTTTTCTTTTGCTATTTGAGAAAATGGGAACAGAAAAAAACATATTTAATGTATTCCCTCATCCACCCAACTATGAATACTAAAGTGATATGAAGAAGTGGTTCTTTGAATAAGCAAAGCATTTTCTTTATGCAAGAAACATATATAAAGGAGAATGTTTTATGTAGACAATTTGAGGAGCGAGGTCTGTCATCGAGTTATTGCCAGCACTGTCTTGATTAGCATGAGATTATAATGACACAAGCAATATATAGAACCACAATATCAACTTCGTCATTGCGGTGTTTAATTATATATATATAAAAAGTGTTTTTTGCATTTTCTGAAAAGTAATGTTTTTGGAGATAAGTTTCCGTCCGACAGCGACAAAATGGCAACGTATTATCAAAACAGCAATACGCATATACTAAATCAAGATCAAATCAAAGTGTTGATTTTCTTTTTGAGCTTAAACTTTTGAATCGTCTTTTCTCATTTCAGCTGCAGGATCTCTCTCGTTTGCTCCTTCTGAAGCAACTTTTTGAGTCGATGGCACCTGAGGAGAAAGATGCTCTTGAAAGCATTGATGATCTTGACGTTCACAATGAAGTGGTTCGCCAGATTCCCCTCTCCCACCGAGAACGAAAAGTAGGCTGCCGGAATTTCTACTGGAAGACCTTCACCTCCTGTTAGTCAAATTGCTTGGTAAAAAACAAAAAATAAAAATAAGTAAATACATTCAACTGAAACTCTTCAAACCTTGTCATAATTGTGTAGGCGTCAATATTAGTTGATGTTTTAGAGGATTTCTGGTCATGTGCATTTCTGCCTTATGCCTATATCATGGATTGTAAAAACCAATCTATATCGTCTTCGGATTCTCCTCTTTGTGATACCATCGGTATTTACCAAAAATGCTCTTATTAAAATTCAGCAGCACGCATATTTCCGTACATATCTCAGTACAAATAGAGATCAACTCTTTTTGTCTAGTGTTTAATGGACTTTTATGCTCTGTATGGTATAAAATATTTATGTAACAGGCGCTATCAAGATTGATAGCAAGCGATGATGTGATTAAAGTTGAAAGTAAATTGAAAAAATCTTGATATAGAGGTTGTGTGTTGACCTTACAAGTGTTAATGGATTGCTAATCCTCTGTAATAAAGTGTGATCAGGGAAACCGCTTATGTGTGATTGACTTTATGTAATAAAAAAAGAAAGCACACATTTTTCCTTCACAGTTCATTATATCATAAATCGAAAACAATGGTCAGTACAAACTAGAAATCAACAGACATAAAACAGATGGATTTATAAAGTAGATCTTTTTGTCTCCTTACAATCAATATCAGGGAAAGATGCAAACTCATCCAAACAAGCCCTGAAATAAACCGGCAGCTTAAAAAGTACATCAGCCATTAAAACAAACCGTGCAGTACCAGTGCCACTTTATCAATTAGAGATCACCTACTACGTTGACAGATTTAGAAAAAGTTTTTTGGCAACAAATTGATCAGATGGACACCATGTTTGAACATTCTTACAAAATATTCCAGACAAAATCAATAAATAAAGCATGCAACCATCTGAACCACTTTATACTTTTAGTTTCTAGACAATTGTAACAATTTGTCTGTGCAAATACAAGTACTTTTTTGCTTCAAACAACCAACACCTTATCTGAAACCTTTTTGTATAATGGCATTAGGTAATGGATGCTTGCTGTTGCGCATCATTCAAATAACAGACAATTGAAAATGCATTATGACTCAAAATAAAGCAAATACAAAAAAAATAAAAATAAAGCCAGTCAGTAACAATCTCTTTGCACAAAAGTCGGATACGTGATCTGAAGTGAAAGTATTTTCTCTAGTGCGTACTTAACCTTTATGTAACCTTCATACTTGTTCATTTCTCTTCTGTTAGTCAATAATCAGTGAATATTTAGTAACAAAATTGCAACTAACTTCATTGATGTTAAGAGAACCGTTCTTACTAACAGGTCACATTTGTCATTCTTCTAACCTAGTAGATTCCTTTCCCTAATTACTCACTATTTCTCTCACTATTCAAACTCCTCAAAAATGATCCACTCTTCTGCCAAAACCAAACCACTGAGCATACCAGAAAACTCAACTACATGACTGCAGCTCAACACACCTGTCAAGAGACTCCTTCAATGAAGTGTTAATGGTATTTACTTATCCTTTGTTCCTATCTGACAACACGCTTCTTATAACATCTTAAGAGATCAGCATAAACCCAGAGTTTTAACCTAGAGTTGTTCGGAGTGACGAGCAAGGGGGGGGGGGGGGGGGGGGAACGAAAAAAAAGCTGCCCAAGTTAAACTTTTACACCTTTTTACCAGGACTATCTTTAGCATCATGATGAATGTAACGATAATAAATCAATATCAAGTCAGTAAACGAAATACAGTAATAGTATCCTTCAACAATCATGATTTCAAGTATTACAATAATGAGCGCTTGATCTCCGCTGAGAGTAGCAGAAGAAAACATCATGTTTTTGTGTTTGAGAGGATAAGAGAACAGAGATGATTTAAAAGAGCATCTGAATGGGGGATGATATGAAGTGACCCCAACTGCCAGCAGAATTGGGGCATTATTTGAGGAAACTTGTAAAAACTCTTGAGAGCAGTAACTGCTTCTCCAAAGTTAGAAATGCACCCTGCTCACAAGACTCACATTTTGTATAAACATACCCACGCAGCGGATTACACACAAACACCATCACATTTCATTCACCACCTGTTTTTCGGTTTTAGAAACAGGTTTCCAGTGAAACTACTCTAAGCACAAGAGCTATTGTTTTTTTTTGTTTTTTGTTCACAGCTCTATGCTACCCTGAGAGGGATGTCTTCATATTATTTGTGCGATCGACATGAGAATATCTAGAGTGTAAGGTCAGGGATGGAAGAAATACCAGGTGGTGGATGTTTAGATAGCGGTACATTCTGAAGCAGATAACCATGAAGCAGAGAAGGGGCACGGCGAGAAAGGACGGGACATTAGCAGTCAGTGGAGATTTTGGCAGAAAGATCTTGGATGCGACGGGCACTGCAGCTCTTGCACAGAATGTGTCCGTCCAGGGGATAGCAGCCTCTTCCCTCGCCCTCTGAAGAGAGGAGAAGACCACACTCCTACAACCCAAACACAGTTCGTCTTTAGTACTTGGTCGGTTTCAATTCTTATTCATTTCAATATTCAAAATGATCTTTTTTTTATACATTAATCTCATAGTATTATAAACAGTGTAAATACATTCATGCAAATTTCTTTGTTTGTCCCTAACAGTTAAACTGTCCACTGTTCTTCAGAAAAAACCTACAGGTCCTATACATTCTTTGGTTTTCCAGCATTTTCTGCTTATTTGAATTCTTTCTAAAAGTGACTATGATTTTGAGATTCGTCTTTTCACACTGATGACCACTGAGGGACTCATACACACACAACTGTTACAAAAGCTGCAACATTCACTGATGCTCAATAAAGGAAAAAAGAGCCAAGGATGTAAACTTTTTAACAAGATGATGATGTGTAAATTTGTCTTAATTTGTTTAATTTGATCCCCCCTGAAACATGTTTCCAAGAAGAAAAACTAGGTCCAATTTACCCTGATCATCCTATTCAAAAAGCTTTCACCCCCAGGCTCTTAATGCACAATATTCCCTTCTTGAGCATCAGAGAATGCTCTATATGCTCTTTCACCTTCTGTAACGCTACAGAAATAACATGCAATTTTTATACCTCTTACTAACATTTGGCAATTCTGCAATGGGTATTTATGCAAACCTTTGAGCACAACTGTACGTCATGCAATTTAATACATTTAAAACATACATTAAGTTTAAATGCAATACTGAATAACACTATAGTTAAATTATAAACCAGTCCTTTGCATGTGCTTTAGTATGTTTGACTCATCAAATTAAATTTACTTAAAGTATAACAAAAGTTTATGAAAATAAGATTTCAGGTTTGTTCATATATCATTCACCGGATGAATTTAACATTTCATGCCTAAAAACAAGGTGAACATGTTCTTTTTTTTCTGGCTGTTGACAGTAATCCTGATTTATGGATCAGGAAGAGATATCCAAAATCTTTAACTCTTAATATGTCTCCAAAATAAAAGAATTTTAAACCTGGCTTTATTATTTTTTAAATTTATTTAATTAGATAATTACAAAATTAATTTAGTGTGATCGTAATCATAACAAAATTCCCAAAAATATTGATATATATTATTCACCACTTAATGCAACCCCTTATTTTTACATAGAGGTTAAAAATAAACTACTCTCAAATATCTGAGTTGGTGCATTACATCAGTAATTCAACAGGAAACACACATAATGATGGTTCTTACCTCACATACGTAGCAGTTAACATGAAAACTGCGATCCAGTGCAACGATCCTCACTGTTTCCTCCTGCCCAGGTTCAGGCATTATGGGCTGGCCACATACTGAGCAGCGGGGGGCAAACTTCCTGCTCAAACAGGAAGCAAACAAGGCCATAGTGATAAAATCCACACAGTAACTGGTAGGACATTTGGAAGAGCCTCATATTAATTAAAAAATGCCAAGATTTAGTCAAGGAAAAACAACAAGCCACTCTACCATCGGCATTTGATTGTTTATCAACAGAAACAGAGGCTTTACACCCAGAGAGGGACAACAAAGGGAGAGAAGTGAGCAAGTACCTGTGGAAGTCCTCAATACAGTGGATCTGAGAAGTAGCATCCACAGTAAAAGGCACTCCATCCAGACAACAGCCACAAACCACACATGTGAAACAGCGAGGATGGTAAGCCTTTCCCATCGCCCTCAGGATCCGGTCTAGGATGGGCTCAGAGCATTTTGAACAGCGCTCAAGTGTGCTCTGTGTGCGAAGACAAAGAACTTTTTTTTTTTTTTTTTTTTAATCTCTGATGTAAAATGTGCTACAGAAAGGAAAAACATACAATAAAAAGGCATAAACCAAGAGAAGATGACAGAAAAAAAGAACTGACTATGTAGCAGCTCTCGCAGTAGCTCTTCCTGTCTAATGCATAGAAGGGTTGGCCTCTCAGTCTGGCATGACAGGTGATGCAGGTGAAACACTCCACGTGAAACACCTGCTCCATGGCAATACAGCCACTTCCATCTCCCAGAACATTATCCCCACACCGAGCACATCGACCTGAGAGAGAAAGATGGAGAGAGAGAGAGAGATCTATGACCCTCACTGTACACATAAAATAAGAAAAAATGCATTAAATAATGGAGCATACCAAAATATTCCTCAGTTGGGGGATGATTCATGTCATAGACCAACTTCTTGGTGAGTCGATCCAACTCTTCCTCTGGACGTGGTGCTGACCCCTGCTGGCAGAACATGGAAGAACATTGATAAACTACACATATAAAACCTGTTGTTGTTCACTTGTAATTTTATCATTCTTACAAAAATGTAAACTTTATACACTCGTAGACTTTCTGTCGTCCAACACAAAGAAAAAACAAATCATGTTCTTTTTGAAACTTTTTTGAAAAAGTAGTGTACTTAATTTTATTGCATGTGCACTTACTTGATTTGATGTACTTGAAATCATAAATATATTTCAAAACTTCACTTGCAAATAATCTAATATTGATGAAATAAAAAGGCCACTTAAGTGTACTTAAAACATTTATGACTGTTTTTTAACACTTAAAAGTGCAGTAAGCCATTTCTGAGAAAAACCATATAAACACACCCCTCCCTTCATTGCTCCACCCCCAAAATTCACAAACTGAAGCAAGGCAAAATAAAGCTTCATGAAAATGAAAGTGAAGATGATGAGCAAAACAAACTACAAACATTCAGTACACAAAAGCAAGAGTTGCTAAGTCTCCAGCAGGACACCAGCTCCAGATAAACGATGACACTCAAAACTGTCCTGTTACTATCGCTAACATTACAACAACAGCATGTCTTGGTTCTGTGAACCAGCAAAACCAATGTTACTCACTTATGAAACAACGCAACCTCGGCGTAGGTCTCTCCACCGCTGGAAAGCTTTTCTAATATTAACGCAGGTCCTAAAGCTCTTGCCTGGTCATAAACCTTTTTCCAGTGAAATTCCTGTGAGCGTTTCTCTTTTGCACTCAAAAAAATATTTCAGTTTAAACATAAGTTTTATGTAATTTAATTACATAGCAATTTTCCATCTATTTGGATTTCATAGTTTTAACATAAACAAACTAATAAACTTAATGTGATTCATATTTGTCAGTCATATGTAAATGAAATAGATAAGATTTATGTGATAGTCGAGTATATGAATAGTGAGAGATTAAACGTCTTTTATCTTCAGTTGATTTCATCAGTTGTAGTTCTTGTGTTTCTCTGTCCTTCAGTGATTCTGCTTGTTAACAGCAGGCGTTCATCATTAATGCTCAATCATCACTTAATGATCTCATTAACAACAGTACTTTACTTTTAATTTACTTTCAACAGCGCTTCTCAAAAAACTTTTAAAAGGCACTTTGTAATAATGTAAAATTCAATGTTTTACTCTAAAGTACATTTAAATTCAATAATATTTTGTCATGCTTTAAAAAAAAGAACACTTGTTCATACTAAAGCATAAAAACAATTCATTATTATTGAACTGGTATTCAATATCACATTTAATGTTAATATATTTTAAATGGACCAAATTGCAACTTCATTACAAACGTGTAATTACAAATATATTTAAATAGATGATATACATGTTTCATTAAAAAAGATATTAAAAGTATGAATGAATTTACAATGAAAGTGTGTCCATAAATTCGGCAGTGGTTTAAAGACATTTTAAAGGCATAATAAGTAATTACGAAATTGCATATAAAGATGTACTGGGCTATAAACATAAAAACAAAACCTGATCCAAACCATTTTATCCTCAACGTTTGGTTTTTAAATTAAAACTTTATTTGTCATAAAGTTGGCAAATTAAGGATTATTAAAAAATTAAAAAATAAGAATAAGTATTACTTTAAGGCAAGTTTTTTTTTCTTTATTACAAAAGACACCCAATAGGAAGTCTGGTTTCATGACAGTTTCCATCTCTGTTACAACTTAACAAACCAACATCAAACCTAAATTATGAAAGACCGTAGTACAAGTAAGATCTGATGCTATTGGTTCTGCTTTCAGTGCTGGAGAAAAAAATAGAAACAAATGTACTATGTATTCCTGCTTAATGCTATCGTGCACATTTTATCTCGCCAAACATTTCTAATTTGCAATAATATTAAGACGTTTGTCTGTGAGATCCGCGAGATCATTCATGCGCGCCGCGGAGGCTGTCTGTCACACACACACACACAACAACAACGAGCGCAGCGCACACACTTAACAGCACTTAAGAGTGACGAAGGTCCCAGCTTTTGCCAGAAAAGGCAAATATGTTAATCTTTCTTCAGAAGAATGGCTAAAGAGTCCTTTTGTAGCGTACCTACATGCCCCACCCATGTTGCTTTGTACCACTGTATGTTCTTTTACAAAAAAATAGTTTATTTGTTCAAACATGGCTGTTTCTTTCACTATAAACAATTTTTTATTAATTTTACATTAAAAAAATAAAGCAATGTTAATTCTGTTCTCAATTTGTTCTTAAAAAAAACACACACACAACACAAAGTACCGATAAGAATACCGTTAAAATACCATACCGTTAAGCTGTATCGGTAAGAGTAGTAATACTGTTAAAACCTTAACGATACCCATCCCTACCCACAACCCAGTCTTACCTTGTTAGACTGATATGCTGACACTTGGTCTTGACTCATCTTCACCTGTGCTCCCTGGCCGGCTCTTCCACCTGGCATATTTCCAGCTCCTCCCTTATAGGCACCTGGATCTCCATGAGGCTCTTGGGCAGGAGGAGGTGGAGGTGGGTACCAGCCCTGTCCCTGTACCTCATAATGTGGCTGATCTTGCGGAGGGGGACGAGAGGCATGTTGACGGGGCGGCGGTGGGGTGTATGCTTGCTCTGCCTGTCGTCCGCTCTGAGAATAGGTAACGGGCTGAGCTGTTTTCACCTGTACAGTAAAGCGTGGACCAGTTGGGGTGGAGGCAGTGGTGTAGGAAGCAGGCACTGGTTGTGGGTAAGGTTTGTGGATGGAAGAGGGAGCGGAGGGGTAAATATAGTCCGGCTGAGGTGTAGAGGTGTAAGGTGGGGCGGGGTGGTACTGGTTTTGGTGTGGAGGGTGGTATCCCATTGAGGGCCTGCTTGTTGGTGGAGCCCCCATCTGGTTGGGAGAGTTATAGCGGTCAGTGGGGAGGTGCTTGCTGTAAGGCACATTGTCATACAACTGTTGGGAAAAAAAATAAAAAATAAAAAATAAAAAAAATAAAATAAAAAGAGTTAAAAAAACAAAAACAGAATCAGAACAATTAGAATCAAGTATTCCAGAGAGCTGTGCAACAATACCACAATACTAAACATTACCCAAAATGGCTGGAATGCACTAAATGACTTTTGCCAATTCTAGTTCCCAAAAGTAATGTGTCATGCATCTTCAAGCAACGAGGCGCCATGTTTCTGTGCGAGTTTGTTGTGTTCGGAACAACACCGTCTGGTGCTGTGTGATCCTCAATCATTAGTCTATGATGCCCAGTTTCTCTCTAACTATTTACAAAATCAGTAAGTGTATAATGCCTAGTGTTTTAAAATCTGTTTAGATTTTAAGAGTCATGTAGTGCAGTCAGTGGCGGTTCTACACGGAGGCCTAGGGAGGCCCGTGCCTCTGTAGAAATTTCCATGGTCACCCCTGTGGCCCCCCCTCTGCTGACCAAAAATAAAAATAAAAAATGAATTATGACTTTATTATGATTTTACACGCGAGCACCAAAAGCGGAACTAACGTGACGGAACGTTCTACACGGGTAAATTAGAGCGGCGCCGGCCGCGTAAGTGACTCGTATCTCGTAAGTAACTGGTTGTTCCTGTACAATGTTGTGATGTTAACCACGTAACTTCATCTGTCTTGGCTGTTGCATTGCGATAACATACATTTGAGTAAAGTAATCAACAGGTTATTATTGCCCGTGTTAAGTGGGGAGGGATGGTTAGGCAACGAAATGTAATGCACGTTTTTTTTCTTCCGATAGTTATCTTGAAACGAGGAAAGGACATAGCGTCCTTTTTTGTTAACAAAATCAATATTGTCAATATGGATCTAATGTTTCTTTTTTTAAAGTAAATTCTAGGCCTACATTTTTGAAATACATGCAATACATGCAGATATGCTCTACCAATCAAAAGTTTGGAAACGGTACTATTTTGGTTGTTTTTGAAAGAAGTCTCTTCTGCTCACCAAGGCTGCATTTATGTTATTATAAATACAAAAAAGCTCTAAAATTGTGAGATATTATTAAAATGTAAAATAACTGTTTTTTATGTGAATATATAGTAAAGTGTAATTGTGATCAAAGCTGAATTTATCATCATTACTCCAGTCTTCAGTGTCACATCATCCTTCACAAATCCTTCACAAATCATTGATAATAATCATCAACATTAATAAACCTACCTTTTTTGCACCTGCACTCACTCTTGTAAAAATGTTGTACAATGTTGTAATAAATGTTTATATGATTGTAAAGTAAAGAAGTTAATAATCTTTAAATATAATTTGTTACCATTTTTAATGTGCCCCTCTGGTTAAACACTGGCCCCCCCTTGGCCCCCCTAGTAAAAATTGTCTAGAACCGCCACTGAGTGCAGTGTTTCTCAACTGATGAGTCAAATTACCAAAAAGTTCCAATAAATTATATAACTGGTACGTCGTGTGTTTGCTGGGAAGGATTTACATGCAGGTATGATGGTTTTATTTATCAGGATCAGTGTCAGTGTTTTATGAACAGTTCATGTTAGTACTGCGTTTTTAACAATGGTAACTGTAATTTCCATAAACTTAACCCAAAGAACAATTTATTTTCAATTTGTGTGATTTTCTATATTTTTGATGACTTTGGTGGCTCATGCTCACAAATTACTAATGTTACTCTATAAAAAAACACTAGTTTAGAAATAGCCATTTAATAGCCTTACCTTTTACTGTTTATTCACCAGTGTTAGTGACATTATTACAATTTATGTGTATGTTAAGTAAAGGGGGATTGTACTTGTGTGCAGGGCCATCGCTCGAGGAGAGAAAGGTCCCCGGATTTCAATTTCAACCGAGGGGGGACTCCCCACCACGGAATACGATATCAACCGAGGAGGGCCCACAACAACCTACACCGGGCCCCCAGGTACACTAGCTATAACCCTGCTTGTGTGTGTTTCAACCATTTTTGAGAAAAATTATATGGTCAAATTCTGACAAATTTGAGTCATAGCTTAATGAAAATGGGAACATTTCGTCGCCATGGCCAAACCAGTTGAGAACCAGTAATGTAGTCTATTACAGCCTTAAGAAAAACAATTTCTTAATTTTACCCTGGGACTTGGTTTAAAGCACTATTTTTAAGTGTTACCACTTTTAAAGCATTTACCTGTGTGTTTGAGCTCTGAGGGTGATTGTCCAGGTCAGCCAGCATGCACGTAAGAGAATCTATCTCTGCGTCAATAGTAGAGATGTGCTTCTCTGATCCCCGATTCTGAGCAAATAACAGCCACAAACAAATCTCATATTATTATACTTTCAAGAAGCACAATAATGCCTAAATGTGGGGGGAATGTTTTTAGGTGTCTCCATTATGCTTTTTCAAATATTACCTTTCATGCAGTGTGATACAGAATAGCTGTTTGTGAATGTAAAAGGTCTGCAAAGTTTTAAGATCGTAGTCGATTCTAAAAATAATCGATTCTAAATGCTGAAACGAGTCGTCAGTAATTCCTGTCTCACTTCCTGTTAGATACCTACATAATGTAACAAATTTGCATATTGTCAGGGTATCAGCCCATTGTCTTTATCGGCTGCCTGTGAACAATGTCTACTTTGACCCTCAAACACTAATTGTAGCGGAGGCCTGGAAAAGTTTGGTTAATAAGAACAACATATTTAATAAGAAGGAAATTTTCCCAGTTATTTTGAGGATATTTAAGGAACTTGCTGTGGTGTGAAAAAGTATTTGCCCCCTTCCTGACTTCATTTTTGCATGTTTGTAACACTTAAAATGTTTCAGATAAAACAAATTTAAATATTAGTCAAAGTCACCACAAGTAAACACAAAATGCAGTTTTTAAATGAAGGTTGTTATTATTAAGGGAAACAAAATCCAAACCTACATGGCCCTGTGTGAAAGTGTTTGCCCCACCTGTTAAAACATAACTTTATCACACTTGAGTTCAATTCCAGCTAACCACAGTGAGAGCCATTATCCACAAATGGCGAAAACATGGAACTGTGGTGAACCTTCCCAGGAGTGGCCGGTGACGACACATCCAAGGTCATAAAAGACCCCACAACAACATTAAAAGAACTGTAGGCTTCACTTGCCTCAGTTAAGGTCAGTGTTCATGACTCCACCATAAGAAAGTGACTGCCCTGAATGCAAAATGAAAATCACAGCTGAGCAAAAAGAACATTAAGGTTTGTCTCATTTTTGCCAGGAAACATCTTGATGATACCCAAGACTTTTGGGAAAATACTCTGTGGACTGACGAGACAAAAGTTGAACTTTTTAGAAGGTATGTGCCCCATTACATCTGGCATAAAAGTAACACCAAATTTCAGAAAAAGAACAAGGAACATCAACAGTAAAATATTGTGGTGGTAGTGAGATGGTCCGGGGTTGTTTTGCTGCTTCAGGACCTGGAAGACTTGCTGTGATAAATGGAACCATGAATTCTGCTCTCTACCAAAAAATCCTGAAGGAGAATGTGCAGTCATCTGTTCATGACCTCAAGCTGAAGCAAACTTGGTTTCTGCAGCAAGACAATGATCCAAAACTCACCTGCAAGTCCACTTCTGAAAGGCTGAAGAAAAACAAAATGAAGACTTTGGAATGGCCTAGTCAAAGTTCTGACCTGAATCCTATTGAGATACTGTGGCATGACCCCAAAATGGCAGCTCATGCTCGAAAACCCTCCAATGTGGCTGAATTACAACAATTCTGCAAAGATGAGTGGGCCAAAATTCCTCCACAGCGCTGTAAGAGACTCATTGCAAACGCTTGATTGTAGTTGCTGCTGCTAAGGGTGGCCCGACTAGTTATTAGGTTTAGGGGGCAATCACTTTTTCACAAAGGGCCATATATGTTTGGATTTTGTTTTCCCTTAATAACAACAATAATAATAATAATAATAACCTTGATTTAAAAACTGCATTTTGTGTTTACTTGTGTCATCTAATATTTAAATTTGTTTGATTTTAAACATTTAAGAGTGAAAAAAAAAGAAATCAGGAAGGGGGCAAACACTTTTTCACACCACTGTATACATACAGAACACAAGTCCTAAACAATAATTATAAATGTATATGCTGATTTCACTGACATGAAGTTCATGGCTGGCCATGCGATTCCAGTTGTGGTGTTCTTCTTTGGGCCCTTGGCCTGGAGCATAGTATCGGTCTCCTAATTGGGGAGGCAATGGATGATAGGTAATAGACCCTGAGCGATCATCTTGATGCTGGTGTTGCATGGATCCACCTAAGGACACAAACATCAGTTCAAGGTTACGAAGCAGAAACTGTCAAATTGTATTCAATCAATTATTACTTTAAAAGGGGACCTATTATGCCACTTTTCACAAGATGTAATACAAGTCTCTGGTGTCTCCAGAATGTGTCTGAAGTTTCAGCTCAAATTATCCCACAGATCATTTATTATAGCTTGTCAAATTTTCCCCTAATTGGGTGTGAACAAAAACATGCTGTTTTTATGTGTGTCCCTTTAAATGCGCATGAGCTACTGCTCCCGGCCCCCTTTCCAGAAAAGGGAGTAGCTTTACGCGCTCGTGCTTGGGATACTTGGGATACAAAAACAAAACTGGAGAATCTCACGCAGCCAAAACGATGACTGTCAGTAACAGTGTTCAGCCTTACATTGTTCAAACTAGAGTCGGACTGATCGACAGACTCAGGAAGAAGTTACAAATTTTAGAATGCAACTGAACGTTTCTGAATGGTTAGTTGATCAATTTATTTAGTTGCTGTGGAGTTGATTAACTCATTAACTAGCATGTACCATCATGCTAATCTTTTGTGCAAATCCAGCATTGAACTGACCCTCGATTGTGAAGCAGTACGGCGTGAAATGATTTGCTCAAATATACAACACTTTACAGACTTTCTTTGGCACATTCTCTTCATAAATAAAAAGCATCCACGGTGTCCTCAGTGGCTCAGATGCTGAGAGACTATGGAGACTCTTAGGTTCGTTGGTACATCCAATAACAGAACATAATATTGTAAGATTGTAATGTTTTTTGGCACAGACATTATATCTCTCCAGTTGCTACAGTGAGGAAACAGAAATGTCGGACTGCTGCTACATTTGATTATTCACTTTCTGTACCTGAATACGGTTAGACCTCCCTGACAAAGCATTGTTTATTTAATTTGTATCTTTGATCTATAGTATTTATCTATGCTTGTAATTTGTTAAATCTTTTCTATATAAATTCACTCCCCAGCAAAATCACCCCAATCACTCTAGAAACCGCGTGGTTAGAGTAGTGGGTTTGAGTGAACCCAAGGTCAAGGACCATATTAACTGAGTGCGGACTGGAGGGTCAGTCCTAGAGCTCTTCCTGGCCGATTTTAGGTGAAAAATCAGATCTATTAGTGACATCCAACAATTATGTAGGCACTGAGAAAAAACACACAGAGAAAGGCAGCCAATATGGGGAAGAGACTAATTAAAAAATACAAAGAACATATTCTGACTCTTCATATAGGGATATTCTCTTCCTTTGTGTTACTTTTATTTCCTATGCATTCCACTTATATTCTTATATATTTGTTTCCTTTTCATATAAAGCACTTTGAATTACCATTCAGTATATGCTTTATAAATAAACCTGCTTTGTAAAGAAAAATTCATTCTCATATCGCAATATGTAAAGCAGAAAATCTAAATTTTTTTCCAATATCGTGGAGCCCTAATGAACCAAACACGCACTGGAAAGATTAAAGGTTCATACCTGAAGGTCCAGTTGCCATATATCTTACAGGCATCCCATTTCCTCCTGCTCCACCATTCTGTTCATACATGTTATATTTGGGCCTCTGGTCGGGCAGACCTTTCTTAGGAGGTCTGTAGAGAGCGGGGCCAGAGTGTGACATTGGTGCTGTGGCACTATCTGAACTACCCAAGGTTCTTGGAGGCAGCCAGGTGGGTCCAGACATACCAGGCTTCTACAAGGACAGCACAGAATATAAATTAAGTGTTACATTGTGTGTAACTTATATGTGCATTAACAAGTACTACATAACTCCTCAAACCTTAATGTAAACCACACCTCAAAGAGTTCAAACCCTACAGCAGTGCTGTCCAAGCTTGTAAAAACTGTAACTACACAAACAGTTTTATGCTTTACACTGGGTTTCCAGTGGCAACGCATGGTTTTCACAATAACAATAGGCGCCAAATTAAAAAGCAGGAAAAGGCAACCGTTCTCAGCCGAAAGGGGAATTCCAGGGTTCCTTAGTCAAACTGGATTTCTCTTTCTCACACAAACACACACACACACATATACATGCAATTCCCACAGGTGCACAGAACTTGCAATGTATTCACTCCTCTCTCAAGTCTCCCACTGGTACAATAGCCATTGTCCCCCACGCTTAATCCACAGACCCCGTCCATGAAAATAAGATAGGAAATGTTGTGTAGTGATCAACTTTTCATTTGAGCCATCTGGTGTCAGCTGGACAATGTCCTGTGTCCCTAAATGCTGAATAGTGTTTGTTATTATACGCTTATGAAAACAATGCAAATAAACCCCACAACAACACAAGATGCTCACAAATGAAAAAGTGTAAACACAGTAAACTGGGCCTTTAAAACAGTGCAGGAAAATCCAGCTTGGGATAGTAGATGGTTTCTAACTAGTCATTAGCTGGTTGATCATCTTACTACAACTAGTAGCTGGTCCAAGATCAGTTTGGGCCAGATAATGACCAGCTACCATGTCGCAAAACAAATAGCATCTCAAGATGTATTTTTCAGCTGTGACCTCTAATCATTGCACTCATCTAAATCCTAACATTAGCAACTAGAGAAACATCCAGCCTGGCCACAATGGATTGCACTGCAATCCGTGAAAGCTAGTACTCAAAGCCGGGGATTGCTAGGCCGATGAATCACCCGAATGACAATGTTTTATCTTTGAAAACACATTAATCTGCTATATGCTGCTCTCTCCTGCAGTTTCACTGCAAACTCACATCGACCGATAAAAAGTGCGACATCGCTGCACATAAACGTCATCGTAAACAACTCGTCTCTGATAACTTGTGTCCTGTGTTTATTGGGTTATTTAAACAATAGGACATTAACAATTTCCTCTACCTCTTGAAAACGCTGCAGACTCCCAGTCTACCGAGCATCTGCCTCGTCTCGCTTCGTTTTCATCTGCAAAATGAAATCAGCACATGAAATGAACCGACGAGCTGCGTCCGTGTGTGTGTGTGTGTGTGTGTGTTAGCATATCGATGGGGTTACAATTAAAAAAGTTCAGTTCATATAGATTCCCAGCCCAGTGCACTTACCACCAAGTAGTATATATTAATGAAATTGTTAAACATTAAAAGTACTCCCTAAACAATAAAAAAAAAAAAAAACGCAATAGAGCCCGGTAGATCGTTCAGTTTGGCGATGAGTAGCAAACATCCCGTTTAAACTGTTTATTTGTTTGTTGAATAAACCGAATACTTCAAGTCGCATCGGCTGATTTATGCGCGATTATTTTACTTATGAAACAAATACAATCTCACACGATGTGAGGAAACACTATCAGGACGCTCTCGGTTAGTCGCTAAACCAACACACTTGTGAACTACTTTTTAGTTCTCTGTCGGTTTCATTTTAGTAACCTACTTTTCCTGGAGGATCCAGCCGCGGCTGACAGAGGCCTGTGTGCAGCGCTCCAAACTAATGACGTCACATGGCAAGCTGCTTTAACATTTAACATCCTTTAGCTAACTACCATCTATTTTTATGTACAATTTTAAAATTAATATAAAGAAATTAAGTGACGATTAGAGTAATAATTGATTCACTTTAACTAAATATTCCTTATTCTGTAGTTAACTATTAACAAAGCTATTATTTACACATGCGACTACCATAGGCGGAGTTTCACTTTTTTGCTTGGGGGGGGCACCTACCAGGCCAGCAGACCACGAGCTCAGATTTTTTTTATATCATATTTATATATCATACATTCTACATATAAAATACATTTACAATGAACAATGACTTTATACAAAGAATAGCGAATAGAACAGACTCTTTATAGTTGCTGTTTTGTTTTGCATCGGCAGTGATAGAGTTAACGCGGGGAGTTCAGAAGTGCGGCGAGAAAAAGCGAGTTGTGTTAGACGGGTGCGCTTGTTACACAGTCCCTCCAGAAAAACGCGGGATTTTTTTGTGATTGTTGCGGGCAAAAATCCTTGATTATGCGGCACGTTTTCTTAAAAAACGCGATGGAATATGCGGGACATTTTTGCAATTTTATGCGACGAAATTGCGGGACCTTGCAAAAACTGCGGTTTTTGATGCAAAAGAGGAAAAAAGGTGATTCCCCCCCAACACCCTGTTCTCACTGGATACTGCCTTCATGTAAAGAGGCAGACTTACTAAATCACAGAATATTGAAGCTCTCATTCTGTTTTATTTCAGACCTTCATCAACACACGGCTCAAAATTACAAAACATTGAGTCAAACAAGTTCTGTCATTTTACAAAAGGAATATTCAACTTCTGTAAAAATGAATAAATAAAATATAAAAAAATAAAATGTCTGCTTCCTGTTTAACAGAGGTAGCTATACAAAACAGACATCTTTTGTTAAATGAAGTGCTTCCAGTGCACAAAGTGTAATCTCTTACTGCAACGTAAATTATTTTACACACTACTAATATACAGCGTCATGTAACACACTGGGAAACTGCTTCGCGCGGTCTTTTGCGCTTATTTTTGTTGGCAAATGAGAATCATTTGCGTCTTCATCATGGTTTCACCGCGGGCTTTACAGATGACGTTCACGTCGCGTAATTACGTCACTTCATAAGGTTCCCATGGCAATAGGGGGAAAATAATGGCGCTTTACTTGTGTGAAGTAAACGCAACATTTTCAACGTTCTGCTAAGATATATGAGACTTTTTTGCAGCGGAAATACAGGGATTATGAAATCATAGCATATTTTTCTTGCTGAAATCGGCAATTTATGCGGCGAAAGTGCTGCATATTTGAAAAAATATGACCCCCGCATAAATATGCGGACTTTGGCTGATTATGCATGAAATCAAGCGATCGCATAATCGCGTTTTTCTGGAGGGACTGGTTACAGTGTGTTCTTCTTCGTTCCGATTAAAGTTCATAAACAGAGCCTCCCTTGACTGTCATAGAACTACTTCAGACGTTACAATATCTTACCTAATGCAGAACCGGCGTTGTTCTCTGATGCGGCCTCGATTGCTGTGGTAGTATTAGCAGCAATGGAATTGATAGTTGAAGTAGAATTAGAAAACTCCACACTTTTAGTAGTGGATTTATTAAAAAAAAACGACGAATGTCCATTTTGTTTATTCAGCGCGTAAAACAGAACGAGAAGAGCGTCCACTCACCTACCGCGATACTTTGAGATTCACAAATCGCGGGAGAATGTAATAAAGCTACAGTAATTAAAAATTAATTAGCCATATCTTACTCATTCTATGCACAGAACTAATAAGATAAGACAAATAAAACGAGAAAATTTGAATTCTGTAATAAAAAAAAAATATTCAAAGCACAAGACAGGCATTAATTGGCTCTGGACTGGGGGGGCACTGCCCCCCCCCCCCCCAGACCCCCCAAAACTCCGCCTATGGCGACTACCCAACAAACACATTTACGTTGTGGCAACGTCGCTGCCACGTTCCATTTTTACTGTGGCAACGTTGACTGTCCACGTGCTCGCGACATAGTAGCAACGTTGAATTGTAAGACGCTAAAGGGTTGTAGCAACATTGTTGGGCGACATTCAGCAACTGCAAGACGACGTTCCCACCACATTTATTTTTATGCCAGATTATAAATATTATATTACCTTTTCTGCATCTTATTTTTTTATATATTTATTTTTTGTGGTCTTAATTATCATACACAAGATGAACATAACACTTTTTTAAATAATGTTAATCATTAATTGTTATTTTTAATGTAAAACCAGCTATGAAACTTTCAAAAATGCCATACAAATTCATATAATCCAACTTTATTAAAACATTGCATACATATAATTACACTACCAAAACATACATTTGAAGGGGAAAAAAACGTTAATATAGAGTATATTAATTATATTAAGCTCAAATATAATAGACTACAAATAAAAAAGAATAAAAAGAGCATTTGAGAACATTTGTTGAACAAAATAAAAGCAGCTGAAACGGTCACCGGCTGATGAGGCCGATCGGGACTGGAGAACACAGCGGACAGAAGCGCAGACGAGAAGGTTGGTAGACAGTCCAATAAAAAAAAAAAAACACTTCATCACATGACCAGAATATGTTTAACGCCTTTTCTTAAATAACGATATCTGAATAGGCCTTCTGAAATTAATATAATTAACTTAGCATTAACTTACACCAAACCCGATCGCAAACTACTCGGTACGTGAATGATCAGCTATTCTGTCCACTCAGTTTATTAACAGAACAAATAAAATTGTAGTTTTTGTTTGGATATTTACATATCTTATTTATCTATATGTGTATTGCAATCACTACTAATACATTTCAGTCATATTTTAAGACATTTACTTGAACTTTAAAACGGCTATTTAAGTGATATATTGAAATATATATTTACTCAATTTATATTAGCTGCCTTCATTTTACATATGATAGTTTTTTTATCATGACATAGATAGTGTCTCATAAATAAGGCTTAGTTGGGCTTAGTTATAAAATGTTACTAGTAGGTACCAGCAACAATTGGAATATTTAAAGATAGGGTTGGCAGTTTTCTTTATAAACACTTCTTTATACTGGTTGAAACTCTCTTCACATCCTGATAGCAATCATAATAGAATTGATTTAAATATTAAAACATGTGCATATATCATCTGTGGAAGTCTCAGGACCAAAAAATGTCCGTACAATTATCCTACCTGCTTGTCAACATATGACCCTGCTCACGAAGACATCACTCGTCATCAGAACGTTCCATTCCTAAGTTCCGGCTATGCAGAGTTGTAGACAGATAGTCGCTGAGTGCCACAAACAAACAGCTGCTTCCTTCTACAGTTTCTCCTGAACCAACATAACAAGCTTATGTTGCACATGTAATGTTTCCCTGGAGCTGTTCATGTCCTCAGACTTGAGCATTTCTATGTCAACACTATCAACAACGAAATGAATCTGCAACAGTCAGGTGGTACAAGTAAGATTTCTGTAAGTTGTATACATTCATTTGAGACATAAGGTCATGCCGTCTCTTGTCTTGTGACGCTTTGCAGACTCTGCTTTGTGCGTTCATGTGTTTTGAAGCAGGCGTGACTTTGGAGAGTGCTGAAGGGAGGTTGGGATCTCATGCTTTGTAAGATAGCCTCTTCAAAATTGCCTACCATAACTTTAATAGTTGGAAGTAAATCTGAGCAACAAACTTCATTGACAAACATTTCCAATTAATTTGAAATAGTTACTTGTCACTATTGGGATAGTGACTAGCAACTTATTAAATACTAGTAATTGATAAATGAATTATTGCGTTTAATTGAAGAGTTACATTAGGAACAACTACTATACCAAATAAAAATGTTTCTAAAGATAGAATTTAGTGAAAATTAAAATGATACTATCAGCAACTATAGTATAACTACTATATTCTTTTCTAATAATTTAGAGACAAGTGCTAGTAACACAAAAGATATTTTTTTTTTTAAAGGAATAAATGTTAAATTGGCTTGCCATAAATATCAGGGCTGTAGAGCATATTTTGGGATGCATGCTGTGTGTGTCCCATATTGGAATGACATATGGTGCCAGATGAGGGATTTATTTATCGCCTGGGGTAACTTAATCCTGGGCAAATCACTTGTTCTCAAAAAGAAAAGGAATGTTTAGCTGTCTTCAGTTGCATGTTGTTCAAAGAATCTATTGTTTAACCTCTGGGTTTGATTAAATTAGCCAATTCTAAAGCAGCAGAATAATAATCAAAACTGTATGAATAACAATGTCCCATTACTTTATTTTATTTGTGTTGGGAAAACAAGCTGGCTCAAATCTGCAGGCCATGAGGTCTGTATGTCATAACATTATTCTGCATAACGATGGAAATGAGCCAGTCTTTAGTGGTTTTGTGATGCTACGCAGAAACAATTAAACTAAATGAAATATAAATTATTATTATTATTAAAACAATAATAAATATAACAAATAATTAACCAATATACCAAGACCTCTTAAAAAACTAAGTTTTGTAGAAAGGTTACAGCTTCTTTTTTTGGTTGAATTTCAATCAAGTAACAGAACCTCTTGAGTCAGAATTTATGATTTATTGCCAGGTCTTGATCTCTCTAATAACCCCTTATCCTAATGATATTACACTCTGTGCTCCACTTTAATATCCTCCCTTGATACTACCGCTCACCTCCAGGCCCACACTTGAAACCTCCTCTGTTGCCTTGCTCTCAGAAACTAAATGAAATATCGGACCAAGCTCAAGGGCTCTTGAGAAGAAATGACTGACCTGAACCAGTATCATTCTCTCCTCTTTTTCCTTCGAAGGTCACTTACTACCAAGACAAGATTGAGAACACTTCAGACACCCACAGCCTGTTCATGACATTCACTGTCTCTTGTAAATGTGTTTACAAGTAACCCATTATTTCCTATTTAGTAAAATTAATAATGGCATGGACCACAAAACCAGTCAAAAGGGTCAATTTTTATGAATATAGATTTATTATCTTAAAGCTGAATAAATAAGCTTTCCATATGGTTTGTTAAGATAGGACAATATTTGGCCAAGATACAACAACTATTTGAAAATCTGGAATCTGAGGGTCCAAAAAATTCAAAATATTGAGAAATTTGCCTTTAAAGTTGTCCAAATGAAGTTCTTAGCAAAGCATATCCTCTCAATAATATGAATAGGGTATTGTTGGCTGTGGCAATTTTTCTTAGATCTCTGGCTGATCATTGTTAATGTTGCAATAGGTTCTATGAATAACCGTGTGGTGTAACTCATGACCTGAAATATCTTCAACATTTTTAGCTGCAGACAATTCAGCAAGCATCTTGATTACTTGGCTGCTCATCTAATGATTCTGGCACAGTATTTTGAGAGAAACATTGTTCTCTATATAGGGAGCTCCTACAGTCTTGTTTTCGTTGAGCTTTTCTGGGGTTTGGAATGTTAATCATTTCTGGCTTGATTGTGCTTTATTTTTTACATACATTTTGTTTTCAAGATTCGTCCATTTCAGGCTCAGTATAGCTCAGAGAGATCTGAGGGATCGTAACTACTCACACAAACACACACATATACTACTGGGTGAATAAGATTTTTTTTTTTTAAATTAATACTTTGAATTGGCAAGGATGCATTGAATTGATCAAAAGTGACAGTTAAGCCATTAATAATGGTTCAAATAAATACTTTTGAATGATAATGTGCATGCAGATATAGCATAAATTTGCTTTTGAATTTCACTCACCCTCAACCTGTGACCCTTTTCAGTACATCCTAATTTTCCTCATTGTCCATTTTTGTCCGTCTCCCCACCTCCTTCCACCTTCCTCAAGTGGACAAACATCCCCCTTCATCCATACACCACACCGGATGAGCTCACAGCAATATGTCCTTATATGTCCAAATCTAGTTTCAGCAGGAAGAGGTAGTTTATTAAAAGTATAGTCATTGTTTCTGCTGCTTATAATAAATATAATCAATATATTATATTGCATTTTTATAATCCAACAAACACTGAACCCCACTGACTTTCATTACATAGGCAAAAAACAAATATCTTCTTTTGTGTTCCACAGAAGAAAGAAAGTCATTCATTTTTGGGTGAACTATACCATTCAATCTTCGGTGTGGAACATATTACAGTAAGATCTGATTAAAAATGTTTAAAAATGTTGGTGTTAATTCATAGTGCATTAACTAATGTTAACTGATGCAACTGTAATAGTAAATGTTCAGATTAACATTAAGATAAAAAAAAATGCTAGTTGTATAGTTCGTGTTAACTAACGCCATTAACTGGTGTTAACAATTGGAACGTTTGGAACGATTGGAACTTTAGAGGCATCTTTGTCAGTACAACATCACTCCACCTTGTTATTCCTTGATTCATGCTTTTTAGAAAGAATAAACAGTGACTCAACTTTAGGCTGCAGCTCCATAAACTCATCAGAGAGTCACAGCAGCTCTCAGAATCACAATAGAGTGGTTCAGCCCTCTCAGGCCGTGCTGCCGGACACTAGCTGAGGCACGCAGCTCTGAGGATCTGATCTATATAACGCTGCTCCTGCCAGTCCGACAGACTGTATGGTTTCCGCTAATTGGCCCGAGCTCGTTTAGTAATGGTCTCACTTTTCCTCGGCCGCCCCCTCTCTTCCGTTGCTCGCACAATGCCTGGAAGTCGCCTAGACCCAGATCTCCATCTCTGTTTTTTTTCTTCTGTTGTTTTCTCTCTCTCTCTTTTTTCCCCTCACACCAAAGACACAATCGGTCCAGTCAACATCAAAACAAATAGGAGCACAAGGACACACACACGCACTCAACACCCTCGTCCAAAAGATACTTCCGACTTGCATTAACTTACATGGAACGCAAACAAAGGACGAATTCAGTAATTGCATAATGATTTCTCCAAGCTCAACACTTATGTGCTGTTTTGTCAAAGCGTTATGCTTTTCACTTTAATGTCAGAAAGAGAATGTTAAATTCATTTGCATGTCTAGAGATCAAAATCCCTTCAAGGCAAGTCATTTCACTCGGCAACCATCTTTGAATTGATATATGTCATGTATTTGATGAGTACATTAATAAGTAAATAATAAGTGCATCATTTATGTAGGCTATATAAATTACAATATTTCATACATGAAAATAAAAATGAAAATAAATTACATTTAACAGTGTAATTAAATTATTAATGTTTCTAATGATGAGCATACAGAGATGCAAAGGCTCTAAATGTAAAAGTTCTGGAAATTAGCATGCACAATTTAAATGAACAAAATCCATAATATTTACTGATGACCTGTGGATGATAAGAGTTAACAAAAACGAACGGAAGATATCTGAAGCAAAGAATTTCTTATGCACTTAATTGTCTGTGTCTTTGTTTTCCCTCCAAACTCTCCATGAACCATGAGTTAAGAAGGTGAGGTAACTTTCCGCTTGTTTTTAAGCTATTGGAGACCTACATGAGCCCCCTATATCCCCTGTCTCATTCTCCTGCCTGCTTTATTGACGGATGTCCTGCGCAGGCGTTTCATCCCCGTCTCTGGCTCTGTGTCTATGTGAGTGTATAATTGTGTGTGTCTCACAGGAAGCCTTAAAGGGGGGGCCAGGCTGTGGAGCGGAGGGGGTGTTCCATAGTTCCTGCACATCTGCGGGCTGCATTTCTCTAGGTGTCCCTTGTTTTTTGGTCGTGAGAGAGGGATATCACCCATATTACTTTTTTTTTCTTTTTTTAAAACTCTCCTATTTCCTTCCCCTCCTTCCCCATAAGAAGCTTCCAGAAGCACACACACACTCTCCTGTCACAGGAAGCCAGACAGAGATTTCCGGCAACCCCTTGGCAGGTGAGGCCTAATTTGGCTGTACCTGCTGACCTTGCTGCATTTGCTGAGTTGCTTATCTTTGGTCTGAACAAAGATTGTGCCCTTTGCTTAGGACATGTTTACTGCACAACCAAGTTCAATCAGTCTACAGAAAATTACTTATAGGAAGTTAACTTCCAGACTCCATTGAGATGGCCTACTTAGATTACTAATGTATCCTCAATGTATTGGAATTGATTGACTTTGGTGCAATACTCATCCTGCACTGGGTCCAGCCATTCATGTGGATGTGCACGTGCCACCAACCTAAAGATTGTTGCAGACCAGGTACAGCCCTTCATGACAATGGCGTTCCCTGATGGAAGTGGCCTCGTTCAGCAGGATAAAACCCTCTGCAACACTGCACGTATTGTTCAGGAATGGTTTGAGGAACATGATGAAGAATTTAAGGTGTTGCCCAAGGCTCCAAATTCCCCAGAACTCAATCCAGTTGAGCATCTGTGGGATGTGCTGGACCAACAAGTTCGATCTACAGTGGCTTCACCTCACAACCTAGAGTACTTGAAGGATCTGCTGCTAACAATATCAGGTCACCTTCAGGAGTCTTGTAGAGTGCCTAGTCAAGGACGTGGATGATCAACCAATATTTATATATTAGAAATTTAGCAGAGACGAAGTTTATTTGAAAATAAATTTTGCAGTATTAGAATGCACAGTCCTTTTATGTTTGCCTTGTCAGATGATTCTTATGGCAAACCATGGAATGAAGTTGATGTATTTGCACAAACTTCCTCTGAGACAATTTCCCTTGTCCTGGACAGACACCAGGGTCATGCGAGTTTGCTTTGGTTTGCTGAACTCCTGGACAGTGTTGACAGGACTTATGACCCGTTGACAATGCGCATAAGCCCACGCAGGCCAACACACCCGACACGCTCTAACACACAAACCTACATTCCCTGGATTCTCCACATCCATACAAACATTTACGAAACACACCATGCATCAAAAAGCACTCTTCCCACTTTCCTGTCATCATTAAACACAAAAGGGCTCTAATACACAACTATAAATACTGACACATGGGGGCCTGGAGCCTTTTCCCGCAGAGCTTCCAGCGCGTGGGCAGAATATAAGGAAGGTGGAGAAGAGCATTCAGTTTGGGGTTTTGTTCCTCCCTGATCAGAGACCATCAAGAGCCCTCATTCAGTCATTATTAGAAGCGCCACAAAACTGACCTGGGAGCAGTGTGAAAAGGCAACTTAACTAACACAGGAAATAAACACCCTGACTGAATGAGACTTCCTGCACAGCGTTATAAAGGATACTCTCTCTTAGGTCAGACTGGTCAGTTGTTCAGAGACACGTTTGAGTGAGAGAGCCTCGACCGTGGGTGTGCGGCTTGTTTGAAACTGGGATCAGAAGAGAGGGGCTGTAAGAAAAGGGCGGTGTGTGTTCTCGTCCCTGCTGGTCGGGGTGAGTTCTCAATTTAATCTTTTTTTATGCATATCTAGATTCTTTAGATGTTTTCTTGTGAATAGCTTTACTTTTAGTATATGAATTCACATTTTGATTCGGTTGCTCAAAAATGTGCTGCTTTGGATTGTAGTTTTTGATTGTTATGCTAAAACCACCTGCAAAATGTGGGAAAATCACTTTGATGGATCCTTACTCAAATATGGTGTTATGAATGAGGTTTCATCACTTTTATAGGGTGAGGCCCTTAGTATAGGCAAAATACAAATGAATGAATGACAACGTGTTCATTTTTTCAGCTCTCAAACGTTTACTCTGAATTATTATGGTGTGCTTAATTTTCTAAAAGGTGGTCTGGAGTTTGGTAATTTTATAAAGAAAATATATATTCTATAAAGTTTTACTGAAGGCATGCAGAATGATTTCACTTGTAGTTGGTGAATCAATGAAGTTGTTCATAAAATGACATGCTTTTTGTAATTTTTTACTTACTATTAAACTTGTTGCATATGAGTTAGAATGACTTATTATCTTTATTTTTTGATGGCAGGTACGAGTAGGGAGCTGGCCTCCCCAAATAGATGCTTCTGAATATCATTTTGCCAGGTAAAATGTTCTTATCATAATATTTTATGATAAGTATAAAGATTCACAGGACCCTAATTCAACTAACTAGACTATTCGTTGTTTAATTAACCTTGGCTTTGGCTTATATCTTTAATATATTGTAAATAAACATTAAATTATTATATTAATAAATATCAATATATTTTAAATATTTAGTTCTGGAATATACTGCAAAATATTATCCGTAGAGCTGAATTATTTTTAAAAAAGCTTGCAATTTTCTTTATCAAAACAGCACAATTAATGCAGATGGAAGAAGAACACGGAAGCCCGTCCGAACGCGCTGCAGCCGCTCATGTGATGGAGGTGAAAGGCTACATTAAGGAGTTCACCCGCCACTCTAAGGACGTGTTGTTGAACTTGAATGAACTGCGGCATCGGGACATCCTTACAGACGCCACGCTGCTCGTGGGCACCACCACGCTGCGCGCCCACTGCGCTGTACTCATTGCATGCAGGTTGGTCATCAGGGAGTGCCAGGATGCACAAACATTCACTTTCTTCCACCCTCCCTCACTTCTTCTTTCCTGCCCCCTCAGCCATTTTTCCTGTTTGTGCCAAGATTTGCCTTTGTTCGAAGACAGTTAGATCACTCCAGCATGAGATCATCAGCCCTGCAGCACACATCTTTTGTTTCACAAGTTTTTTTGTTTTTTTTATTACAGCAGATGTGCTTCTGTATGGGTGTCCATTTCCGCCACAAAAGGGGGTGGGGCTGGGGGTAAATCATAATTTTGACATAAAAGTCGAAATTATGAAACATTAAATAATAATTTGACTTTTTTGACATAAAAAGTGTAAATCATGACATAAATGTTGAAATTATTACATAAAGCATAATTTTGAAATGGTAAATCACAATTATGATATTAAAAAGTAAAACTTACGATATATTAAATCATAATTAGGAGATTATGTCAATAAAGTCAAAATTGTGATTATGACTTTTAAAGCCAGAATATCAACTTTTTATGTCACAATCTTAACTTTTTTAATGTCATGACTCACTGTAATGAATTACTGTAAAAATTACAGCATTATTTTACAGCCGCTGGCTGTTTTTTTAATAATACAGCATATTCCTGTAAACTGCAATGCATTCTGGGGTCATGTGTTGGTTTGACTCAAATTTACAGAATATTGCTGTAAATCGACCCTTCATAATTAAACAAAATACAGTTATTTACTGTAATCAGAATACAGGGAAATTCTGTAAATTAAATTACAGTAACACTACTGTAAATTTTACAGTAACTGGCTGGCAACCCTGCTGCCAGTATTATACTGTAAAATTTGCAGTAATTTTTTAACAGTGCTATGGCGTTTTTTTTAATCTCGTCATTTTGAATTTGACATAAAAGGTCATAATAATGACATAAAAACTCATAATTACACAATTGCACCTTTTTATGTCATAATTATGACTTAAGTCATAATTTCTAGTTGTTTATGTCAAAATAACTGTCATATATATGGCTTTTAGAATTACAAAAATTACATTTTTGTCACTATTATGATTTGACGTTTGTCAGAGTTTGCAGTCGGTTGAAACTTTGCTTCATTTATTAAGATCTTCAACGGTTTCAATCATCAAACTTTTTCTTTTGAATAAAGTATTTTATTCCACATTCGTTACTTTTTCATACAACTAGATAAACATATCTGTTTTTCCGCAGTGGTTTCTTCTACACTCTCTTCTCTCGCCGGGCGGCCGGTGCCGGTGAGCGGGGGATTTCTCTTGCCCTGCCGGAGGGGCTGGACGCAGGCAGCGTGTCCCTGCTGCTGGACTTCATGTACACCTCCTGCCTCCCTCTCACGCCCCGAACGGTATCTGGAGTCCTCGCCGCTGCCACCTACCTGCAGATGGAGCATGTTGCAGACACTTGCCGAGCATTTATTCAGCACAGGTGAGACTGAAGACCTTAACTCTATTACTTTATGCTGGCATAAAACAGAAGTTGTTTGACAGAAATGTATCGGTGTCACACATGACTAAACCACAAAATTGCTTAGACTACTAATGTGATTTCATTTTACGCCAGACTGCTTCACAAACGAGGATCAATTCAACGTGGAATTTGCACAAAAGGTTAACATGACGGCACGTGCTAGTCGATGAATTTATCAACTCCACAGCAACAACATAAATGTATCCACTATATCAGTGTCTGACTCTGCTCTAAACAATGTAAGGCTGAACGATCATCATTTTGGCTGTGTGAGAGTCTCCAGCTTTGTTGTTGAGCAACCAGTTGTTAAAGCTCAACCCTCTTTTGGAAAGCAGCTGCATTTGCATTTAAAGGGACACACACGCTATAATGAATTATCTGTGGGGTATTTTGAGCTGAAACTTCACAGACACATTTTGGGGACACCAGAGACTTATTTGACATCTTGTGAAAAGGGGCATAATAGATTCCCTTTAAGCTCATTTTGATTTTGTTTTTGCATTTTCTATTTGTTTTGTATCGAGCCCCTATTGGGGACATAGTGGAGGAAAAATTACATTTCAATGCTTTCACGTTCTCTCGCAAATGTTTCTTGTTTCCACAATAAACTTTGCGTTCGCTGACAAAATGTTTGCGTTTCTCAGGGGAACGCAATAGTTTTTGCAAGGGAACACAAAAATGTTGAAATGTATTTCATAAATGTTTGTTTGAACTATTTGCATGACTAGATCAAAAATTGTTTTTTCGTCTACAGTGAAAAGATCACTGTAAGTCCCTCTTTGATGGAGCCAGCCTCCAGAGCGCCCCTCGGTGGAAGGTCACCGCCTGCTCATCCCACCATCTTCTCCTCCCCCTCCAGGCCTGCTGCTGAGGCAGAAGATCCCATTCCAGACCGAGCCAGGTAAAAGGGTTATGGGGGAATATCATGTGTTTGAATAAATTTGACACTTCCACTATATCCCATCTCAAAAATGTTTATCAAAAGAGCATAAAATGCATCAACTGTATCTACAGGGTTCCAGGTGAGAGCTTTGCATCGCTGGATCCAGGGACTCAGACCCTAAAATTAGAGGAATTGTCTCCTCCAACCCCCTCCACACCATCTCCAGACAGTCCTTCCCATTCCAGCGGGCAGCCCAACTCACCTGCTGAGTCCAGCGGCTGCAGTCTCTCTCCTCAACTAAAGGTGTGCATGTTTATAAATGATTTATCTATACACATTATTATTATGATTATTATTTAAAAATCATGTGCAGAGATAATATTTAATCAAATATGTTAACCTCGCCTCCCCTGCATATGAAACAAGATATATCCACAAAATATCCTCCACAACTGACTGCATTCAGATCTTTTGAACAGCCAACTTCCTGACAAAAGCATTCAGCTTCTGTGTGAACATGGCCTGATTGTAATATTTAATCCTTACAGAAGCGATCTGAATGTAAGCCTAGTCCTGACCCAAAGGCCTGTAACTGGAAGAAGTACAAGTACATTGTCCTCAACCCTCTGTGTGCCACACCGATAAAGGAGGAGGGACTTGGAGAGGAGCTTCAAGCACAAAGCCACGCCCCCTTTGTCAGTGATAGGGAGGAAGCCTCATCTAAAACAGCCAATAAGATTTTGACAGGGCAGGAGCCTGGACTGAATAGGTGTGTTTTTGTCTCTTTTGTCTTTTTAACCTCTCATGTAACTGATTAAAAATATATTATGTTGGAATGAACGGAATTAACAAAGCAATGTAATGACCATTGTTCTGTTTCCTCTAGGAAAACATTGTCTCTTCCATATAACAGCTCACAGCAAAAAATATCTTTTACTCCCCATCATGTTGTGGACCGCCATTTGCAACCTTTGACCCTTTCGATCAGCGAGGATAAAGGTCAGTGAGCATCTTTTAACTTTTCAATGAATAGATGTGCTTACAAAAATATACAATCGTTTCTTACTTTTCATCCTCTTCCTTTTTAAAAGGTTTCTGCAGTCCTTACGTTTGTACCCAAATAGCCAATCGGAATCGATTATTGGGCCAACATCCAATCAAGTTTGAGAACCTCTCCACACAGCTCAGTTACACTGGAAATCAAGGCACAAACACAAACCCTTCCTGCTCAGGTGAGGCAGTTGACTAATGTTGTTTGAACAATGTAGTTGTAAAATCTACTTTCAGTTGAGATGCATGAGGCACAGTTATTTGGTATTTTTAAATCTTACCTAAAACTTTTTTTAGGGTTAGCCTTTAGGTATTGTTTTATGCATTTTCATTAATTATGTATTTTTATGTTTGTTTTTTAAGATGTTTTTAGATGCTCTATATAACTTGACCTCATTTATTATACCTCTCTTATGCTCTCTCTGACAGCAGGAGACAAGCCTTACCGCTGTAATGTGTGTGGGGCGCAGTTCAACCGGCCTGCGAATTTAAAAACTCATTCCCGCATCCACTCTGGAGAAAAGCCCTACCGCTGTGACACATGCGGAGCCAGATTTGTCCAGGTACATCAGCACAGAATTACATGTATCGTTCTTATTTTTGAGCATTTAAAATTATATTCTTGAAAAATGCATGTATGTGTGTTGTAGGTCGCTCACCTTCGTGCTCATGTTCTGATCCACACCGGGGAAAAGCCGTATCCATGTAACACCTGCGGGACACGTTTCCGCCACCTGCAGACGCTGAAGAGCCACCTGCGCATCCACACCGGAGAGAAGCCTTACAGCGTCAGTATATATGAACATATATAACTTAATAATAATGATAATAATAATAAATTTTATTTATAAAGCACTTTACATTTTAAAAAAATCTCAAAATGCTACAAAAGAGGCAAAAAAAATAAAAGAGAGAGAATAAGAGTTAAGTTAAAATCAATGGCCAATTAACATTAACACATTTAAACACAAAAAAATTGAAACATTAAAAAACTTTTTAAAAAGGTACGTTTTTAAGTCCTTTTTAAAAACATCAGCCGTTTGTGGAGCCCTCAGATGTTCAGGGAGGGCATTCCACAGGCGTGGGGCAGCGGCGCAGAAAGCTCTGTCCCCAATGGTACGGTTCTTAGTCCTCGGGGGATGAAGCCGATAAGTGTTTGTGGAGCGGAGCGAACGTGCTGAAATTTGTGGGTTAAGAAGTTCTTTAAGGTAGATGGGGGCATTGCCATGGATGCACTGATGTGTGAGGAAGGAAACTTTATACTCAATCCTTATCAATCCTTATCTTTATATATATTTTAATATATGTAAAACATAGCCCTGCATCTTTAAAAATTTGATAATTTACAAAAAAAGGCCTAATATTACCTAATGTGATGGTGTTCAAAAATTCAAAAATATCACATAAATTATTTATAATAAATACTGAAATATTACATAAAAAACAAGAATTGACCATTTCTATTTCATGATGACTTTAACTTACAATCTGCAAATGAGTGGAAAAACATGTACAAAATAAATAAGCCTTTTCCCCTCAAAGTCGCTGTTTGGATGTTGGCCATTATTTTAACCTTGAAATTGAGGATTAGGCATAAAATAATGTCAGACTTGTGAAAATTGACTGAGAATTAAACAAATACTTCTATCCTGGCTCAGAGGAAGAGGAGAATCGTGCCTTTGTGGCAGTTTTTCTGGTATTAAAGGGATAATGCAAGACCTTACACGTGGTTTTTAAAGCAAAAATGCTGCAAAATGCACATCATATTTTGTGAGAAATTGTGATGCACTAGAGCAAAACAGACACTACTTTTGGAATCAGTATCCCAAAACAAGTGTTGAATTTCATTCAGCAATTACAATGATTCAGGCTGTAATATGTATATATTCTATATATAGTTCTGTCATGGAACTCTAGATGGCGCAGGTTGATGGGTATTTAATCAAATGGTTAAAATATAAAACAGTTGATTGGTTGCCTATGAGCTTGCTGCTCAACTTTCAAATTCTTGGTCAGCATTTTCTGTAGCATTTACTGTGCACCATCAGAAACCCTACATCTTCCCCAGCTCCACCTGTATAGATCTGCTTATTCATGTACGCTATATTACATGTCTTACTTGCTCCCAGCAGTGTGTCATTGACAGGGATGTTGTATAATTAAATATAATCTCTGCTCTAATCTTGTCTTCCAGTGTGAGAAATGTCACCTGTATTTCCGTCATAAGAGTCAGCTGAGGCTCCATCTGAGACAGAAACATGGCGCAATCACCAACACCAAGATCCGCTACAAGGTTCTGGCAGACCCATATCAACCTGGACCCACTCTGCTACAAGCTGGCTAAGGGACAGGCACCGTAGCTATATGCTCACTCTACAGATAGGTCAAGATCGAAACGTTTAGGCTGAAGATTGATGGATCTATGAACAGTATTGTAAAGAGTTTAAAGAGGTGGAGTGCTGCATTCAAGGACAGCTTGACAAAAAATATACAAACAAATATAGTCTTCCAAGAATGTAGCACTCCTGCACTAGATGTGCTGATTATTATCTTTATTATTTGTTAAAATATTATTTATTTTACTTTACATACTTTTTGTTCCTCATTCTATTTAATCATATTCTATGCTGTCGCAAAAAGTATTTTGTCGTCATATTGGCCACTTTTTCTGTGGCAGGGAAAATTGTGCATATCATTGTCAGAAATTAAGTATGTAACCCTGTTCAGATTGTAATTGTTTCTTAGGGAGATATATTTATAATCATATAATATATAATAACATTTGTTCTTTTTATCAAAATTTATTATATATTAGCACTGCCAATCATTTTACAAGGTGGGTAAGTATCCAAGTAAATTGTTAACCTTATGTAAAAAAGAGGTTGTGATTTTTTTTCCACAAAAAAAAAAAAAAATGATTTGGATGCTTAAGTTTTGTCACTGAGGAGCTATGCAAATGTGTTTTTCCTGACATCTATGAGAAACAGTTACCATCCGAATAGGGATTAAAGGCTCGTTCACACCAAGAGCGATAACTATAACCATAACATTATTAGCGTTTAAACCAGCGTACAACATAGTTTTGTTTATTTTATAAGCATGCACTGCAGCTTTATCACCTGTCGCTTTAAATGCTCGAGCTCTAAAAGCAGTATGGATTCTGATTGGCTGTCAATGGAAAAAATTGTTTGGGAAGTGATTCCAACGGTATCGTTGTGCTGTGAATGTAAAGTTGTGTTGTGGACTCTTTTATGATTTTTAGAACTTTATAATTCTCTTTATCGTTATAGTTATCGTCCTTGTGAACGGGCCTTAAGACAGTAAATGAAGCAGGTGAATTGAAAATGCTTCAGTACTATGAAAAGAAATGTAAAATTCTTTTTGTTATGATTTAAAGATGGTTTGTGGCAGAGTGTGAAGATGTTTATTAGGAGATCAGATTGTAGATGCAAGAAAGAGCTGAATGAAGGTAAAAATGAGTGGATATAAGTGGAATTCTGCAAGAAGGTAGGAGAGATTAATGAAGGATAAGAGACAGATAAAGAGAAAAGGAAGTGCAATTAAGGAATTGAGCATGTTTGAAAAAGAAGAGAAAGATTAATTGATTTTTTCACTATCCAATTTGTGGCCATTTTTTCATCTGTTTATTTATTATTTTTTATTAAGTGTTCTGCCTAAATAGTGTTCTTCTTTGTTCATGAATCCCTTCTGATCCAATAACCAGAAAGTCAAATATAATCTCTTAGTTGATTATTTACCAGTTATTCTGTATTTTAATGTACTAATTTAAAAGGCCTGGAGCCCATTTGTGTTTAAGTAACAAGAAGAAAATTTGTCAAGGATTAGCCTCTCAGTGTATCTTATTAAATAATACTTCTGTTTAAGGGACCGTTTCATGATTTTCATGGTGTATGATAGTTTCCAAGAGTCTAAGCAGGTTGAGGACTCGTCAAACTAATATACATGTAAAGAGTGATGATGAGGATAATGATGTCAACAAAATTGTGTTGCTCTCTTTTGCTGGACAAAGACAAGACCTATTTTATATGAATTAAAGTTAAATTAATTTCTTGTTATTGTGTATGTGTGTGTGTGTCTCATGTAATCCTGCTTCCTCACAATCACATGAACAGCGGGAGAGTTTATATATATATAATATATATATATATATATATATATCTACAGTCGTGGCCAAAAGTTTTGAGAATTCCATAAATATTAGTTTTCACAAAGTTTGCTGCTAAACTGCTTTTAGATCTTTGTTTCAGTTGTTTCTGTGATGTACGGAAATATAATTACAAGCACTTCATACATTTCAAAGTTATCGACAATTACATGACATTTATGTAAAGAGTCAGTATTTGCAGTGTTGGCCGTTCTTTTTCAGGACCTCTGCAATTCGACTGGGCATGCTCTCAATCAACTTCTGGGCCAAATCCTGACTGATAGCAATCCATTCTTTCATAATCACTTCTTGGAGTTTGTCAGAATTAGTGCGTTTTTGTTTGTCCACCCATCTCTTGAGGATTGACCACAAGTTCTCAATGGGATTAAGATCTGGGGAGTTTCCAGGCCATGGACCAAAAATTTCAACGTTCTGGTCCCTGAGCCACTTAGTTATCACTTTTGCCTTATGGCACGGTGCTCCATCGTGCTGGAAAATGCACTGTTCTTCACCAAACTGTTGTTGGATTGTTGGAAGAAGTTGCTGTTGGAGGGTGTTTTGGTACCATTCTTTATTCATGGCTGTGTTTTTGGGCAGAATTGTGAGTGAGCCCACTCCCTTGGATGAGAAGCAACCCCACACATGAATGGTCTCAGGATGCTTTACTGTTGGCATGACACAGGACTGATGGTAGCGCTCACCTTTTCTTTTCCTGACAAGCCTTTTTCCAGATGCCCCAAACAATCGGAAAGGGGCTTCATCTGAGAATATGACTTTGCCCCAGTCCTCAGCAGTCCATTCACGATACTTTCTGCAGAAGATCAATCTGTCCCTGATGTTTTTTTTTGGAGAGAAGTGGCTTCTTTGCTGCCCTTCTTGACACCAGGCCATCTTCCAAAAGTCTTGGCCTCACTGTGCGTGCAGATGCGCTCACACCTGCCTGCTGCCATTCCTGAGCAAGCTCTGACTGGTGGCACTCCGATCCCGCAGCTGAATCCTCTTTAGGAGACAATCCTGGCACTTGCTGGACTTTCTTGGACGCCCTGAAGCCTTCTTTACAAGAATTGAACCTCTTTCCTTGAAGTTGCTGATGATCCTATAAATTGTTGATTTAGTTGCAATCTTAGTAGCCACAATATCCTTGCCTGTGAAGCCATTTTTATGTAACGCAATGATGGCTGCACGCGTTTCTTTGCAGGTTAACAATGGAAGAACAATGATTTCAAGCATCACCCTCCTTTTAACATGTCAAGTCTGCCATTCTAACCCAATCAGCCTGACATAATGATCTCCAGCCTTGTGCTCGTCAACATTCTCACCTGAGTTAACAAGACGATTACTGAAATGATCTCAGCAGGTCCTTTAATGACAGCAATGAAATGCAGTGGAAAGGTTTTTTTTGGGATTAAGTTAATTTTCATGGCAAAGAAGGACTATGCAATTCATCTGATCACTCTTCATAACATTCTGGAGTATATGCAAATTGCTATTATAAAAACTTAAGCAGCAACTTTTCCAATTTCCAATATTTATGTAGTTCTCAAAATGTTTGGCCACGACTGTATATCGTTATATAACTTGTTAAACCTGAAAGTAGTCAAATTACTAAGCTTACAGAAATGTTTCACTACAATTCAAATCTAACTTCAGTGCCTATCTGATTTTTGGAGCCTAGAAGAACAAAGAATTCACCTCTTGGCCCTTCCTTCCTCCGATTAGCTCACAACTGAGACCCCTCGATTTACCCGAAAGTATCTCAGCTTCTCTACGGGTGGTGCTGAAATAGGAACAATGGAGAAACTGGCACCTGTTTCCGGCCTTAAACAAAAACCTGCCACAAACGCACACACTGCCTGTCCGTCTATATGTTTATGGAAGTTCAAACATTGAAACTGATTTACTCAAAGCCAAACATGATGTGCAGATCTTTGTATGCCATTAATAACCATATCACAGTTAAGCACTTGTCTTTTCACTAAAGTATAATACACCAGTCTCCTTCAGAGTGCTTTATTAAGTTCTTAACTGTACTAAACAACTATTTGACGTGATTTTCTTTTTATGCAACCAGCTGAGGTGTGGTGTGTAATAAATAAATGTCTTGCCTCACAAATTTTGATATCTTGTGCTTAAAGTGAATAAACAGAACATGGTATGTCTATCGATGTTTGTCTAAAAATAAATATTGTTGCTAATACTTAAATTACTTTTTAAAATAATATTAATATTTAAAATGAGTTAAACTTCTTTATGGTTCTTGTTTACATTCATGAGACACCACAACGTTGTTTCATTATCAACCATTAATTTCAGAATATACTTCTCTGTTCCATATGATAATTATGACTAGGCGTGTCTGTCTGTCTGTCTATCTATCTATCTATGCCTAAACAACAACAAGTAAAAGACAACAACAAAACTTTCAATCAGTTGAAGGTGGTTTGTTCATCTTAGGTGGTCAGGAAAATAATTATTAAAAACTTTAAAATTAATAGATCGCTGCAATTAGTGGAGAATACTATTACAGTATAATATTGTTAAAATATGATTTTATCCTACATGAACAATCACATTTTGTTTATATTTTTCCACATTTCAGCAGCAATGTATAGTCTAATTTAAACCAAGACCAGTAAACAACCTTAGGCTGTTAGCAGGGATATCCAAAAACCATTGTTAAAAAAAACAATGTTAGCATATTTAAGTGTTTGGTAACCTATAAAATATCTCTAACCATTAACTGAAACTATCGCTAGGGGGCGTTTTTTCGTACCTTATAGAACGTTAATCTTTACTGACAGTAGTTTAATGCCTCACAGCACGCTGAATGTGCTGTAATTGTCGACTCACTTGGCCTTACATTGCAGGTGCAGTTTATAAGTGATCGATGTCCATTGTTGAAAAAAGAAAGCTCGTGAGCGCGCTCTGGAGGAGGAGCTTCGCTGAAACGAAACACGTGCGCTTAGCCTTATCAAGAGCTGGTGAATAACTAGAAAATCACCATCGAGGATGTGCTTACCAATACTTACCGGTTGTCTTTGCATTTAAAAAGAAGATGTGTATTTGCTTTGACCTAATCATGACTCGTCATGAAAAGGGATGATTGGGTTATGGGTAAGTAACCGATCTGTTCTGGACATTACCCGAATCTCACTTTGAAACGGATAATATTTTCGTGGTGGTATTTTACACCAGCAATTGATTCCATAATAAATGTCATGCTGTTTACTGTCTTGTCTAAAATGTTTAACGTTAGTGTTTGATTGTAACATATCTACTGCCAAATTGTGTATGTGTGGTGCGTTCAGCTGTAATTATAATTACACATTGTGCAAGATCAAGTCCAAGTTTGCATTTATAGATATTGACGTCATACATTTATGAGTAAATTGTGTCATTGTCCCTTTCATATGCCGTGTGCCAAATATCAACAACGTTAGATAACGAACAAGTGAGGCAGGAAGTGGAACTAGATAGGTTTGCTACGTCCCTAAACAACTAGAGCCGCTGTCACTTTACCTAATTAATATTTATAAGTCATTATGGTTATTAGATTTGCATTGGGCGTAATATTTTTAACATTACAATATAATAATCGTTATAGATCCGGAAATGGAGTATGTAGACCGGTATTACTCTAGATTTAACATCATATTTTTCTTAATGTTTTTTATTATAAATGTTCATTAGCACAAATTAACACCTGACAATATTTCAAAGTCCTCATTTTAATTCCTTGTATACATTAAAAAATGTCGTTATGGAATGAGGTGTTGCATGACAGGAGACATCTGTTTACTTTGCGAAAGGCAGAGGAGATTGATTGAGAGGGCAAAAGGTAAGAGTGTCATGCTGTTTTTGGCGATTATATTTGTTAGTTATTGTGCATATCTATGTTTCTATAGGTACACATTGGACGTTTAAAATAGTGTAAACTGTAAACATTTTAATAATTTTAAAGAAACATGATACTAAAATAAGTCTTTTAATAATAAAATGTATACTAAATCGACCATTGCCCACAATGCTTTCTGTTTTCATGTTTTAATAATAGTAGTATTTTTATTTCAGTGTATATATAGTGTGGTGGCTATTTATGCACAGCAAATATTTAAATGTATTTTAAACCGATATCCTGTTTTTCTATCAATGTTTTAATGTTCAAAAAAGCTCAATCTAAAAAAAGTATTATTATTATAATTATTATTTTAAAAAAAAATGTATTTATGACCCAGCATCATTCTGATCTGAGCGATCGGGTTTTGATATGGCTGGTAATGAGGAGTCAGAGTCCACCTCATGATCAACTCATGATCAACATTTTATTTCAGGAATAAATGAAAAACTTTCCAGTGATTTTGACAAAGTAATTATGAATATGTGTGTTAGAAGAATTAGACCAGCACAAGAACTGACACCTGACTTATTAATAAATTTAACCCATCTTAGTTTTAGAATTTAAACCGGTTGATGTGTTTCAGCTCTGTGTCAGAGTAAACAGATGTGTTTAGTTTCTAGATAAATTTAAAAAGACCATTTTTCTTTACTGTTCTATTGAATAAAAAGTCACCTACATCTTCGATGGCATGACTGTGTGTAAATTAACAGCAAATTTCCATTTTTGAGTTGTGTCACTTTAAGGTGAGACACAACTGACAAAAACAGTTGTTTTCCTCCTCAGTCTGAAATCGTTATTTCAGCAGCTTTACATACACCAAACTACAGTTTTATTCATGTCTGTATTCTTGAGATGTTTACACGGGGTTTGATCATATGTAATTCTCCTGATTATATACAACATTTTATTCCTAAAAAAATTGTGAAAAAAACATTGTTTTTCTGGCCATTGACAGCATTTTCAGATTTTTGGAGTGATTAAAAAGAGAATCTCCTCAGTAAAAACTTTTAACTCTAATATGTTAATAAAATAAAACAAAAAATTTGGACCTGGCTTAATTCAGTGTTCAGATTTCTGTTCTGGACATTTATGCAAAATAGTGCATATTTAATTAGATAATGCATCGTTTGCATATTTAAATATAAGATTTCAGAAAACAATAAGAATCGCAAGCATTTTTTTTGTAATGTAATCAATCAACTGGGGAAGTATGGTGATATCTATTGTTTATTTTTTATTTTTTTACCCTATTCACCTGCAAGTGACTTAGCATGTAATTTTGGTATTTGAGCATGAAAAAGGTCTGCAAATTTACAAAGCACAGTGAACACTGTTTTTGAACTCCCTTGTTTGAATAATTCCCGCCCAAGGCATACACAAAAATAAAGGGGTGAGGCTGGGTGGGGGGGGAAGCAGGTTATGTGACATTCTCAGGTATGTTTAAGAGTAAGTAAACTGATAACCTCAATTTTCGGTTCCAAAAACTGTGGTAAATTTCAGGGTATGTAAGTAGCCATAGCAACTTACTCTCTGAAAATAACCTGAGAAGGTCCGGAGAAGGTTATGTTCCAGGGTTAGTTGCTTAAGAGGTATTCCCATGTGTAAAAAGTTGATTTCACTAAATCCATTCAAAAAGTGAAACTTGTATATTAATTGCACACAGACTGATATATTTCAAATGTTTATTTCTTTTATTTTGATGATTATAACTGACAACTTAGGAAAATCCCAAATTCAGTATGTCAGAAAATTAGAATATTGTGAAAAGGTTCAATATTGAAGACGTGGTGCCACACTCTAATCAGCTAGTTAACTCAAAACACCTGCAAAGGCCTTTAAATGGTCTCTCAGTCTAGTTCTGTAGGATACACTATCATGAGGAAGACTACTGACTTGACAGTTGTCCAAAAGACGACCATTGACACCTTACACAAGGAAGGCAAAACACAAAAGGTCATTGCAAAAGAGGCTGGCTTTCATAGAGCTCTGTGTCCAAGCACATTAATAGAGAGGTGAAGGGAAGGAAAAGATGTGGTAGAAAAAAAGTGTACAAGCAATAGGGATAATCGTACCCTGGAGAGGATTGTGAAACAAAACCCATTCAAAAATGTGGGGGAGATTCACAAAGATTGGACTGCAGCCGGAGTCAGTGCTTCAAGAACCACTACACGCAGAAGTATGCAAGACATGTGTTTTAGCTATCACATTCCTGAAGCCACTCTTGAACAACAGACAGCGTTAGAAGCGTCTCACCTGGGCTAAAGACCAAAAGGACTGGACTGCTGCTGAGTGGTCCAAAGTTATGTTCTCTATGAAAGCAAATTTTGGATTTCCTTTGGAAATAAGGTCCCAGAGTCTGGAGGAAGAGAGGAGAGGCACACAATCCACGTTGCTTGAGGTCCAATGTAAAGTTTCCACAGTCAATGATGGTTTGGAGTGCCATGTCATCTGCTGATGTTGGTCCAATTTGTTTTCTGAGGTACAAGGTCAACGCAGCCTTATACAAGGAAGTTTTAGAGCACTTCATTCTTCCTGCTGCTGACCAACTTTATGGAGATGCAGATTTCATTTTCCAACAGGACTTGGCAACTGCCAAAGCAGCCAGTACCTGGTATGGTATCCCTGCTCTTAATTGTCCAGCAAACTCGTTTGACCTTAACCCCATAGAAAATATATGGGGTATTGTGAAGAGGAAGATGTGATATGCCAGACCCAACAATGCAGAAGAGCCCACTATTACAGCAACCAAGGTGAATGATCCATTCGTTGCTCGGTTGAGAATGTCTTGTATGTTAACCGGGAACATACTCTGGGTTGGCTAAACTTATTCCCTGATGCGTTTTTGGAACCAGCATACCTCGAGTAAGCAAGGTTTGGGTTAATCAACCGAGAATTCAGGGTATATATGACTGTAAGTTAACCTCGCTTTCTGGAATACCCCCCTGCTTGAAACTTGTGGTTATGATGAGGGGAGTGGCATTTAGGAAACACTCTCAAAGTGGAAGCAACAATGTGAAATATGTGAATAGTTTAATATTTCAAGCATAAAAACCTATTCTAGTAGACTCCAAAAAAAATCTCTTTTGTCTCTTTTAGTACAGAGATGGAAAAGCCCCAAGAAAAGCAGGAACAGCAGCAGTCTTCCCCGCAGATGGCGGCACCTGATGGGGGTTGGGGCTGGGTGGTGGTGGGGTCTCTTTTTGTGATTTCTGCCCTGGTGTTTGGGATCATCCGAAGTATGGGTGTCTTTTTCGTGGAGTTTGTGCTGTACTTTGATGAGAGTGCCCAGGCAGTGTCTTGGATAACATCCATTGGGATAGCCATGCAACAGCTAATGAGTAAGTTCATATGCACAAATTCATTCATGACATATATCCATATCAACAAACACAATATGGTAAAACGACGCATTTTGTTTTTGGATGCATACAGGTCCGATAGGCACAGCTTTATGTAATGTGTATGGAGCTCGTGCAGTTGTTATGATGGGAGGATTCCTCTCAGGCCTGGGATTCATTCTGGCTTCCCAGGCAACATCTCTTTTACATCTTTTCCTCACCATGGGATTAATTTCAGGTAAATGTTTTTGTAAATAATGTGCTTAATATTAGCAAATTTTGGGATCCTGATTTGTGTTCTTACTCTCTGTTTATATGTGTCAGGTTTAGGCTGGGCACTGGTCTTCACCCCTACTGTTGCATCAGTGATGCAGTATTTCACCATACGGAGAGCTCTTGCAATGGGCCTGGGCTTTACAGGTGTTGGTCTTGCCTCTTTCGCCTTCTCCCCGCTTTTTCAATATCTAGTAGAGGTTTACGCTTGGCGCGGGGCCTTGCTTATCCTCGGAGGCCTCAGCTTCAACATGATTGCTTGTGGAGCTCTCATTCGCCCTCTAGGGAATCCAAAAGTTGTGGACAAGGTATGTTTTTTGATATATAAATCAATAAAATGATATAAATACATTTTTATATATATATATATATATATATATATATATATATATATATATATATATATATATATTATATCATATTATATTATATATCTTCTATCAGACAAACAAAGTCTGAGATGTATTTAAAAATATCCTTGCTCCTCCAAGCTTTTTATAATGGTTGTGAATGGGGGGGGGGGCAAAAAAATTAAGGAAAAAAATGCATCCATCCATAATCAAAGTAATCCAGACAGCTCCAGGAGGTTAATAAAGGCCTTTGAAGCAAAGCGATGCATTTTTGTAAGAAAAATATCCATATTTAAAACTTTTAAGTTGACTAGTATGTATGATGTAGGAGTAGCGTAAGCTGAGACGCCTCTTGTGGTTTAAACAAATAGGGCTGTGCAACAAACTGAAGCTCCTCTTCAATCAAAGTCCTCTGATATTTCTATTTAAAATCCTTTTAGACTTCTAATTCGTGACCGGTGTTTTGTTTTGCTCTATCCTCTGCATTTTTCTTAAGAAAAATATCACTTCACTTCAGAAGGCCTTTATTAACACCCTGGAGTTGTATGGATTACTTTTATTATGGATAGATGCAATTTCTTTTGCTTCAAAATGTTGCCCCCCATTCACAACCATTATAAAGCTTGGAGTAGCAAGGATATTTTTAAATATATCTGATTGTGTTTTGCTGATAGAAGATAGTCATATATACCAAGGATGACTTGAGGGTGAGTAAATCATGGGACAATTTTCATTTTTATACTTTTATTTAGCAAGGATGTATTAGATAGATCAAAAGTGATGGAAAGACATTCATAGTAACACTTATAGTGTTACAAAATGTCTGTTGTTTTAAACTTTGTTCATCAAAGAATTCTGAGGGAAAAAAAATCATCACACTTTCCACAAAAATATTAAAGGGATAGTTCAGCTAAAAATGAAATGTGTCATCATTTACTCAACCTCATGTTGTTACAAACCTGTATGAGTTTCTTTCTTCTGTGGAACACAAAAAAGAATATGTGGTAAGTTGACTGTACCCATTGACTTCCATTGTAGAAAAAAATACTATGGACGTCAATGGCTACTTTTGGCTATCTTTTTTGTGTTCAGCAGAAGAAAGAAACTCGTACATTTGGAACAACATGAGACTGAGTAAGTGATGACATTTCATTTTTGTCTTAAGTAACCCTTAAGCAAATAGTTTTCAACATTGATAATAATGAGAAATGTTTCTTGAGCATCAAATCTGCTTATTAGACTGACTTCTGAAGTGTATATATATATATATATATATATATAGCGATCTATTAATGTCTAATAATAATTTCTTTTTGTGCTTTATTCAGACTGAAAACTTGACCAACGTCAACAGGTGTGCTGCTTTACGCTCCCGTATCTTTGAGTGGTTTGAGCTCTCCCTTCTTTCACACCGAGGCTTCCTCACTTATACCATGGCCATCACCTTGTTCAATGCAGGCTACTTCATCCCCTACGTTCATCTGGTCGCCCACAGCCGCCACATTAATTTCACGGAGTACCAGGCAGCCTTTGTAATCTCTGTAACTGGTGTGGCAGACATAATGGGCCGCGTAGTCTCCGGTTGGGCATCTGATCTCGGCAAAATGCGACTGCCCCACATGCTGGTGGTGTGGACTGGGTTACTGGGCCTCTCTCTGATGCTCATTCCTGCCGCTGTGAGTTACCCGGGACTGTTGGTTGTCGGTATGGTCTATGGGTTCTGTGCAGGAGCGATGACGCCGCTGGCCTTTGCGGTAGTGCCGGAGATCGTAGGCATGGAGCGAGTGCTGGGAGCCCTTGGCCTCCTGCAGCTCATTGAGAGCATTGGAGGGCTGCTGGGAGCACCACTGTCTGGTAGGAACTCAAAAGATCATTACAATAATATTATTTAAAGAGGACCTATTATGCCTTTTGAAAAAAGGCTTTTTTATTTTGTCTTTTGGGTCTACTAGAATAGGTTTTCAAAAAACCACATAATTTTTCACATATTTGACATTGTTGCAGCACCTCTTCTCTGAGTCTGTCAGTAATGCTCGGTTTAGTTCCTGTCTCTATGATTGGTCGGCTGGACCAGTGCGTTCTGATTGGACAACCACTTTGAGCATGTTTTGGAGATGTCACACCCCTTATCATAACTGTGAGTTTAAACACACTACTAACTCAACTCAACCAGGCCTCGTCCCTTTATTTTGCTTATGGCTTGAACGGGAATTATTTAAATGAGGGAATATAATGACATGTTTGTTCCTGGAAGAACACTCTAGACTACAATGGAGGCGTTTCAGGGAGTTCAGAAACTATGCGCACTGATATTTGTAACTTTGCAGACCTTTTTTGTGCTCAAACAGCAAGATTACAGCCCAAAGAAAGCAATGTAAAAAGCATAATAGGTTCTCAGACAAAATTGATACAACTCTTTAAATTCACAATCAGCATTGAAATGATTGTTCCATCTCTATTTTTCCCTCAAAGGCTGGCTGAAGGACTACACTGGAACATACACAGTATCTTTTATTGTTGCTGGAAGTTTCCTTGTGTTAGGTCTGTTAGTTACAATGACTCTTCCCTATTTCTGGTCTTGTACTGCCCCTCCACTCCCATCGCCATCAAAGAAGTCTCAGGATTGCTCCATAGAAGATGGGCTACTCAACCCAACCACATCCTCTTACTCTGTCCCTGAGAAACTGACCCCCTTGGATGATACGCTTTAGTCAGATAGGGAATTAACGATCTGTTCGAAGAGAGATGTTACTCATCCAGAGAAATAAAGAGAATAAATACCTCAGGAAATAATTCATCTGACTAGTTTTAACGAAACATTATGATTTTTTTGATGTAAGAAAATGCCTAATGGTGGTAGTGCTACTTTTATAAGCATATTTGGCATTATATCAAACAGGATATAGGAAAATACTGAAATTGGAATATTGGCCAAAATTGCTTTAAAACACATTTTGCAGTAAAACTTTTAGTGGATAATTTCACGAGTACAAATTAGTGCGATTTCCCCAAAGCCCCCAAAAAAGATAAATAAATATATATATATATATTTTGCTACAAGTGCGTTTCAGATAAAAACAAGAAAATCCATCCGATAGATGTTCTCAGGTTTTGAGAGTTTGAAAAGCAGCAGTCAGTTTACAGCTCAAATGTCCAGTTAGCCTAACTCGTATAAAGTTTAAAACAAATCTGTCTAAATGTAAAAAATGAGGTTAATATAATGATTCCTTTAATATACAAGTAGACATGCATGGTAAAACCATGTTTTTTTTAGACATGCACCATAAAATTAGTGCCCTCCGAAAGTTGAACAATATCAACAAATCCTTATGACCTAAATTCAACAAAGTAGGTTTAATTATCACTGAAGACCAGTGATTATATAATAATATCAATATACAAACATTGCATTCAGACACTAGCAGCTGTGCAATAAGATATTGTTAATCGTTTTTATTTTATGTACAGGTTATTTGCAAAATGTAGTACTTTGAAAGTTGTTGGTAGCTATTACTATCTGACGCCACTACACTGGCAAAATTCTATTTATTTATACATTTATTTTAAATTAAAATATTAGAATTTTAGTGTAGTAATAGTGACATATTTGACCTCTGGCACTTTCTGACAGGAAGCTGATTATGATGCACACATACAGCTTCAGGTTTTGGTGGAGAAAATGACCTTTGTGGTTTTTATCAATTGCAGTAACTGAGGAGCATTTTGTATTCAAGGCTAGTCAAACATGAGGGCTACTAACAAGCTTTTGTCTGCTTTGTCACCACATATCAGACATGTTGTCACATCAAACAAAAGCTAAGATATAGGCAAAAAATGTTCTTGTTCAGCGCTAGAGGCTAGTAATAGTATACAAAGACAGGGAAGGCAAGCTAATGCTAACGTAGCACCGTTAATCATGTACAGCTCCTTATTCTTTCGCTCTTTCACACATACTACTTGCATTTCCTTGATTTTATATATATATATATATATATATATATATGTTCTTTTCTAGTTCTTGAGTTGCACAGAAATATGATGTTTTCAAAATGTTCTTTTACATTGTTCAATATAATTGATTTGGTCCTTTTTGGGTCAAATTGCATCTTTTATTGATATCTTTCAAGCTGTGCATATTACATGATGGGAATTTTTCCTAATGTGAAAGGTTTTCACTGGGAAACTCAAGCTCCAAGGCTGAGTATTGACATAGTTTATCCACTGAGGTCGTTCACTTATGAAGAATCATTGACCAAGGTGTTTGTGTTACATGTTGTGTTCTTCAAAGCCTTTTCAATATGTTTGAATGTTTTATTTGACATTATACAAGAGATTTACTGTGCACACACTAGTGTAAATTCATTTCAACCTTCACCTCAACCTTAATTTTCTACTTCACATGGAAATCAGTTGAATACTAGTCAGTAATTCTGTTTTAAAGACCCACTTCTCATAAAACCAAACACGTGAGCCTTAATCTTCATAGACTGAGAGTCATTGAGCTCAACCACTGCCAGACTTTGCTTTCTCATGTGAGAGGCTCTTATTGCCTTGTGATTGCCTGCACACACGCTAAAGGCAGCACTGTCTTTATGCAATTAAACAGGCAGTTTAGCCAATAGACCTCAGTATGCTGACATAGTATGAGAAGTGAAACTCTTCTTGAAGTTGGATCAGTTCAGTAGCGTTATAAAAACAGCTTGACAGCAGTGCAGTTCAATCACATTAGGCCAAAGCAGGCAGTGACTTTAAACATTTCATCATCTGGTTCTTTGAACTTTAGCTTTAGAACTACACTGCGTAAGTTGACTTTTGATCTAATTGAAAGGTTGAGGGGAATTTGCCATCTGAGCCTATCAGGTCGCCTTAACTTACGAGGGTACCAACCGATAGCATGTGTCTGTTGTGCTTTAATTTTCCAGGAAGAGCACTGTGTGGTAATTAAATGTGTGTTGTAATGTGGTTAAATAAAATGCTATTTGAAAGAAGTCTCTTAAGCTTACCAAGGATGATTGTCAATATAATTGATCAAATATAAAGACATTGTGAAATATTATTAAAATTTCAAATCACTTTTTCTATTTTAAAGTGTAATTTATTCCTGTGAAGGTGAAGTGGAATTTTCAGCATCATTACTCCAGTCTTCAGTGTCACAGGATGCTTCAGAAATCATTCTAATATGCTGATTTGCTGCTCAAGAAATATTTAATATTACTACCAATGATTATTAAAAACAATTCTGCTCAATTTTTTGGAAACTGATCATTTTTTTCTTTGAATAGAAAAAAACGAATGTTTTGTCACATATTAAACAATTTCATGTGCCCTTGCTGAATAGAAGAATTTGTCCCCCCCCCCAAAAAAAATCTGACCCCAAAACATTTGAATGGCAGTGTAGATATTGATGCAAGTGTTAATGGTGTTTCATTGCAAAAGTCTGCATCCAAGTTAACCAGTAGCAGTAGCTTAGAAATGCAAGTCACATCATAAGTCATGAATCATTTATTTAATTAGCTACATATTCTACCGTTTCCACGGTAATTCATTTCAAACATGTTGCTCAGAAAGCTGCATGCTCTCAAAACACATCATTTAACCATTTCAAATCTGCGGTTTTGGTTTTAAAAAGAGAAAATGGAAATAAAAATATACAGGAGAACCAAGCAAACAGTGATCTCTCACCCAAAGTAACTTTTACATTCAAGTTGCATTAACACTGTGGCTCACAACATAGTGAATAAAAAAAAGAGAGCAAAGAAAAGCAACTTGTCCATTGAAAACCTTTTAAATGAGGATAAATTCATTTCCATTTAAATGAGAAACGTAAAGGCATCCACTCCACCACTACTGTCTGGCTGCTACTGTTACACTCCTAACATTTCATAACATTTGGAATGTAAACTTGCTCGAATGATAAATTATCAGGCTACAGAAGGTTAATTTAAAGGAATAAGGATTGTGCCTGAAGAAATGCCTGACTGGAAATGGCAAAAAACATCCTAAAGCCTAAACTGGGATAAATATGCTAAAACCCAGATGTTTAGACCCATAATCATGTACACCAGACAAACCAAATGAAGCAGCATTTCATAAGAGGTGCTTACAGTGGAAGCCAGCAAAAAAGAAAAGCAATAGAAAGTGGTAACTTCATTATGTCTACTGGAGCGCCAATATGTGTATATTGGTGTAACATGGACATCTAGCGGTCAGGTGGGTTACTTCATGTCAGCGCTACGGCGCTTAAGCTTCTCTGGGTTGTTGGAAGCCATTTGGGAGAAATCCCTGAAGATGTCATGATAGGTATCATCACCTAAAGGAGAAAAAAATAAAAGAAAAATTATTATTAGTAGAATATTGTAATAGGAATAAGAAGCACAACTTTAAAAGGGGCTATATGTAATTTTCATGTAGCCTATTAATCGCTTTTTTATTGCCAATGTGTAAACAGCTTGTAATCAAACTTAAAAGATTAGACCTTCATCGATTTCCTTGGTTGTCTATGAAAGCCTGTAGACTGATTTTTATGTGAAGGACTCGGGACGTCTTTGGCAGGAAAATCGAAAGGATGTGATGTTTACGCGCGCTCCCGAGAGCTTCTCTGTACATAATGTCAATGTGTTAAGCAAAGAAATTAATCAAAATTATAGTCTCACATAGCCAGATCCATAGTTTATAGTCTCAAATACAGGCCTACTTTATACTAATCAAACTATCATAACTGTAATTTTGATTACTTAATTTATCGACATTACAACTGCAGAGCTCGTGCATCTCTATGATCAAATGCTTTCTCAACTGCTGTTTTCTCGCCATTTTTTGTGCGTTTATTTTGTTATTGAGGAAAAGTATGGAAGCCCGTTTCCGCCACTGAAAAAACCAAAAGAAGATTATTGCGACTTTTTAAACTCAGAATTCTGAAAAATAGATAAAAAGCGAGAATTCTGAGATGAAAAGTCAAAATTGTGAGATAAAAAGTCAGAATTCTGAGATAAAAAGTCGTTTTTTTTTCAGTGGCGGAAACGGCTTCCCTAGGAAAGCGCGCACCACATTACAAAAACACAACATGCTGCGATAGTATTTCAAACTTCTTTTCATTTCTAAAAAAAGGAAAAAGAACTTCGCTGTATATCGGGGCAAAGAAATGAGTTTCAGTCTTATACATGACTGCACGTGCAGTAAGTTGCTGGCTGCAGTTCTGTTAACGGCCACCAGTGTCGCTAATAACAAGGATTTTGAATTCTACATAAAGCCCCTTTAAAAATAAACAAATCTGCAAAACATCCCATTTTTGGTTCTTTTACATATTTGTTACAGTTGTTAGACTTGAATGCACCTACAGAAAATTATATTTTATTTTCCAAAACAAATTAAACTGAGTATATACAACAGTCATATGCTGTATGACAGTGTAAATTATATCCTGTGTGTGTGTGAAATGATTAAAGAAGGAAAACCTGGAGTCTAACAGAGTTTAACAAGGTCTAACAAGATGGTTGAATCAACACCAGCAGCCAGAAGAGAAGAGTTGGATTTGTAATTGCATACATAAGTAAGTACGATAGCAGAGGATTACCTGTAGTACGCAGTGCAGAGGACACACACTGCAAGCAGCAGACACCTGTCCGACCGTCTCAGGACATGTGCGCGCGCACAAACACACAAACACACCACAGCAAAAACAGATTTGTATAAAGAGAGACAGACAGATGGACAAACTGCCATAAACAAGCGCCCAACCAGCAAAACAACATATGCAAAAAGCATAAGCACAACAAAAAAGCACATCTGCAAACATCTGGCACTGCAACAAGAGTATCAGATTCAGAGTAACAAAATCCTATTCATTTTCATATTGCAAACTAATTAAATTAGTGATCATAATGTTCTCTCTAAATGATCACCAGGGACTGAAGTTTTAATGTAATGCAGTTAATGACGGTTAGTAGTAAACATGTTGGATGAATGGTGGAGATACCCCATGCAACGCCAAATGTCCATGCCAATCCCATAACAGCTGAATCATTTGCATTTCTGAATGAAATACTAGTGCTTGCAAGGTATGATTAGATAGATAGAGCAAGAGACAGAATGATAAATAGACAAACAAACCGACAGACACACCAAAAGATGAACAGAACAGACAAGTAGGTAGATAAATTGACAGACAGGCTGACAAAAAATTTCAGCATGGTGATATCTTGCAAGCACTGTAATGATCGGCTGCTGAGTTCATCCTTCATGATAAACAAAACTGCAAAGCCTAATCAGGTCTCACCTGACATTAAATAAATCAAACCCACACTAGCTTAACAACTAAAAACACTGTACATTCCACTTCAGGGGTTTCTACTAGCTGAATAAACACCAGCCATACAAACAAAATCAGATTTGTGTAAATGTACAGTCACAGTACATGACTCATGCAAAACCATCCTCAGTACAAACAGTAATACCACCGAACTCGACTATACAACATTTCATCAAAACATTACTAAAAGAACTAAAATGAACTCTAATTCTTTCACACAGTTCTTCTTTTAGTGTCAATGTTATACTCTAACATTGTTTATGTTAGCGGTGAACTAATATTGTAACACAGTTTTGGAGTTGCCAAAAAAACCATGCTATGCTATTAAAACATAGTGCTATTTATTAACATTCAGTGTTTCTGTATGTTTTAAAGTGCTTTACCAAAGTGCACAGATCCACATACTGTCCTTTCTCCTTTTTAATTCTCTGTTACACTCAGTTTTCGTCTGTTATGTCATCTAAATGTACAGCTAGTTAATTCTGGCCAGCTGATGCCCGACCACTTAGTTGATTCTTGATGGTTTGAAAGCTTTTCTTAGTGTGTCCAATCACAGACCCAGTCCCGCCCCCACCATCACAGCCCCGCCCCTCAGAATGACCTGATGGAGTGCCGTCCATCTCCCGCATCTCCTTGTTCATCTTGGCTATCCGGAGTCTAGGAGGAAAAGCACAGTGGATGAGATGATAATCAAGTTATTAGCAGGATGAAATTTATCAAATGTACTGTAAACGAATTAGTGCCTTTACTCTCTATCTATCTAAGACAACTTACAGCGTGACAATGTCAGCGTTGGCGTTATCTATGGCTATGCCGATTGGGTCCTTATTGTCAATGTCTTTTGCGTTGTAGTCCGCTCCTCTCTTAAGAAACAGACACACCAACCTATGACAGCACAGAGACACGTTAGGTCAGTGATCAGAAAATATTTGTTATGAAGTGCCATTTTTAGGTTTCCTAGTTAATCACTATGCCACAGCCCCTCCTCCCCCCAATACACATATCCATAGTTCGTAACAGCTTTGATGATCAAACAACCTTGGAGCACATCCTCGAAGGCAGCATTCATCAGCTTTTGGATGCCAATGAGTTTTTGAAGTATTGAACATTGTAGGCAATGACAAAGAGGTTTGTTGAGTGTGTGAACACAATGGCCAATCAGAGGCTTTATCATTTAGCCCGAGGGTGTACTTATTTGACCAATATTTGAAGGTTACATGCTAATGTTTTAATGCATTATTTACATATAATTATTAATAATATTATTATAAAATGAACTAATTTAATTTATTATAACTAATAAATAATTAAAAAATTAGCAAATTACTAAAATGTTGGTATTGTGACAACACTACTTTTGAGCCTTTTTCAATGATTCATTAAAATGACTTTTTGGTTGCACCATAGACATAATGAAACATAATGAAACATAGACGCCCCATTGGCCTCTGGATCGTACGTCAATGGCGCCGCCATATTGTGCAGGGCAACATTCCCGTAACACTCATAACTGGAATTGAGAAAAATACCCGTTTCGTGGGCATTTGTTTCTAGTTTTATTTGGTCATTATATAATTATGTTGACCAGTAGTTGGCCACCAGAGTCAGTCATATAATGAAATTAAGACATGAGTTTACATGATTTATATTATAGTTTTAGCGTATATTACTGAACTAAATTTCCTGAAATTTAAATATGCATCTTTATTTAACCGACTTTTAAGACAGGCGCTCGTTTCGGTTAGGTGACTGACATTTTGAGAATTACTGTAACGTTAGTTAGTTGGGTAGCTTACTTTTCTCACACATTGAAAGTTTCCCAGAGACAAAGAGATGAGGAGACAGTGGGAAGAAGCTATAAGAAGGGAAGGTTTTTCCAGCGTATGTAATTTGAATTTGACGATTTGCTTCATTTTCACAATGGTGATCAATTCTAAACACTAGAAAAGCTAAAATGAGTTAAAAGACAGAAAATTTTTCCTTTTCCACAATAAGAAATCTTTTTTTTCATTTAATGTGAAAATTTAAATTCTCATTAAGTGCGTCTTCGCAATTCTTATCCAAGAATAAAGCAGCAAAATACAGGACAAGTCTGAGCTTTGACTATTAAAATAAATATTTTTTTAAAGTTTACTATCAAGGTTTTAAGTAACCAGAGATGGAACTTTTTGTACACCATGTACATCATAAACCACTGAAATCGGTTGATAAATGTAAAAGTTATTTTTCGTTTTTATCGAGAAAAAAAAAAAAAAAAAAGCAGCTCGCCAGTTTACTTGCATTTGTTTACAGTGCATTCTCTCCCTCACCAATATGGCGGATGCGTTAACGTATCGCAGCATCGTTCCAAAGCGGTCAATGGGGTTTCATTGTATTTTATTATGTCTATGGGTTGCACTGTTTTTGAGTCAATAAAAAGAACCAATTTAAAAGAGTAATTTGCTCATGAATCAGACTACACTAGAAGTGCTGTATGTTTCTATAAACACCTAATCAAAAATCATACTGTTATTTTTGCATTCACATTCAATACAGACCGCAAACTCAGGTAAAATATGGCTCAGTTTACACCTGGTATTAATAAGTGTTTCGTCAATCCGATCACAAGTGAATGACGCTAAATTCAGGTGTAAATGCTCATACAATTACCCGCACATAGACCCTACCCTTGAAGAAATCAGCACAGAAGTGGTTGAAAGTGGACAAAAGAGACATATTAACACCAGGTGTAAACAGGAATCTTGTCTACATGTGATCCGATCGACCAAAACGCATCTTAAATCCAGGGATAAACAGGGCCTTATTTGCCATTGCTGTAGATTCAGCTGTGGTAGCACAGAATCAGCAGCAGGGTGTGCCACTGTTGAAAGGAAGCACTGGCAAGAAGTAAAAGATTGATCTTGGAATTTTAAGAATTGATATCAAGAACATAACTGTTCAAATGAAGGTAGCTATCAATCAGGAAATCTATTTTTCACACAGCCCTAAGTGTCTAAGTGTGTTACCCTGTATGTCCCAGTATGGTAGCATGGTGTAGTGGTCCCCTCTTGTGTGAATCCACCTGGTTAACATTAGCGCCATTCTGTAGAAGGAACTCACAGGCTGCCAAGGAATTCTGCAGAGAGAAATACACTGTAATTATTCACTGTAATTCTCTTGCAATGCACACTCACAACATGAAAAATGGACTCTCACACACACACACACACACACACACACACTTACAGCCAAAGCGGCTTGTATTAGTGGAGTTCTGCTGTCTTCAGCCACATTGACCCAGTTGACATCAGCGCCGTGCGCCAGAGCGTCTGCCATGAGAGGGAAATGCTGCATTGCCACAGATCGATACAGTAAAGCCCCAGGATGATGAAGACCACTCAGATCCTCCTCTTCATCATTCTCTGTGCAATAGGGAGAGGGAGAGTCAATAAGGAGTTTGTGCAGTCAAATGGATGTGGGAACATTATATCCGTGGGTGTGTGTATGTGTGTAACCTTTATGAGAGCTGGAATTGATCTTCATTATGTCGCTCGGGCTCAGGCCTGCAGGGGAAACAGCCCACTGATTAGATCAGAAGAAACTGGAACAGACACTTATTTTCATTGTTTCAATTTACTAGAGTCATCATGTGTGTTTGTGTATCAAGGTTACAAGGTTACTGCATCAGTTTTTATTTTCAGATTTACTATACATTTCAGTTTAGTTTGATAGTAACAGTTTAGTAACAGTTTAATTTTAAGAACATATTTAGTTATTATAGTTAGGAATTAGTTCAGGAACCAACAGATAAAATACACACTTTTGAAATATCCTGATATATGCAGGTTTTTCTTGACCGAAGGTGCCCCATTATGCTTTTAAAAATATTAACTTTCATGCAGTGTGTAATATGGCTGTTTGTGAATGAAATGAGTCGTCAGTAATTTCAGTAATCTCACTGCCTCTTACAAACCTACGTGACAATGTAACAAATGTGCATAAGCGGTAGACCAATCACAACAGACCGGGCTGTCTGACCAATCAGAGCAGAGTAGGCTTTCGGAAAGGAGGGGATTAGAGAGACTGAAACTTCAAACAAACCATTTGAGACCTGAGAAGTGATGTGCAATGTATATTATGAGAAATTGTAAGTTTTTTGACCATGGACTCATCTAAATCTATTATAGGAGACCAACAAAACAAAATCAGGAACCTTTAAAATAGCGCTTTAAATACAAGAGAACACAAAATTTCCTTGAACAATGCATGAAATGCTCTGAGATTGATCAAGTCACTGCAAGTTACATGACTGCAGTTTATGACAATGAAAAGTGCTCTGCTGTGTCCTACCAGCCACTGGGGTTTAATACATTTCCATCTCTCAGTATCAGTAAATTTACTGGCATCTCATCGCCATCTGCATGTGGGATTGTCCTCCACACAGACACACAGGTCAGATTATTCCACGCCAGTTCGTTTCTTCGAACACTATTTTTAACTTAGTTGCTTAGTTGTTTTTAATTTACTTTGCATTAATTATTTAATTTCATTTTATGAAAATATATTTAAACAAATAATTTTCATCTTAGTTTCATTTGAGTGCAGCATCTATGCTGAACTGTATCAGAAAAACAAAAAAATAAATACAGTCTCGTGGTTCTTGGGTGCAGGACTCTGCATGTATGTGGAAATTATAGCATGTAGTAAGTTTTTGTGGGTATATGTGTCTGCGTACCCGTGAGTCGTGGCAGAGTGGCTCGGTTGGGTTTGGGTTTGAGGGGAGGGCGTGTGTTCGGTTTGTCCTGTGTGGTTGAGCGGTTTCGTCGAGCACTGGAGCGCCGCAGGACCGTTCCTCGACCAGTCTCCGGGAGCTTGTGGATGAATTTCTTCTCTACATACTTAGAGCGAATCCACGACTCCTTATCTTGTCTGTGAAAACATATACTCATTATATGTATGTAGTCTATTCAAAACTCTGTGGTTTTAGTTATGATTACCACAGCAAAACTCTCTGTGTGTGTGTGTGAGAGTATATATTTATATAAAGAGAGTATATATTTTATATAAGATATATATAAGATATATAAATATATATAAGATATATTTTCTTAATATATTTTCCAAAAATATATTTTCTTTCTCAACTATTTACATTCCCTGAATACTTGCCAAGATGGGCATATATATATATATATATATATATATATATATATATATACATACTAGTGTTGTCACGATACTGGAATTTATAATGCGATGCGATACCTTGAAAAATGCCAAAAAGATACCATGAAAAGATACCATTTTTGATACCACAGAGAAAAATGACATATATATTGCCATATAGATATTTTTAATGTTATCTTATCATTTTTTGATAATTTGGTAAATTTTATTATAATAGCTTACACACAGTACAACTAAATTTACAAAAAAAATTGTAAAAAAGTAAACAGTCAGTAATAAACTAAGAAGAAATAAACAAATTGCAACAATAGTACAAATAAATAAAACAGAATAAAGAGATAAATTAAATAAACAGCTTTACGTTATTCAGGCGAGTCTAACTGTAGTATCGGGGTTAGAAATACTACAGAAATGAAATAAAGTAATCAAATGTAAAATAACACTGAATATTCTTCATTGTAAAAATTAAATACAGATTAATGTTTACAATTAAAGTTATAAAAGTTATTCCGTCAAGAGCAGTGAGTGATTTTCTCTGTCTTTTGTACTTTGATCACCATGACAGACAGCAGCAGGAATATTAGGCTGCTGTCACTTTAAGAGGTTATGCACAGAACTACTGTTACACAACATACGTTTTCGTTCTCAACTATGTATGTTCCCTGAATACTTGCCAAGACGTCCATTTTGACATAATTTTGTGTGCATTTGACCATTTAAGCACAATAAGTCACAGGAAAGAGCTCAATTTGGTACTCGCAAGCTGTGAGAGGTGGATTTATGTGCGAGCCACCTATATAGATTAATGCGTGAAACTTTATGAGTAACACAATTATGAGCAACACTTGCGCCGAAATTCAGGCCCTGTAACACCAACACTAATCAACCGAAGCAAATGATTTCAGTAAGTGAGAGGCGAGTGTGTGTCAATTTGCCGTCAGAGAGATGAGCGAGCGAGAACGCACAGCTGGAATCGGTGTATTGATACTGCAGAAAAGAAGTACTGAAACCTTTTCAGATATTTCAGTATCGATATGTATTGAAATATCAATATTTTTGACAACCCTAATACATACTGTACACACACACATATGTACACATCTATCTATCTATCTATCTATCTATCTATCTATCTATCTATCTATATATATATATATATATATATATATATATATATATATATATATATATATATATAACCTGATCAAAGGTTGGGTAGACAAACAAAGCAAAACTGTTAACTAGTACACTGCATTTACTGTACCTCGGACTAGAGGGGTGGGGCTTCTTGATTGTGATCTCATCAATACGTGCCTCATAGATCTTGTTAATGGCTGTGTTACCCAACTCACACATGAGCTGAAGAAATAGACAGATGAATAAATAGGTGGAAAGGCAGAAATGGACAAATAGAGGCGTTTGACTAATCAAAAGTGCATAATTAAAAACATTTTTTATCTCATGCATATTAGCATGACATGCACGCTTTCTCACCTTGACGAGCTCTGGCTCCCATGAGTCCAGCGTAAGGGATCGTACCTTTGAGAAGTGAACACCTAAACTCCTGCAAACACAAAACCCAATTCAGATGCATGCTTGTATGATATGTTAAATAGTTGTGTGTGTATGTATGTTACCTGTGAATGCCAGAGCAGGTAATGCACAGTGTGATGCCCAGATTAATAGAGGCCCAGTCGGGTCCGGGCTCCCCGCAGTCGCAGCACTGTCCGTTCCCTGAGATGGCCTGCACCTCCTCCAGGGCCTCCCGACCAGACGTTTCCGGCTCCCCTGAACTCAGACGCACACTTCCCGCAGACACTGAGCTACAGCGATCTCTCTATTAAACACACACATGTCCACTTATAACAAATTTATGTCCTTCATTAAAATATTGCATTTTACCATTTCTGCTTGATTCAACAAGTCTATACTCATGATTTTTTTTGTGTGTAAATGCACTACAAATGTGCTATATTAAAAAACAAAGCTGTCAGCTTTGGAAACATCCTATTTGGAAACACGTGAAAAAAAAGGAAGTAATTTTTTTTGTTCTAAAAATTGACCGCTAAGATTAATTATATAGAACTACTATTACACAACATGTATTTTCTTTCTCAACTGTTCCAAAACTGACTGTGTTCACCTGAATATTTGCATTTTGACATAATTTTTTTGAGTATTTATATAAAAGTTAGCTCAATTTTAAAAATAAAAATGGGTCTCTAAAATAAATTATATAAAAAGTAAATAATATTTATATATTTATACATAATAAAATACTGTGAATATGAAAATGAAGAACAAGATGTCACTCTTCCGCCAGAACTCTTCAGGCTGTTACCAGTGTTTTTTAAAGTTTTAATTAAGGATATTTTTCTAACAAAAATCAATCACTTTGCTTCAGAAGGCTTTTATTAACCCCCTGGAGCCATGCAGATAACTTTTATTGTGGATGGATGCACTTTTTCTGGGCATCAAAATCTTAATGCCCAATTCCATAATCTCCCATTATAAAGCTTGGAAGAGCCAAGATATTTTTTAAATATAACTATAATTGTGTTTGGCTGAAAAAATAAAGTCATATACAGCTAGGATGGCTTCAGGGTGAGTAAATTATGGGATCATTTTTGGATGAAGTAACCCTTTAATACAACATTACAAACTGGATAAGGGGTGTGCATAAAAGGGGTGTGCATAAGACTGACATGACACTTTCATAATCGTGTCATGATGCATTCCATGAATATGGAGAAGGGTTTATGACAACTGACATGAAGTGTCATTCGCTCAATTATATCATTTTTGATGCGAAGATGACATTCTTTGAGATGTCTTTGTTATGACAACTTGACATAAACCAAAACATCATAACCTGTCACACATTTGTCATAAACATGACATAACAGATTAATTACAAAACTTAAGAAACTACTTTTGGGTTTTTTCTTTATGGGTTAACATTACATTAAACTGTCATGTGGTTGGTTTTGACACTGGCTGTCATGAGACCATTATAACAGGGTCATGAATATTTTTCTGACCACTTTTTTCCAGTGGTACAAAGTGAAGTTGTCATTAAAATATCATTAAGTGTTAATACTCTGTCAAATTATTTTATAAAAGTGTCATGAATATTTTTTTACCACTGTAAAAGTACCACTGTAGTTTAGGTCAAGAAAAATATTCATGACGCTGTTATATGTCTTGGTTTATGTCATGACAAAGACATTTCAAACAATGTCATCTTTGCATTATAAATGACATAATTGAGCGAATGACATTTCCTGTCAGTTGTCATAAACATGCATAATGTTTTATGTGTTATGTCATGATTATGAAGGTGTTGTGTTAGACTTCTGCACACTCCTTCAAGTAAAGTGTTACCCATTTCTGTAAAAAGATTGTTATCGTTACATTGTTTTTTAATTTAACGTGGTATCTTTGACATGCCTAGTAAGTATTAATAAATTTTATAATACTATAAGAAGTAATATAATATAAAAACAATAAGTTTTATATAAATATACAGAATTCAATGGAATGTCTGCACTTAGTTATTCAGTTAAACATGTATGTGTGTGTGTGTGTGTGACATACAGAGCTAAGATTGTCATCTCTTCTGTCCTGGAATGCTGAGGCGATACTGTTTTGGACAGCGCTGATCCAGCTTTGCTGCTGTCGCTCTGAATCAGCCTGTAATAAACAGCTCCTAAACAAACACACAAACACACGCATTGCCTAAATGTAGAATAACATATTTACAGTACTGTTTACGGTCAAATTGCAGCAAGAACCAAAACACTACAAGAATCAGAAAAATGTTGCATGCTCAAAAATACAAATACACATGATAGGTCAGTTCTGACAGTTTAGTGTGCACACACACACACACACACACACACAAACAAAAACGCACACATAAATGCCCACACACACAGACTCACTTGGAGGGAGAGACAACCTCAAAGCAGAATCGTCTGTCTTGTTCACTGCAGGGCTTCACTGTGCATAACCGCAAGTCCTCCACAACAACAGTGATCTGCTCCTGTTACAGAGAGACAGAGAGCTTGTTTAAATAAAACAAATGTGGTCTGCATGTGAGGTTTATGTTTCTAAGGTCACCAAAAAAAATGGAATTGTTTAAACAGCCTCTAAATTCTCTCCAATTCCCAAAATTTGTGGTTGTCTATAAGTATCAGTATATGTGTGTGGAATGATATAGCATTAATTTTATTGGTTAATGCTACGTGATCCTTACGATCTGATACTTACATTATGCTTCTTTTGGTAAACCAGCTGGTTCTTCTGAATGGAGAACCAGCGCCTGCAGTACACGAAACCAAAAAAACACACACACACATCACACACACGTGCACACACAGAGATACACATTTCATGGCCATGTAAGGTATTAATAATGCAATCAGACATATGATTGTTATTCAACTCAGAACCTACAGCCTTTGAAATCAAATTTAACCCACTCAATGGACAAAATCAAAGCAGAGCAAATACATCTGTTTTATTCATTATTGCAAAATATAAATATGAAGGAATATATAATATTAAAATGATAGGAAATTTAGCTTCAAGTAGAATATTTGCAAATATTCAGTTGAATTAAGAGATAAAAAAAATATTAATATGGGTTACAAATACCATCCGAACAAAGACAGAATCACAAAACTGCTTACACATGAAATAAAATAATTACCCTTCATTACAGCTTTAAAATATAGAATTTAATGAAAAATAATTGCATAATCATAGACCTCCAAACACTAAACTTAGCAAGAATTATGATTAGTTTTTAGTTTTAATCATTTATTACTTAATTTAGTTTGTTTATTAAATCATTTCATTTATTAATTCAAATGATTAAATTGTAAAATAATGTGAATAATCCTGTGATTAAAACTGATACTGAAAGAGTGCTGTACCTGCTCCATGTTTTGAAAGCATTGCTGGCTCTCTTGTACAGGTAACCTTCCATTGCGATGCCATTGGGTGCATCTGGGCTGAAGTCCATAATGGAGTCGTCATACGACACATCCTAAAGACAGCCACACAAATATATCTTCCCTTAGATTCATGTACTGTATAGTGTCTTTGTGTATAGATACAATGGAGCGTGTGAGAGAGAGTCTTACTACCTTTTTCTTGACTGCATCGAGTCTCTGCTCCATGTCCCTTTTCTCTCTTGCAGAATTCAGAACCAGCTGAGTATACTAGACAAAAAGAGAAGAAAATTCATTTATTAGTGTCTAAATCAGTTACACGAGCAATGCACACCACAGTGGCTCAAATTACGCTTCCCCCTAGCAGATCTGTTTTTAGTCGATAATGTGACAATTAAAAATCACAGCGACTGATATTTTCAATTCTAGCACTTTGTTATGTGCAGTGTTAGGAAAGTTACTTTTTAAAGTAATTTATTGCAATATTGGATTACTCCCTTAAAAAGTAAGTAATGCATTACGTTACTTTTACATTACTTTTTTCATCTGGGTTTACAAAAAAGGGTCATTCTTTATTTTACATGTGTTACATGTAGTTACTCTAGTAATAACTATAAATTATGCATAATTACATGCAATTAACCCTAAACCAAACCCTCATCCTAATCCTCACCCTATAGTAAGTACATGTAGTTAATTATTATTACTCAGTACATAAATGTATAGTTACACTGGAACACTGATACCTTCAAATAAAGTGCAACCCTAAAAAAGTTCTATTGTTGGCAAATGTAAAAGCCTTTTCACACCAAAGTGAAATGAATAGCCTCAGGCTGAAGAAAATGTGAATTCTCCACTTTACAGTAGAGGGTGCCGCTCAAACAAAACTTTCAGCTGTGCTGCCATTCTGGATTGAAGAATAAGACGCAGGAGAAGAAACTTCAACACACTTACTTCAGCAAAGACATGAATTAAATATATTTGTGTAATTTAATTATTGTAGGTTTGCATTTTTATGTTTTTATTCATTTAGAGGAATACTGAATGTGTTTTTGTCTAGAACTACAATAACCATCATCTCAGATATTTTGATGTAATTTTAAAAAGTAATGTGTTACTTTACTAGTTACTCAAAAAGTAATCTGATTATATAACTTGTAATTATATATTACTCGTAATGTGTTACCCACAAGACTGGTTATATGTAGAAATAAATCACCCTTTTCCGATTTTTTGCTTTGTGAAAATTAAGGTTGGAATGATGTAAAATCAAATCAGTTCAACTTAATTTTCATCATCATGTCAAGTTTCATTCTTGACGTGACCTATAAATAAATGTGTTCATGAATTGAAGTACTACACAGAAAGGTACACAAATTTGTTAAAATGTTAATTCTAATACATGTATTGCCATTGCAAGACAGGAAGTTTTACGTTCTTTTAATTTCATATCCATAAAACAAAATATTATGTGATATTCTGATTTTTTTGTGGATGTTTCATTGGTTATTTACGCATGCAAATCAGGATGGGTATCACCGCCTGTATCTTTTACAGGCCAGATTTGAAAAATCTTGCAACAACCTCACAAAACATCAGATTTGAGCAGACAATCAGGCATGTGAACGTATGGCAGACAGGACAGAAAATCCTGAAAAGATGGAAAGACTTTGAGACTGAGGTTTGGACCATTTAACTAGATCTCAGAATGGAAGTTTAATTGTATATCATGGAATTATAAACACATGCACAGAGGCTCGGTCTAAATTCCTACTGCTGTATATAGTTATTATGTGACTTTTCTTGTCAAGAGTTGTGATGATAAGTCCACTATAATTGTAGTCTATCTGGGGTGCAGCGGGTTCTTGGACCACAGTTAGTGAAGAGTTAAAGTGCACGTCACTCAGGGCTTAACTGAATGAGAAAGGATGTAAGATATGCTGGGACTTGCTCAACTTCCTGACCTTATTATCTAGAAGAGGTCATGAAGATCACCTTCCCCACTTTCGCTTGTTATATTCTGCGGACTTTCCTGTTCTTTCCCTTCTCTTGCCAACTCCTCGCTGTCTCACTGCTTTTCCGCTCGTCTTTAATTCTGTATCATTATATTGGTAAAAACACGTCTCTGTCCCAACCACATCTAATTTATTTAGATTGTCTCTTTACAACCTTTTCATTTCAATCTGTATATTGCTCTAAAGAACCTCACTTCTATGCTTAGGCTCTTGAGATCTCTCTTGATATTTCTGCTCAGCTTTTCACCATTTCCTGTGCTTACAGGAAGCTATGAGCAGGTTTTGTGGTTTTCGCAGGCCAGTAGAAGGTGAGTAAGTTTCCTGTCTAAAACTTCTACATTTCAACTTCATGTTCCTCATCAGTAACATCAAGTCATTGTTTTGTCCAGACATTTCTACACAAATATATGAATCTTCAACAACTTTTAAACCTTAGTTGAACAGTATTTGATTTCAGGTATCTCGTCAGTATCTTAGATTTTGCATAGAATCTTGCAGATCTTAGAATTTTCATAGAAGTTATACCCACAAAGTTGGTGTTTGTTTATATTTTTAAGTGTTGATGTATTTTTCAGGCAATTGTACACTTCTGTGAGCACAAAAGTATGTGCCAACACACACAAACCAGTGTGTGATACATACTGTTTCCTGTTGTTGCTCACTCTAGCTAGCAGAAAACTTCCTGTCATGATGGCCCATCATATGATCTCTGAATCTCACATTCTTGTCATTAGACCTTCTGTCCTCTTTTTCAATCCAAACTTTCCACATTTATTTTTTTTTTTTTTTACTTTACAACATGATCAAATTGATGTTTTTTCCCTCAAATTAACACTTTATTTGCCCTACTTAGAACTTCATACTTTTCCTTCCTCTCGTTTCAGTCATGTGAACAAGCAGCTTTACATGCTTACATGACACACATCAGCAGACAGACAGACAGACAGACAGACAGACAGATAGATAGATAGATAGATAGATAGATAGATAGATAGATAGATAGATAGATAGATAGATAGATAGATAGATAGATAGATAGATAGATAGATAGATAGATAGATAGAAAGATAGATAGATAGATTTCTTACCTCTTCTTTCAGCTGTTTGCGATAGTTTTCCAGTTCAGTGAGTGACTGATAGCCTTGTTGGAAGAACAGAGCCTGGGCCTCCATAAGAGAATGCATCTTTACATAGAACACAGAAGCAAAAGTGACTGTAAGTTAGCATTCAGTCCTGATTACTTTAAAGTACCCTTATTATGTTTTTTAAAATACTGCTTTTCATGCAGTGTGTAATATAGTTGTTTGTTAATGTAAAAGGTCTGCATAGTTTAGAAGATCAAAGTGCACGACAAGCAAGTTCTGATCTGCTGATACAAGTTGTCAGTAATTCCAGTCTCACTTCCTGTTACAAACCTGCGTAACAATGTAACACATTTACATAATGGTCTTTATTGGCTGCATGCCCACAAACAATGTCAACTTTGATCCGCCCTCAAACACTGTAGTTGTAGCTGAGACCTGGAAGAGTTTGGTCCGGGTTGTCGACATGCTTTCAGTGCTGCCAAAGAGTGTCCACTTTGGTGCACTTCCAAAGGATGAGGACTCATGCTGGAATTGATACGGTAAAACCAACTCCTACGTTACGGTTCGTATAATTTTATTTTAAGAGGAAGATGGAGCTGAAATTCAGATATGGTAATGAATGTTTGGTTTCCGACACACGCTCTGTTAGCCGTACAACAATCGCAACATACTGGGCCGGCTGACCAATCAGATCAAAGTAGGGGTTGGAAAGGAGTGGTTTAGTGAGACGGAATCGAACAAACCATTTTCAGACCCGATGAAAATGAGATGTTTTCAGAAATGATGCAATGTGCAATGTATTATGAGAAAATTAAAAGTGTTTTTGACCTAGGATGCATTTAAACCTATTGCAAAAACCTCAACAAAAAAAAATTAGGAACCTTTAAAATCACATAATAGGGGCACTTTAATACTATTCCCAAGTATTACTAAATTAAATACATTCCATATTATGACACATACCGCCGTAAGAATTTCACTTTTCTTCTTGGACTCAATCACATTTATCTACATTAGGAAGAGAGAGAGAAGTGATTTACCATGACAATAATACAAGCAAAAGCAAATATTCCAAAGGAGACAATACTGAATTGAGTCTGTGTAAACAGTACCCTAAAAGTATCTGGACACAAATCAAACAGTAAAAATATATGAACAAACCAAAATCACCAAAAAACTAGTCAATGGAAAACAAAAAAGAGCCCAAATGTTTAGTGTTGGAAACAAACTTTTTATAAAAAATTAGCTTGAAAGGTATGTTCAGATAAATACCACTCGGTTTGATATTTTAGCATATAATACAATGATAACTAGACATTTTTAAATGTGACTCAAGTGTCCAAATGCATTCCATTGTATATGAAAGTATACAGTATGTTTGGTAACACTTTATTTTATATCCTGTGACACGTTAGACATACTTACTGTAGTATTAACTATCAATTATAAACTATAAACTAACCCTAACCCAGTAGTAAGTACATGTACTTAATTAATATCACTCAGCACTTAAATCTATAATTACACTGTAACAAGGACACCTTAAAATAAAGCGTAATTATATGTTTCTACCTGCAGCACATAGTCCAGGGCCCCTGATCTGAAGGCTCTCCGTGCATTAACTAGGTTATTGCTGGCTTCTTCCACCTCATGCTGTTTCCCGCGCGGTGCCTGAGCGTTCCTGCTCAGTGCCGTCTCCAGGTTCTCGCTGCTACGCTCAAATTCCTTCCGCACATCCTTGAAACGCTTCACATCCCTTAGGGGGAGATAGAAAAGGAGTGAATAATTGCCTAGAAGTTTTAATTTTACAACCAATTCTCTCAGAATGGGCACTAATAGAGAGCTGCATAAAAATGACTTACTCCATACTCAAATACCCAAGTTCATGCATAAGTTTACAGACAGCTTCATATTATTGATAGAGTGGTACAAATAAAAAAGAAAATGTGCATTAGTAAAGAGGCAGAGGAAGAAAAACTTACTCTTTCACAAAATTCTGTAGCTTCAACTTCACAGATTTTTGTGTGGTTTCAATCACCTCCTGTTTGGAGAGACACAATTCAAGGAATGGGAGAAAAGCCAAAAGAAAAGTGAAAACAGGAACACATCTCCAATTGGCACAATGGTTACTAGTAGTAACAGTAACAGTAAAAAGGAAGAACTTGACTCACCTCTTGAGCACTAACAATGTCTGACAGCTTTTTAGAAAACTTTTCTAAACACTCCTGAAAGAAAGAAGAGCGGCCTCTATTATGCTTCTGTTAACTCTCAATCATTTTCAACGCATATGGCTACACAGGAACTTTCCTTTTTGCAAACACTTGCACTACTGTTCAAAGGATTGAGGTCAGTATGATTTTGTAGAAGTTTCTAATGCTCACCAAGGCAGAGATTATTTGATCACAAATACAGTAAAAACAGCAATACTAATATAGCTCCAAAAACAAAACTTTTTAAAAATGTAATTTATCCCTGTGAAGGTAAAGCTGAATTTGTAGCATCATTACTCTAGTCTGCAGCGTCACATGACTTCATAAATCATTCTAACATGCTGATTTGCTGATCAGAAACACTTCTTATTACCAATGTAGAAAACAGTTGTGCTGCTTAACTTTTTTGTGGAAACCATGACATATTATTTCAGCATTCTTTGATGAATAGAACGTTCAAAAGAACAGCATTTATTTGAAATACAAATCTTTTGTAACATTATAAATGTCTTTTTTGTCACTTTTGATCAATTTAATGCATCTTTGATCAATAAAAGTGACTTTTGTACATTAGTATTTTTCAAACCTTTGTTTCAAATACTTAACGTTTCCAAACTGTGGAAAACCTCAATCAAACAAAGTACAATTAACTTCACATCCTATATTTTACACTACACTGGTAATTGCTGTTGTCTGGAAACTATCATACAGATGCATGTTACCGTCCAGCTCTGGAATTTACAAGTTTCACTTCCTTCTTATTTTGATGCTGTTATTGGTGATTATATGTTCATACACCGTCACAGGTATCAGTTAACACACATGGCTAACCCTGTGTGGTTTCTTGTGTACAGTAAGCAATGCTAGTTTAAAATCCGTTATAGGACTGTTGATACACTCACCCCCATAGTTGGGTCCTCAGAACAGTGGTGTCCCAGCTCTTTAAGGCCATTTACAAAGCTCTTACTATTCAGGCAATAGGCACGACCTGCATCCAGCATAGTGTGGCACTGTTTCACCAACTAAAAAACACAGGATGTTATAATGTCATATTATTCGTAACATTGGACCTATTTTGCCCTTTTAAAAAGTCTTGATTTTGTTTTTGGGGTCTACTAGAATAGGTTTTCATGATTGGATGTTCAAAAAAAACAACTTATTTTTCACAAATTTGACATTGTTGCAGCACCTCTCTTCCCAGTCTGTCAGTAACGCTCTGCGGTGCGTTTCCAAAAAGCATAATTAGCTAACTAACATCGCAAGTTGCACCGTTACTAACATAGTTCAACGATTTGGTGTTTCCCGAAACCATAGTTCACACAAACATTCGCAAACTGCATCGCAAACTTGTGTGGTTGAAAAGACAGCTCTCAAGCTGTAGTAAGAAGCATAGTTTTACATGTCATTTTAGTTTGTCAAGAGATTTTAAGCACCGTTTTTTGAAGAATGCCTATGATTGAATCTGGAAATAAAGTAAAATAACTGAGAAAAATGAGAATTAGTTCTCAGATGCTATGTCTGTAATTTAAAGCAAAAAATACAACATTAATTCGATCTCAAACAGATTAATTTAAAGAAGTTATTACTCTTATCAACACCTGTGTAACATCATTCACCAACATGAAATATGGTTTCGTGAAACAGTCATGAGTTAATTTGTTCAACAATGCATCGTTTTATGGTAGTGAAGCAGCGAGTTAAGACGTTGTATGAGAAACGCACCCCTGTTTAGTTCCCGTCTCTATGAAGCCCCTGTTTCTGAAAAACACAATGTGCTTTGATTGGTCGGCTGGATCAGTGTGTTGCTTGGTCAACTGTTTCAAGGGTGTTTTGGAAATGTCAAGCCCCTAACCATAACACACTACTTTTTCAACTTCCCCGCCCCTTTATTTTGAGTGCAAATGCATAATAGGACTTTGACATATTACCTTGGAGATGAATAGTAAAAAATTACTTTAACGGTAAAAGACTGTAAAAATGCTACGGTGAAAAACAGTTAATTGGTTTACAGAAATTTTCCATACTATATACGGTGAGTAACTGTAATAGACCTAATGGTACATTTAATGTCATTTTACGGTAGAATGCCATCAAATTTACAGTTTTTGTCAAATTTACTGTCAATGACAGTTTTAAAAATAACAAGTCATTGTATAATTTACAGTGAAAAATTGTAAATTGACATTCCCACAATTCCCTGCGTGACACTTCACATTTGACACATTTTCGTTGAAATAACTTTTATTTTTTTCTAATCAGTTATGTAAATTAGGGTTTATGTTACATCTGATGCTATTAAATTATTGTTTATTCCATTTTTATAATTTCATGTGTGTTACCATGATGGTGTTTAGTGTTTGTATGAATGACACTGTTTGCACCTATATATTGTATATTAGTATTGTCATTCTCAGCTTTTGGAAAAGCTGCTTGTGATGAACTTTGATAAATCATGACTCTCATCACCACAGTGTTTGGTGGTTGTCACTGTATTATAAAAGTAACAGATATTAGTACTTCAGTAGGTTGGTACAGCAAATTAGCATTATGTCAATTAATGAAATATGGCTTTTTACCGTAAATTTAAATGAATTTCTTACAGAGGGTAAAATAAACAGTTATGAACCGTAATTATTAAAATATAAACCTTTAAATTCTATGGTTTTGTACAGTAAAATAGTGCCGTCCCGTAAAACCTAAAACGCTGCTACTGTTTTTTAATGGTAAAGTTCTTACAACCACAGATGCCGTTTTTTTACCGTAAATTTTACATGGATTTTCTTTTACAGTGTAGGTCTCTGTGGTTTGAAACAAATTGGTCAAATAAATTCAAGGGAAATTATCTCAGATTGTGGTTAAAAGCTTTTCAATTGGCAATTCCTCTTTCTAGTTCCTCTGCATTACATTATATCACATCACAAAAGAAATGAACAATGACTGTTTTTAAATAAAGGAATTGAGCATTTGACCATCAAAACAATAAACCCTGCAGTATTTGGGATACTATTTTACGGTGTAAGCCTAAATATGAGGCTCCGTTCTGTTATGGTGTTTGTGCATGCAAAACTCGCCACGGTGATGTTGCTAAGTTGCTTGTATTCTGAATTGTTGATTTTATTCTGCAAGGCAGATGCATTCTGGCCCAAGTCTTCATGATAATCTGGTCTCTATATCAATATAAGCCCATGGGACATTTTCATCTGTTTTATTACATGCAGGGTGAAAATCATTAAGTCTGAGCATTTCGAAAAGTAGTAGTATTTGTCTCCTCAACAAGCCAAAGGATTTGAGGTATTAATAATGTCTAGAATTGAATGAGTCATGTGCTGACGTTTAAAACTAGGGATAGTGGTTTGTTCGTAAGTGTGAGCACTAGTCATAAAGATGCCACTCTAATAATAAGTCTATCAGCTTTTCCTCACCTTCTCAAGTCTTGTCTCCAGTTCATTAACGTTGACCTCCACCTTCTCGATTTCTGCCCTATTGAAAGATAGCACACAAATTTTCAAACACAGAACTGAAAAAAGAATGTTATCCCATTCATCTTAACTCAAACCTTTAAAAACACTACATTGCTGTACTTCCTGATGCTGTACTTGCATGACTGAAGTAGCAGCCCAAGAGGCATTTCAAAAATGGCCGCAGAGTGAAATGACATGACTGTAGTACCATCTGACCACTGTAGATTTATTTGAGTGTTAATAGGGTAGTACAAATGTATACTTATAAGTCTAAGGCCATGAGCAGCTCCGAGGGGTGTTTTATTTTTTTTTGTTTTGTGTTTTAAAATATGTTCAGATTTTAAAGAGTTGTGCAGTGTATTCCAGGTTTAAAGTATACTGTGAGCTTACATGGGTGTACACTCATCAAAAATATACTTATTTGTTAGTGCAAAAATGTGTGTTGAAGAAAAAGTTGTAGTTTCCGCAGCCTTCCACCCCTAAAACACACTTCCTGTCTCCTGTTTATCATTTCAGTATCTCTCGTCTCACTTCCTGCTCTCCACCACATCACTACTTAGCAACCGGAGACAGCCGCAGTCTGAAGTAAACTAGGCCTTGAATGTGTTTATGTCAGTGGCCTTTGTACACCTTCATTGAAATTCTTTCTTTTCAGTTGCTATTTGTATCTGAAGGTAAAAAGTGTCCATACATGACTGTATTTTTGGTGTAAATGAGTTCCACACGTTCTCTATGTTTAGATTCACATATGACAGAAACGAAAAGAGATGCTGTGTGTGTTTATGCAAGTAAATTTCTAAGTGGTGATGACCTAATTTTCTTTTTTTAACTCACTACACCCTTCCGAGTGTGCTCCATCTGCAGCCACTAAAACATGGCACTCAAATGTTCCATGCACACTAAATCTACAGCCAAACCACAAAGAAAGAAACTTTCAGCACAAGTTGCATATTTTATAATTTTAAAAACAATCTAAAAGTTTTATATATCATCTAAACACCCCACTCTCCACAGAGCCACTCAATTATCACTCCATTCATTCCTTCTATATGGACCTAAGCAAATTCTTTCCAGTGACGCGCGCTACACTTAACCGTTGCGACGACATTTCACGCTGATCTGAGAACAGCTTTACTCAACCACGCTCGGGCCAAAACCTTGAATCTGAACCCATTGACCTGATCCTAGAACTACTTGGAAAGGAACCTGCTACGTCATCCTTTCTGCACATGACCGTCAAGTTTATCCTTTTAATGTGCTGCACGTGACCTGTTTTTTTTTTTTTTAATTATAAGTGTATAATCAGATTTAACGGACAGCCTGTATTACATTTTTGACATTATTTTGTGTTAAATATTTTCACAATGATGTGAAAAAAAGAGTATTTACCTGAATCGTGGGGAGTCTTTCAGGCATTCTTCAAAGTCCAGTTTGACAGTCATTTTGAGAATTTAAAACAATAGAAATGATGCGAGCAATTCTTTTAATTCCACACGGTTCCTTGCGTGGTGTGACGAACAGACTCCTTTATGCTGTAAAAGTCCAACGCTGTGAGACCAATGGCGTTAACAACATCAGGATTCGTTTAGAAAGGATGAATTAAATCAGTCGTTTCCATTGGATGGTTTCGGTATAAATATCAGTCGGGTGTTGCCTGAAAGCAAAAAAAAAAAAAAAAAAATTGTTCAAACAAAGTTTGTGTTTTTCAGGTGATTCACTTGAAGAAATAAAACAACAACAACAACAACAACAATAATAATAATTCGTCAATAGTATAAATACAAAAATAATGGTAAAATAAAATAATGTAAACATACCGATAATTATGGCCTCATCTCTTCCTAAATTCTCAAGCGCGCGCTTTCATTATGCGCGTTTCTTTCATTTAGGATTAGTCCATAGATTCGTAGTTTATTATAAATCGATGTGTGCTTCCACTCATTAACCACCATGTCCTTGAATGTTTCCTATGAGTGACTAAAACTTGTTCTCTCTTCGCAGGAGAACTTTTTTTCCGCTCTTGAATTTGACACAGTCGGTCCGCCCCCCCGTCTCGCACTGTATTTCCGGGTTTCGTTGCGTCAATAAATAAAAGCAAGCTAGCTATTTTCAAAAGTGATTAATACTTATTTATTATGCTTATGAAGATTATTTATGTTTAAGGTGACAGAGTACATGGCTATAACTGAAAAAGATATCTTATTTTAAGCATATAGTCATTGGTTTCTATAACGACCAGACAAAATGAATGAACACGCTTCCACAATGCCAGTTTCAGTGTTTTTCAGGGAGTGTTCTCCAAAGTTTCTAACATCACGTGTCATCAAAACCACACTACTTTTTCACTAAATCTGAAAGCAGCTTATCCAAGCTTGTCCCGGTTAAACCTGTTATTCGTATAATAGAAGCCCCACCTGACAGCAGTGGAAAGAAATCAAACCAGAGCCGAAACACAAGCAAAAGATGCGAGTCTGAGTCAGAGATGAAACCTAAAATAAGCCCATACCTCACAGCAACTGCACTACATCAAACACACGTAAATAAAGCATTTACCAACATTAGCCTCTCTCCCCATGTCTCTTGCTGTAAACAAAGTCCACCCTGGACAATTATACACATTTTTAAGATAAAAATATTGTGCAAACATTTACCTCTCTATTAAATTTAACTTTGTTATAATGCTTTGAGGCAAGCCATAAATGAATAAATAAACACCTCTCAACCTTCTAACAAACATTTCTGTGAACTATATTGAAGCTAAATGATTGTTTAGCGAAACTGCGACCTCTGCTGGCAGCTAATCGCCACTGCGGGAGTCCTTTCACTCACTGCAAGACCAGGAACCAGGGCAACATTACATCAGTGTAACTGGAGAGATGTCTCCGTTAATGTGATTTAACTCAAGAATGTGTCAACAGGAGTGTTTCCGGTTTTGCCGGTTTTTTTTCTTTTCCAGTCGTGGTCCATGAGGGACGCAGCACATTTGATGCTTCATGTAAAGAGTTAATAAACACACGGAGGACAGCATTTTTTATTCCAAACGTCATACAGAAGGGCGTGATAAAAACCTACTCGAGTCCAAGATGAAAATCTCACGTTGCTGGGTAACACTGGAAATAAATAAGCACAAAATAATGACCACGCAGCCATCATAAACAAAATATCGTTAAGCAGATTAGTCCCTACTTATTCCGCGGCGTTTATTCGCTTAGTACTCAAAGTTGCCTCCTCGTCTTGGTTTCTGCTCGCAGAATCCCTGGAAGACGGACGGGTGCGCAACAGCAGAGACCGCGCGCCGTGAACGATTAGAGAATCGAGGACGAGCAAAGATGAGAGTCGTGTTTTCCTCGCGCCCAGAGGAGAAAACCGCAGCTATGAATACATAAACAGGGCGGTTGTAAAACTCCGGCCAGTCGTGACCACGAGAGACTACGCATGCAAGATTCTGTTGACGAAAATTCAGTGCATAAGAAGACGACCAGCCGCATAGTCGCCTTCAGAATGCGGGCGTGAGTAACATACGACGGCGGGGGAATTAAAGGGCAACGGTGGGCGAGTGAACGGCTCCCCCACAACCATCTTGAGGGCCAGGGGGGGTGTGCGACTACAGGGCACCAGCATGTCGAACCGAAAGCACCGGGACAACCAGGAGATATGCGCCCGCAAGGTCCGCGAGCTCGCCCAGACGGGAGTGAACAAGCACTGCTTCGAGTGCAACCAACCCGGGGTGACTTACATCGACATCACCGTGGGCTGCTTCGTGTGCACGTCATGCTCTGGAATGCTGTGAGTAAGAACGCCAAACTGCATGTGATTATGACAAGAATGTCATTAGTATTCACCAAACTCAGGAAAATATGCAGCGCGAGGTGGAAATGTCTGGCGGTGTTTACATTCAAGATAGTCGGTAATTACTACTTTGTCGTTTTCAGGCGTGTCCCAGTCTCGCTCGTGTTACGTATCATTTCGTCATGATTTCAGGTTTGGCATCAATATAAGCGTGTTTTCTGCATGTCAGCAAGGTCCACTTCAGTTTGTACACGATTTTCTATCTGCAACTGCACTTACGAACAAAAACATCCAGTTCCTTCACGAGCACTGAGGAAAAACATGCAACCCCTCTTCCTTCACTGTTGTTGTTGTTGTTTTTTGTTGTTGTTGTTGTATTGCTATAGTATCATTAGCACTCTCACACTCTCACACGTTTCATCTATTTATGTTAAAAATACATTGAACGTTTAATGTTTGTGCTTGCTGTTTCAGGAGAGGGCTCAACCCACCCCACAGAGTTAAGTCTATTTCCATGACAACCTTCTCTCAACAGGAAGTTGAGTTTTTGCAAAACCATGGCAACGAGGTGAGTGGCGGGTCTACTAGTACATAAGTGATGCTGTGCGACTTTTATGGATGGGAGACAGCTGGAAACCACTTGCTTTTAAGGGTCATAAATCCAATTTTCTACTTGTGCAAGATTCGACGCTTCTTGGATCCCACGTGAATAAAGTGTAACTCTGTTTGGTGCCTGATTAAAATGTTGTATATATATCACATTGTTTATATAATTTGCAAATTACTGACTTGCTTGGAAAAAACTGTACTTCTTCAAAAATAAAGGGTTACTTTTGAATGGAAGTCAATGGGGAAACGTGCTATTTGCCATCATAATGGTAAAAATTCCTGACCCCTAAAATAAACAGTGAACCCAAAGCTCAAAGTAAACGTAGCACTGCGCTGTTAAGAGGGCGTACATAGGAGTATCAAAGAAAACAGCTGAAGAAGAAAAAATCTAGGAAAAGAGTGTGAACCGTTTTTGGTTATTAGAAATAAAATGATTTTTTTTTTTTTTAAAAAAGACTAAAACACTAACCGGTCACTTTACTGGGTACACATGCTAGTAAAGGGTTGGACCCCCTTTTTCCTTCAGAACTGCTTTATTTCTTTGTGGCATAGATTCAGCAAGGTGCTGGAAACGTTCCTCAGAGATTTTGGTCCTTGCTCAGTTGCTGCAGTTTTGTCGGCTCCCGTTCCACCACATCCTGAAGGCGCTCTATTGGATTGAGATCTGGTGTTGTGAACTCAATGTCATGTTCAAGAAACCATTATCTTGCATTATCCTGCTGGAAGAAGTCCACTGTGGTCATAAAAGGGATGGACATGATCAGCAACAACACTGTGGCTGTGGCTTTTAAATGATGCTCATTTGATACTAAGTGGCTTAAAGCCAGTGTTTGCCAAGAAAATCCCCCCTGAAAATATTCTGACCCTACCATCTGAATGTCGCAGCAGAAGACCAGGCAACATTTTCCCCATCTTCTATTGTCCAATTTTGTTGGGCCTTTGAATTGAAGCCTTAGTTTCCTGTTCTTCGCTGACAGAAGTGGTTCTTCTGCTGCTGTAATCTATCTGCATCTGCAGACCTCGATTGGTTATTTGGGTTGTTGTCTTTCTATCAGCTGGAACCAGTCTGGCTATTCTCCTCTGACCTCTGGGATTAACAAGGCATTTTTGCCCACAGAACCACCGCACACATGGATATTTCCTTTTTTCTGACCATTAAACCCTAGAGATGGTTGTGTGTTAAAATCTCAGTAGATCAGCAGTTTCTGAAACACTGAGACCAGCCAGTCTGGCACCAACAACCATGCCACATTCAAAGTCACTTAAATCACCTTTATTCCCCGTTCTGATGCTCAGTTTGAACTCCAGCAGATCGTCTTGACCACGTCTACATGTCTAAATGCATCGAGTTGCCGCCATGTGACTGGCTCATTAGATATATGCATTTATGAGCAGTCAAACAAGTGAATCTAATAAAGTGGCTGGTGAGTGTGTGTATAACAAATAAATGCATTGTTAAAATTGAATAACAGTGATTGCAAAAATAGATTAAAAAACAGAAAATATAGAACATAATATAGCATAATAATGTAAGGTTGTTGATGGGTAAAATGGGATATGTGTAACATAACATGAATTCTGTTAATAGAAAATACCACATGTGTAATGGATACACTTTCACAGTTTATTTTTAGCTGTATTTCTTATGTGTGTGTGCGTCAAAGTGCATTTGTAAAACTATCTGGTCAATCTGTGAAAAGACAAAGTATTTGATGACCTCCATCATATAAACTGCAAAAACAGGCTAACTTAGTAGTGCACTGAGCAAATGATTATGATTAGATTGCTTGATACAAGAGCTAACGTTAAGTTTTATAAATTGTGTGTGGGCAAAGCATAATATATATATATATATATATTTAGTTCAGAATTTACTGCGGTCTTCCCGTGAGTATGTGACTTAACTTGCCTTTCTGGTAAGCAAATCTGAATGGTGTTCAAGTACAAACACTGCTCTTTCACTCCCCAACCAACACACACATACTCACATTCACACCCACAATTGGCACTACAGGATTCTTGCTCATTGCAGTTGCCCTGAGGGTGGGCCCATGCTTGTATAACACTGGCAAAAAATTCTTCTGACTCATTCCTCCTCTCCTCTGTCAGTAAAGTATGTTGAATATGAGAAGGGACAGACCAGCATAGCAAATATCAATGATAGTGATGACATTAAAGTAAAGGATAAATGAAAACTACAGGGCTAAATAACCATTAATCCATACACAATTCACAACTGAGCCTGCTAAACTGCACCTAAACTCATTTCATGCTAAAGAATTGTGTCGTTTTGACTCCGTTTTACATATTTTAGTCATTTATGTCACTGAGCATCTGGGTCACACTCTAATTTGTTGAAGTACCTCTGACACATTATATTGCACAGTTTCCTTGTAATGCAACAAACAGTATTTGTTTTACATGTTTACATTAACTATTAATGTTCAGTAATAATAAAGCTTTTAAGTTAATTGCAAACACAACCCCAACGAAGCAAAATGCTTTCTAAGTAATGGTGCACAATCTCAATTTTACATTAAAATCCTAGCAAACATCTCCTTTGAGAAAGTGCTCTATGCAATATGAAGATTAGCCTGCAAAAGGCTGTGTAAACTTTAATGAGGCTTAAAAAGGTGATTAACTGTGTTCTTTGTTTATGGGGTCGTTAGGTTGGAAGGAGGACCTGGCTCTGCACGTTTGACCCCAAAACAGATGGCTGTTTTGATGCACGTGACACACAGAAGCTGAAAGAGTTCTTGCAGGACAAATATGAGAGGAAGAAATGGTGAGTGAGAAGAAGTGTGGTCATAAAGGCAGTTTCAGTGTGGATCAAATTGAATTATTAATGCATGCACTGAACCATACTCCCTGTATTATCTGTAGATGAAAGTCAAAGAATGCAGTACTATCAAGTGTGTGTGTTTTTCCAGGCATTTCTCTAAAAGCAAGATTCGCAGAGATGCAGAGACGCCATGGGGGCCAGGGGTTCAAGCTGTTCCAGCGCCACATGGGCCCGCTCAGAATCAGCCTCCACTGGGACATCCTCTGAACCCGGCTACCCGGCCCACTCGTACACTGGTGAGGAAGAAAAGAGGGAGGCCCAGGAATAAAAAAGGATATGAGAAAAGAAAAAAAAGATAAAAAAGTTACATTATTAGCCTGAATTATTATTATTATTATTATTATCAAATAATAAATTATTTAATAATATTATTATTACTAAATTATTATTGTTATTATATTACTGACAATAGTATTAGCAATGCAATAATGTAATTTAAAAATTATTAATATTATTTATTACAATAATAATAATTAATTTTATTATTATTATTATAACAAATGAAAATTACATTAAATTAGGATTTTAGGAGGAAAATTAGCCTTTTGCTTGACTAATGTCTGTATAATTACTATATACTATATACATTACTATATACATTAATTACATTGTATAATGTAATAATGTGAAAAATACATCGCAGCGCAAAGAGGACACTGACAACGTGTCGACAGACAAGACAGAGCAGGTTACTTTTGATATGAAACATTTTCATATTTTAAATATTGTAATTTTTTTAAGAAGTTTAAACAATAAATACCGTACAGTGGCTCTTTAATGTGTCGTGACACAAGCTGTTGCTCCTTCAAGCGGCTCGTGAACCAATCATCTCTTCATACTAGTTCATTTATAGCATCATATTAACATGAATGAACATCAGAAGGAATGTTGTTTCAACCACGGAAAGACGTTGAACTCCCCTGACTGCTCTGTCAGACAAAATGGCGGATTCGGGGTTATGATTGATAAGTTCGCCTGTCAATCAAACTGCCTGCGAAGGGTCAATTACAGCATTAACTACTGGCACAAGCTGATTGGTCCATGTCACATCTGCAGCTAATGAGCTTGTTTGCTTATGAGCTTACACTGAGCTTGCACATTTCAGTGGCTGGTTACATTCACTATAGCAGTTTGCGGCACGCTTCAGAGTTCCCCCAAAATCCTCCAACTTCCCCAGCTCCACCTGTATAGATCTGCTATGGGTTATTGATATATACTATTTGTGCAGCAGCACTATGTCTTACTCGCAGCAGCGTATCGGCGTATGTAGTGGCAGTAGCAAGTTCCTGTACCTGCTCTGCAGCAGCGGCAATAATATACAGCAGCAGCAATAATCTACAGCAGCAGCGTAGCAGATCTATTCCGCCAAGACCAAATACTTTAACATTGTCATATCCATTACCATGCTAAAAATCTTCCGAGACTTCAGTTCATGTCTGAACTGTAGTTTCAAAGACAAAAAGATTAAAATGGTAATTTCTCTCGAACTGAAAATGAGCTAAATTATTATTATTATTATAAACGGAAGAGAAAATACATCAAGAAGGAAAATCAAGTATACAAATAGGCTTTGTATCAGTGAACTAGCAATAAAGCTGTAATTTCACTCTTATGAACTACATTATGAGCTCAGTTCTGGTTTACTGCTGTAGCAGGACCGTTTGAATTAAACCATGAGAGTTTACATGCTTTCATCTCTGATCTGAAAACAACCCCAAAAATGTGTCGCATCGAGAGTGCTGATCTGATTTTTAATATGTATGTGTGTGTATTCCCACAGTCACAGTCCCAGTTGTCAATATGGGACAGAGCTCCTGCTGTCTCTCCGGCTGATAGCCGTACTGAAGTGTTCACTGCCAGACCAACTCGCTCACAGAGCTTCAGAGATCATCCCATTAAAGGTACAGCCTTCATATGCTCTTCTCTTCCCTTCTGCTCTTCCCTTACCTTAATCTGGTTTCCTTCTTCTTTTCCTGTCTTCCCTTCCCCCTCCTTCTGTCTTGTCTCTCCTGATTAATAACACAGATGTACTGCACAGTAAGTCATCATTAGACTGTGATTTATTATTTAATTTTTATTTAAATGCTTAATTTTTCTCTCGTCCTCTTCTCTCCTTTCCATCTGCTTCTTTCTTTTTGTCTAAGACACATTGTTAAGTGGTGTGGAGAGACAGAGGCCAGGAATATTATCTTCTGGAATGGGACACCAGAATCATCCCTCCTCCTTTCCAGCCCTTCCACGTCCTTCAGGTACACAAAGACACACACACACACACTTTCCCCTCACATACATACTATGCCTGTCACATAAAATACATTTCCCTGAAGTATGAAGTGGGGTCCAAAAGTCCATGCTGAAAAACTTTTTATTTAAACCTGGAAATAAACAGGAAGGTTTTGGATTTTAAAACATTTAACATAGAGAATATGTACCTTTTTTGTTGTTTGCACCCGTTTAAAAAAAAAAAACAGAAGAGAGACGAGTCTACTGGCAAAAAGAGAACGCGACAGAGCTCGTAATAAAACCAGAATCAACAATAACTTTAACATTAATTCGATTCGAATGCAATGATAGGATGTCCCAACTGCCTGTCAACATATGTATTTCCATACCGCCACGCACACTGCTCGCAGAGACATCACACATCATCAGCGCGTTCCGTAAGGCTATGCAGAGTTGTAGACAGTCAGTGAGTGCCACAAACAAACAGCAGCCACATTTTACAGTTCCTCCTGAACAAAAGACAACAAGCTCAGGCTAAGTCCCTTTCAAGGAAAGTCTGTTCACTCTTTTGCCATATTTGCGACGCCTCCGGACATCTATTTCGGGCATCCAAGACAAAGTGAATGGGTGAATCTTGAAATCTCAAACTGTTTGGCGAATTAAATAACATATTACTAATCAGCAACAAAATCTGACATGAACTGTTTCATATGCTCAAATAGCGTTTAAAAGCTTATTTTTCAGGCGCAACTAGACAATGCGCATGTGCAGTCCTAAGCGCTAATCTCAGGTTTCTATGGGAACCGGAGCTTCTAACGGCAGCTGCGATTTTATCTATCAGCGATTGGCTCTTTTACTTAGAAGGCGGGATCTATTCCGCCATGTTGCACTTTGCAGTTTCTCCCATTCATAACTAATAGTAGTTTCTATATCTATGGTCTTTGTAACTACCGTACAACTATATGATGTAACTACCGTAATTACAAGATGGCAACCTGTTACTTTCTACCCGGTGCTGTTCACGTCCTCAGACTCGAAATTATTTGCTTGCTTACTCCCCGTAACGCTGTCAACTGTGAAATGAATCTGCAGCAGTCAGGTGGTACAGCTAGAGCTCTGTAAGTAGTTCACATTCATTATCATTGTAATTTTCTGTGCTTTGAGACATATGCTTGCTGCTCCAAAATTGCCTATCCTACCTTTAAGCTAAAGGAGAAACAAAATAATATGAAACTGCAAAAGTCTACTTTGTACATGCATTTTTTTAACTTACTTGATCATAAAATTTGGATTAAAAATGGTTTTAAATTATAAACAGAATCATTGAAATCTGGAGCTGCAAAATTTTGGATCCCACTGCATATCTACATTTCTGCATTTTTAACATTTCATTGTCCATCAAGTCTTTCTTTACTGTACTAAACCATTAAAGTTTAATTATATCTCATCTTCCTTTCTTTATCCTTTATTTCACAGCAAGTAGCACTTTCAAAAACAGCTTTACTTTAGGTAAGTTGCATTAACGATATATGTGATTCTGACTGATTTTGCACTGCAGACACTTTACCTCAGACCATCTGGCTGCATTGCTGAGTGAGCCAGCCATGACAGGCAAAAGAAGTGTTGATATAATTGCAGATATAATGTTTGTGTATATGTGAGGGGTGTGTGTGTGTGTGTGTGTGTGTCAGAGAGAAAGAAACAGAAAGAAGCAGAGGAAAACACTGACAGTATGCAGACCCCCATGGAATAAGGATCAAGATCAAATGACCAAGCTAGACTTAATGCAAGATAAACACAATTCAGTATGTTTGTGGCCACAGTATTATGTTAGCCAGTACATCTAAAGAAACTATTCTGAAAAAAAACACCTTTGCTCATCACCTTTGGATATGTTTCTCACTGCAATGGCCTTAGACAGAGCTTCTAAATACCAGCAGTGCCGTGCCAAAGTCACAGAATGATACTGAATGTGTCCTGCACATGCTCCAGCCAGCTACTTCAAAGCCCTCCATCACAGCTCTGCCAGGTCAAGGAGAGACAATCTGCTCTTTGATAATGAAAAAGGCACAAGCTTTAAAGTAAAGGTATATTTAGAAAATCGCCCAGAGCAGCGCCTGCTTTGTCTCACATCTGTGCTTAAACATCACCTGTTGATGTGAAAGAATGTGTAGAATTATTTGTTGAATACACTGGAATACCAATATAGGATATTACTACTGGAGTATGGAAAAATATGGAATTTGATTTGAATCATTTCCAGGTCTGGATAAGTATGGAAGAATATTTGTTTTTCCATAAACTGCCTCTATTCGGTTTTCTAAAATATAAATATATTTTAAATATATTTATAAATAAATATTTCATAGAAGCAGAGTGGTGTTTGGAGCAGGCAGCCAGTGCAGCCAAAAGTTTAGTGAGCATGTAGTAATCGTTTAACACAATTAATAATTTTCATTATGCAAAATTGCTTGTCCTCAAGTTGTTCCAAGCTTTCTAGATTGTGTTAAACACAGAAAATATTCTGAAGGATGTGGGTGTCCAAACAGTTGAAGGTAGCCATTAACTTCCACAGTGTGAAAAAAAATAATATGGAAGTTAATTGCTACTGTCAACTGTTTGGTTACCCACTTTCTTCAAAATATTTACTCCCATTATAAAGCTTAGAAGAGTATTTTTACTATAATTAAGGCTGTGTTTGACTGAAAGAAGAAAATCATATACACCTAGGACGGCTTGAGGGTGAGTAAATTATGGGATCATTTTTGGGTGAACTAACCCTTTCAGACTTGTCATTAAATGGCCACTGCTATGATTGGCTAATGTTATTGCATAGGAAACAATTATCAGTACCATCTGAAAACATTATTCATATAAAACAGTCTTTTACAGACAAAGCATTATGAAATCATTTACTCATTTAATCATTTACAGCTGCTGCCACATCCAATACAGTTGTTTGCTTCATCTTTCAAAAAAGGTTTCTTTGCAAACTCTCCATTACAGTGTGCCTCATTTAGAAAACAAAACGCTCCGAACAAACATCCTCCGATGTGTTCCAGGACGTCATTAAAATAATTAATTCAGTTGTTTCTGATGCTGAGGTCCTTCTGTACAGAGACGCAAATGAGCTGCTTAAACTGGACGCATCAAAGGGACCATTCTTTCACTCGTCCATTTGTGCTGTTGTTGACAGACTCAAGTGCGAGAATTATGTCAGAAACTGAATGCGCATCTGCATACTATATCCAGTGTAGACGGTGACGGTGATTATAATGGGTCCCATTTGCTTTTGACACGACACTCGCGTACAGTGTAGGCAAATGCTTTAAATGCCTTTAAGCTACCGAGTGCCAGTGGGCTTTGGTGCGAGGATGTATAACTATTCATCGAAGTCTTGTTCTGGAGGCAGTCATATGCAAACGTATTTGCTCGTGTGATGTCACAGACCCCACAATATCAAAACGAGCCATTTTTCGAGCTTGATAAATAAATGCTTCTGAGGAGGACATTTTTAGCTATGAAATTTGCAGGATGTTTTAATGGTACAAAGACTTAATATGCCAAAAAGATCAAGGCAAATTTGATTTCTCATGTCACGACCCCTTTAAGGAGAGGTATGTAATTACTTTTGTAAAGTGATCGGATGTACATTTTTGCCTCACAGGTAATAAAAACAAGCAGAAAAATCCCATTAACTTAAATTAAAGGAGGGACATCAGCCACATCTAGAGACTAGAATTTCATAGAGACTCGAGGGTCTGTCCCTTTGACTTGGGCCAGTGAGCAACTGCCTAGCAACCACCCAGAATAACCTAGCAACCACTAAATGATGGCCCTAGAACAAGACCTAGAAACCTTAGCAACCACACTGCAATAACCTCAGTCTAGCACTGCGTCAGCAAGTTGTGCACAGGAACTTTCATTCTTCTTCATTAAATGTAAAAATATAGGATCATATCATTTGCCTGATTATTCCTTTGAATTATAACATGTGTAAGATTTAGGTACTTTTCAGAATGTATGATGAAAATATAGTGGTTACAATCCTTAAATATTAAAACCTCAAACATGTTATTTAAGTCAAAAAATTTCCATGCATCTCAAACAGTGTTATATATTTTATATTTGTGAAATAGTTTTTATTTTTATATTTTCAGTTTCCATTTGAATTTGTTTACTTTTTAGTCATTTTCTACATGCTAATATTTCTATTTAGCTTTAATTTATTTTTATTTAGTAATTTTATTATTAAATAGTAATTTTAGTACTTTAACTTATTTTATTACAGTTAGTTGCCAAGGCAACATTTTTCATCTAGTTTTTATATTTTATTTTATGTCAGCTTTTTTTCAATGAATGAAAATTAATTTTTAGTAGTTTTAGGTAACAATAACAACACTGATTGCAAAAGCATTTAGAGCATAATCACAGAGAGCCTCTCTGATTGGTTTAGGTCGCACTCTGTCAACTGGGGGTGGAGCTGCATTTAGAGCCTTCCCTAAATCACTGAGTTTGGATTTTGGGGGTCTAAGCCATGCTCACAACACGCTAAGTTCTGCTGCTCCGCCCCCTGTCACTCAGGATAAGTATGCAGCCTTATCACAGCTGGATAAAGTGTTCTCAGACAACACTCCTGTCACAGGTAAGACAAGGTTCTGGTTATATATCTATGCCCTTATTTAATTATTAAGCTAGTCCACAAAGATCTCAAAATAATATACAACATTTTGTTGCATTTCTGTTTTCATGGTGGAAATCTACAAATGGTATGTTGCTTTGACAAGGCCTTTTACACTTTTGTAGCCATTACAACAGTTCCCTCTGATGGACCCCCTCAGTATAGCACCCTCTTTGGTAACCGGCTTTCCTCAAGTTCCACGCCTGCAAGGTAAAACTTTAAATAGAATAGAATTAGTTACCACACATCAGTCTAAACTAAATAGAAAGATTTTTCAATCCACATTACCGTTAAAATGTTTGCTAATGGCTTTTTGAGTTCATTTCTTTGAACCAGTGTACTGTCTTTTTCTGTTTCTCTCAATGAATCTCCTGTGCTCTCTTTTTCAGCTCCCCAGGTGTTCCGGAGGCCACCTCTGGATCTCAAACGTTTGCAAGTGAGCAATTCACAGCAGTGTTTTGTAGTTTATTTAGTTAACCAATGCAGAACTGATTTTGAACTACAATAGGCATGGCATTTTGGCTTTGACGTTGGTTTTAAAGCAGCAATTTGTGAGTAAACAAGTAATAATAGATTATCTCATATTTTTTAAACAGAGCTGTCATTATAGCTTGCGTACAGCGCTGAGTAGATGACGTACAAATTGTACTGATTCCAAATGACATGACTTACTTAGTAATGTAACCCGTTACACATTTAAGGTAGTATGATTTAATAGACTACTTTTAGATTACTTTTGACCCAACTCATTTATCACGTTTGATTTGCATAGGATAATCTTGTGCCATATTGATATAAAAATACAAAGAGATGGAAAATATGTTTTATTCTTTGTTTTAAATAACATGAAGTGCATTAAATATTACATTAAGCAAGGGTTTCCCAGACTGGGGTTCATTAGTTTAACGGAAAGCTATTAAGCAAAAAATCATAAAAAATAAATAAATAATAAAGTCATTTTAAAATAAAACAAATAAAAATAAAATATATTGAATTTTTTTACCTGCATGTCATGTGACCATTAACCGACATCAGAGAACTGTGAACTTAATTTTATTATTTAATATTATTATTATTGATATAACTTAATAACTTAATCTCAGGGGGTACTTCAAGTAAATATATTAGGTCAAAGAGGTTCAGCTGACTAAAAAGTTGGGGAAACCCTGCATTGTATGTAAATATAAAATGTACGCTTTAATGTCTTTGAAAGGCAAAAGCCTTCCAAAAGAAGTGAAATTGACATGAAGGCCAAGTACAGTAACCCATACTCAGAATTTGTCCTCTGCATTTAGCCCTGCCAAGTTAGTACACACACATTAGAAGCAGTAAGTAGTAAACATAAACACACAGCAAACCATGGACAAACACACCCAGAGCAGAGGGAGCCTTTTTGCGGGGATAGGTGCCTTTTGCCGATTGCGAATCGAACCCTCAACTTTTTGGTTTCTAGTGTACTGTGTACACTCTAACCTTTAGGCCACAACTGCACAATAATACTTTATTATAGTAATACATGGTTAGTAATGCATGGACAGTAATAATGGTTAAATGACTCACTGAATGAATTATTGTGTTATTCAGGAGCTGATTAGACATGCAGTCTTGATAAAAACACTTACAGTTGTGTTCAAAATTATTCAACCCCCACTGAAATTGATTGTTTTGGCCGGTTTGACATTGATTTTGATCATTCAGTCATCCTGCTTACAATTAAATCAAAGAGGCACGTGTAGGTCAGACAAATATAACATGACATTTATAATGAAATAACCACAAATGTCTTTTCTCTGCTCACATCATTATCAGTTTTATTCAACCCCCAAGTGACATTCAATCTTAATACTTAGTACAACATCCTTTTACAGTTATAACCGCTTTTAAACGTGAAGCATAGCTTGACACAAGTGTCTTGCAGCGAGCTACGGGTATCTTCGCCCATTCATCATGGGCAAAAGCCTCCAGTTCAGTCACATTCTTAGGCTTGCGCACTGCAACTGCTTTCTTTAAGTCCCACCAGAGGTTCTCAATCGGATTTAAGTCTGGTGACTGCGATGGCCATTTCAAAATGTTCCAGCCTTTAATCTGCAACCATGCTCTAGTGGACTTGGAGGTATGCTTGGGATCATTGTCCTGTTGAAAGGTCCAACGTCTCCCAAGCCTCAGGTTTGTGACGGACTGCATCACATTGTCCTCCAATATCTCCTGGTACTGAAGAGAATTCATGGTACCTTGCACACGCTGAAGCTTCCCAGTACCTGCAGAAGCAAAACAGCCCCAAAGCATGATTGACCCCCCGCCATGCTTCACAGTAGGCAAGGTGTTCTTTTCTTCATAGGCCTTGTTCTTCTCCTCCAAACATAGCGTTGATCCATGGGCCCAAACAGTTCTAATTTTGTTTCATCAGTCCACAGAACACTATCCCAAAACTTCTGTGGTTTGTCTCTCTTCTTATTCTTTGGAGACAGCAAGGGGGTGCGCCTGGGAGTTCTGGCATGGAGGCCTTCATTACGCAGGGTGCGCCGTATTGTCTGAGCAGAAACTTCAGTACCTACATCTGACAAATCTTTTCTCAGTTCCTCAGCAGTCACACGGGGACTTTTCTCCACTCTACGCTTCAGGTAGCGCACAGCAGTCGAAGTCAGCATCTTCTTTCTGCCACGACCAGGTAGCGTTTCAACAGTGCCCTTTGCCTTGAATTTGCGAATGATGCTTCCTATGGTGTCTCTTGGTATGTTTAACATCTTTGCAATCTTCTTATAGCCATTGCCCTTCCTGTGAAGAGTAATCACCTCTTCTCTTGTCTTCCTGGACCATTCTCTTGACTTCACCATGTTTGTAACCACACCAGTAAATGTCTAGAAGGAGCTGAGTATCACAGTCATTTTAAAGCTGCCTAATTGGTGCTTATTAGGCTTTATTGCTGCTCCCTGACATCCACAGGTGCTTTCAATACCTGATTGAAAACAATTCAATGGACCTCTGTTCTTCAGAGTGGTAGTCTTTAAGGGGTTGAATAATTGTGTCAATGAAGAATTCACAAAAGAAACATTTACTACTGTATTACAAAACCAATTGATGTCATTTTAGTTGCATATGCTTCTTTAAGAAGTCCTTGTAGGATTTCATTCTGAATTCAATTACAAATGTACTCTAAATTCTCTAAAACCATTTACAGCATTGGGGGGTTGAATAATTTTGAACACAACTGTATTAAAGTGAAATGATTTCTACAAATCCAGTGATCAAATGCTGTGTGATAGTCACATGACTAGTGGCTGGTCTGCATGTAAAATTCCACAAGTCTGGAACACCTTCTGAGCATATATAAGCAGTAAAATTTAAAACAAACAAAAAAATATTAAATAGTAGGGAGAATCAATGATTTATGAATAATTTACTGCAATTGTGAGAATAACATGCAATCAATAAAACGTAACTGTACTCTGATTACGAGTATTTTAAAAGTAATCTGATTACAAGTACTCAATTTTTGGAATCTCATTACGTAATCCAGATCACATGTAATCAGTTACTACCCAGGACTGCTTGGGTGTGACAAGCAATATTTGGACGATCTTACAGCATGACATCAGAAAGTCTCTGAGATGGAAACATCTGTAAATTCACAATAATCAAGTCAAAACAAGGATTTGATCCTTAGCACAGTTCATGCTAATGAGAGACCTTCTGCAGTGTGTGACTCATAACAATGCTATTTCTCTCTCTGGTTCAGATTTCCCAAACCCCTTCAATTCGACAACCAGTTGCGCCCAGCCTGTTCTGTCTCCTAGTAATCCCTTCAAAAGCACAACCTCAGGTAAGATGTGTGCAAATGCCTACATCATGTTTTGGCTTTTGGAAAACAGGAAGACTGCAATTCAGTATAATTGCATGCCAAAAAAAAACTGAGCTAGAATTAGTTTGTACCTTTAATATATCAATAAAATGCCTTTATGGACTGCGGTTATCGTAAATGGGAAACTGACTGTAAAGAACTGCATACAACTCCTATAGTTTCTTATCCTAAGATTAAGCAAGCCTTCTATTTACCAGTGACATGTATGGACATTTCCCACTGAAAGGTCCATACAGCCAAGGGTCAGCATTAATCTGATTGTGGCAAACAAGCCCATAGTTATGTCTGGTGAAGGATACATTGTTACAATGCTATAAATCTGACAGAGTGTACTTGGCTTAAAAGGAACTTAATCCATAAAGCAATGAATTTGTTAATTGGATATTGCTGGTGTTCCTGTGAGGAACTATTGCGAGACCTTACTTCTAATAAATCAAGTAAAACGCTTACTCCCACAAATGCTGTAAACCTAGTGGTAGATCTCAAAGCCAACACAAACAGTGATGTCACCTGTGAAAATTCCAATGCAAAGAGAGTGGTTTGTTGGATTTATTGTTGGCTGAAGTCCAAGTGTTGCAGGAAATAATACACTTTATCTATAGCAGTCAGCGCATTTATCATTTTATCATGAAGTCCTGAACATTCAGTTCAAAACTCTTTTCAAACACGAAAACTGTCTTTTATGTCAAAAGTAAAACAAAACTATCTATCTATCTATCTATAATCTGACTGTATATCTATCTAACTGCATTTACATACAGACAGATAAATATGACAGACAGGTAGACAGATAGACAGATAGATAGATAAAGAAATGGTAAAAGTAAAACACATTTACTTACAGATAGATAGATAGATAGATTTGTATTTTACTTTTACTATCTATCTATCACTCTATCTATGTATCTGTCATATTTATCTGTCTATATGTATATTTAGATAGACAACAGACAGATAGACAGAGAGACGTATAGATATGTAAACAGTATCTAGATATCTCTTTATATGTATGTGTAGATCGATATACAATCAGAAGATAGACAGATAGATAGATAGATAGATAGAAAGATAGATAGATAGATGGATAGTCTTGTGTTTTACTTTTACTACCTATCCGTCTGTCTGTTGTATTTATCTGTCTGTATGTATATAGAAAGATCGTTCTCTGTTTTATTTTGTACACAAAAGACAGTTTGCATGTTTGAAAAGTGCTGAACTCAATATTCAGGACATCATGTCTTTCTGATTGACAGATGATGCCTCCTCCTCAGCTGTCTTTCCTCAGTCTGTCTCTTTTCCTGCATCTGCCACCCAAAGTGCTTTTTCACACCAACAGTCTAGTAACCAGGAAGCGAACGGTGAGTATAGCAAGCTTATGTCTTTAAATCTGCTTAATGGCAGCGAAACCGGATCTCAAAATAGTCCACTAATCAATTAAAAGAATCAGTAAGGAATTAGCGCTTAAGACATGAGGCTGCAAAACAAAAACTCAAGATGACCGTTGTGAGAGGCCGTTTTGTTGATCTGAACTGAAATTTGTGTGCTATTTTTATCCTGTTGACTTGTTTGTTTGTAGGCTTCAACTCATTTCCTGCCCCCGAGTCCATCCCCAAAGTCCCACGACCAATGTCTGTCAACCCTTTTACTGTAAGCATGATCCTCTTTCTATGCTAAGAGTCAATAAAATGGGTGTTAGTAAATAAGCTTCTGCCTAGATACATAATTCACTTGCAGACTGTACTTAGTCTTAACTGAATGGCAGGCTATGTGCCTTACATATCTATAGACATATAAGTATGTGTGTGTAAAGGGGTTAAGAATGTTTTCCATCGCTTCTCTTAGGGGAATGTTTACCCGAGCAGAGGAGCATCACTGAACCCTTTCATCTGATCCCGAACTGGCCACGGAGAAAGAAGAGATTGAGTGGAGCTTGTTTACTTTGCCACACCTACAGAAAACATCCGACACTTTTGCGCGTGTGTGTGTGTCTTCATGTATGTTTAAAGGTATGGGTGTTTGTTAGCAAATATTGTACTTGTAACTATTTGTACATGCTTTGTTGAATGTGTGTGAGTGTTTGTACGTGCCCTTTTGTACCAGATGCTACACAGTAAATCAAGCTGTCTGTGTGTGTGTGTGTGTGTGTGTGTGTGTTTGTGTGTTCATTTTTGTCAGTTTTGCCTAATATCAGTGGTATTTTTTCTGAAAATAGGAGAACTTCAGATGAAAGGTGCTTATGAGAGACATTAACACTCACAAACACACACACACACACACACACACACACACACACACACACTCAATCTTTGACCAGTAGAATTTCTTGTGCCAATATCGCCCTAACCTGAGTGCCCACTTACTTCACTCATACACTGAGGTCGACACATTACAATAAAATAGTAGCAATTCAAGCTTCAGATCATCTCGGTAATGCATTTTTCCTCAGTGCCGATTTGGTTTAATTGATTCTGATGCATGTTAATAAGACGGCATAAACGAAACAGGCATTTACGCCACTAATCTGTCTGTGTATGTATGCCAGGCTTGTTTCTATTTATTTTGACGATGACGTTCATTTCAAGCGTTAATAAGTATTCGTGTGTGCATTGTCGGACTGCATGCGCTTCTCAAGCTGAGCAGGATGCTGCTGAATGTATTGCAGTTTCAGTGACTATGAGGGAAAAAAAGATTTCTTGTATGGACCAAAAATTGTCTAATATCGTCAAGTTTCCTGTATAACATAGAGATGGTTTCTTTTGCAAAAGGATTCATATAGAATGTCTTTGTATTGAGATGTACCCATCTGCATAAAGCTATCCATAATTGTTGTCTATGTGTATCTGATTGTCCATGTGATGCAAATCGAATTGAATTTGCTGCTTTTGAAATTTCATGCAATATCTTTTTATGACAGCTTCATTTATATTTTTCTGTGAAGATCATTATTGCATTATGAATGTATTTGCACTCTATGAACATTAGGGCTCTCAAATGAAAATTAAAAGGAAAAGTATAAATTTCATCTCTCACCTAATGTAGTCTAATTTTTATGACCAGGTGGCTATATTTGATCTAGAATAATTAAGTTAAGAAATAGAGAGAGAAGCATTTATGTACATCTAAATATTGATTTGGTGAGCCATTTCAGCTTCTAAAAATATATGCATCATATTTTCATTTATTCATGCAAATTTGAACCAGATACTGCAATGGACCAATTAGTCCACTAGATGTCACTGCTAATCCATTTTAATACGAATGAAGCCAGGATTCAATAAAAAAAATTAAGATTTTCCTTTCTTTTTTTTTAGAATTAAAATTATGATGTACAGCTGTATTGCTGACTATTTATAATGTATAGACAAACTCTTTTTTTTCTCCTGGTGGAAAGTAAAACCAAAAATGTTTGGCATCTTCTGAATGTATTAAAGGATGATACAACAGCACAAAATCTGCCTGCTTTTGAAATCAGTCTTTTGGACAATTGCTCTATTGTCACTCCTATTAATCTGCCATAAATGAATAAGATGTATATGACGGCTATGGTATCAATTAACATTTATTTCTTTAAACTATTAAGCATTCATGCCAGCAACGTAAAAAAAAAAATACAAGTAAATAATCCAACAGAGATAAGTATCTTTTTTTTCACCTGCACTAGTAACTTTTCATCTGGAAATGAGTACTTATTCGTTGGGTTATACTACATATTATTTTGCTTTTTAATTTTAAACTGAATCTGAACTTCATGAATTTAATAGCAAACGTCTATGGAAGAGTAGTTTTAGTTAGTGGGAAAATAATAGAAAGCAAAAGGGATAACTGACAGTATATGCTTTAAATTGAATGAAATATATACAAATCACTATTGGAATCAGTATTATAGCCTAATCAATATTTAGTGACACTGAAAAGGATACTCACTATATGGAATTACTCAGCTAAAAATAAGTATTCTAGATATAAAAAAATACGTTTGCCAGAAATGGTTAGCTAGTGTGGCCTTTTAAAAAAGTGAAATTTGTTTAAGGCAGTATTGAGTCAGAATAGTCCAGAGGCGAATGAAATCCGATTCTGGTCCGCAACCTCGTGCTCTACACAGCTATAGCCACTCCGCGCGCGCGCGCTCTCTCTCTCTCTCACACACACACACACACATACGCGCGCGCGCTCACACAGTAAGTACAGCAGAGTGATGAGTGACAGAGCCTCACAGTAGCAGTGAACTCTGCGCTGGAGAGGAGGGGTGACAGGGAGCTCTCAACTGTACGCTACAGTAATGAGATTATTCAACTCCTAAAGCTTCTTCTAAATAGTAGTAGTTGCGCTCTTTCTCGCGCGCCGCACCACATGTGCTCGTGTGCGCGACTCGTCTCCCATTCTGCTCGACTCCAGCCAAGAAACGCACAGCGTTTGATGCCATTATTTTTGGAAAGAAACTGTTTGTTGGAACCTCTCTCGCGCTTTGCGCACATGACTTTTCTGAAGGAACGGAGGTGGACGGAGGTTACATTTATTGGCGTTTGCGACTTTTAGGGCTGAACTTTTAGTCACCGCGGTTGAGCAAAACAGACCCCGCGAGCCATGGAGAACCACGCCGATCTGCAGAGCAGCACCGAGGACGTACGGAAAAGTGGGTATCTCCGCAAGCAGAAATCCATGCACCGGCGGTACTTCGTGTTACGGACGGCTTCGGAACGCGGCCCGGCCCGACTCGAATACTACGAGAGCGAGAAGAAATTTCGTGGTAAAGCGCCCGTGCCCAAACGGGCTCTGGCGCTGGAGACGTGCTTCAACATCAACAAACGGGCCGACTCGAAGAATAAATACATGATAGTGCTCTACACACGGGCTGAGAGTTTCGTGGTGGCGGCGGAGAACGAGGCGGACCAGGAGGAATGGTACCAGGCGATGGTGGAACTTCAATGCAAGAGTAAGTCTGGGAAATACAACATCAAGCGATTAGGTTTTAACGTGGCAAGCTTCGTTTAATTGCATCTTGCATGTCAGCCCATCCAAATTCTCCTGCGTGATAAAGTCAATATTTAGTAGCTACGTGTGAAATGTTAGAGTAGAGCACAATGTTAATAAAATGCAACACACTGAGAGTGATGTGTCTCTTACGATTACTAGTAGTTTTTATATCAGACACAGAAGCGAAATCAAGGTGGTCTTACTATTGGTGAAACTACTTCGCTTGTATATTCACTGTTTTCTGCACCGTTTCTTAAGGGGTCGTGGAGCTTCTCCAATAGTGGGAATTTGCTTGCTGACACTGGCGAATCACGCGTACAACAATGCTAATGAATGAACAATAATATCAAAGAAACATGAAAACTGGCAAACATTTAAATATAATGACACGCTGCGGAAAAACAACAAATAAAAAATATAGATGTCATGTAATTCATATGGCTATATGAAATGAATAGAAAAATTAAAGGGTTAGTTCAGCCAAAAATTACATTTCTGTCATTAATAACTCACCCTCGTGTTGTTCCACACCTGAAAGACCTACGTTCATCTTCCGAACACAAATTTAGATATTTTCAATGAAATCCAAGAGGTTTTTTTTTTTTTTTTAAATCTCCTATAGAAAACTATATAATTACCACATTCAAGGTCTAGAAAATTAGTAAAGAGATCGTTAAAATAGTCTATGTGACTACAGTGGTTCAGCCTTAATGTTATGAGGGGATGAGAATACTTTTTGGAAAAACAAAACAAAAATAACAACTTTATTCAACAATTCCTTCTCTACCCTGTCATTCTCGTACACCGTTTATGTTGTAAAGACAATGACGGCTTCGAGGTTCTACGTCCGAACGGGTGGCTCATTATTGGCCGACGCTGTTCACGTGAGCATGACGCAAGAGCCGGCTGATACCGAGCCAGCGTTCTGACATAGAACCTGAAAGTGCTGCACTGTTTAGACAATAATGTTCGGAGAATAACAGGGTAGAGAAGAAATTGTTGAAAAAAGTTGTTCTTTTTGTTTTGTTTTTGCACAGAAAACGTAGTCGCTTCATAACATTAAGGTTGAACCACTGAAGTCACATGGACTGTTTTTACAATGTCTTTACTACTTTTCTGGACCTTGAATGTGGTAATTACATTGCTTCCTATGGGGGATAAAAAAACTCTTGGATTTCATCAAGAATATCTTAATTTGTGTTCTGAAGATGAACGAAGGTCTTACGGGTTCAGAACAACACGAGACAGAAATTTCGTTTTTGGCTGAACTAACCCTTTAATTCATATCACCTCTAGTGACATCTCATTTTGTTCATTTCCTGTCTTATCTCTAATTGGTTCATTAATATTCAATGTATTATTTGCATACTGAGCAGAAACTTACATTTAAAAAGTACTAGTACCTTTTAAGTTCAGGATATCTTTGGTCTAAAAAGTTACTAGTTATTAAAAAATAAGTACTAGTTTTAATTTGTCTTAACAAGTAAAGTATAACTAAAAACTAGACACTACTTGAATAAGTACTAGTGTCTAACAAATAAGTAAATAACTAGTATCTAATAAATAAGTACTAGTCCCTAATGGAATAGAAAATAGTATGTAAATAATAAGTACTAGTAGCATACTAATACATTTTAAGGATTAAAGGCCCAGATATACTCCAAGTGAAATCGAAAAAGTAATTTCGAACAAAAGCAGTCCAACACGAAGTTTGTTTGGAGTTAGTTTTGGGAGTTTGTAATTGCTTGCCAAAACGAACTTTCCAGAAAAGTTCTCTACGGCTGGTAAACACTTTTGTACAACCATTTTGTCTGTGGCGATTACGTAATGGGTGTCTCCTGTTCTCCTCTTCACTATGTTGAGGTTAGACATCCACGAGTGAAAACATGAATACACTGGAGAGCTGCTTTATAGTCTTGAATTAAGTTCTGAGTTCTGATGAAACGAGACACTGACTCTGTTTTTCATGTTTAATACGGTAAAACTGCTTGATTTTCAGCAATTTATTGTATAAAGTGCTATATAATTAACGGGACGTGACTTTACTCGAGTGCCGAATCGCAGAGCTCGTGCAAACACATTCACGTTGCTATGATCAGATGCATTTCTTGTGCTTTATTAAAAAATGCTTGCTGTTTTCCCAATTTTGTTGTGTGTTTATTTTGTTATTGACAGGAAAGCACGCAGCACATATTTACATATTCACCTAAACGCTGCTCTCAACAGTGTGGGTGGCATCGAATGTTTGCTAACAATATATCTCTGGTCACATAACTTCGTTTTACCCCTAAGCGAAGAACGAAAAAGAACTTTGCAGTGAGTGTATCGGGGCCTTAAATGTTAAAACAGCTTGCCATACATCCTTCACAGACTTTCTCATAGCATAGTACAGTTGCTGGTGGTGAAACGACAGTGTTTTTCTTCCTCTCCAGCAAAGTAGTTGCCCCCCCACCCCTAAGTTGGGTTGAGGGGCCTCCTTTGCTGTTGAAGAAGGGAAAGACTGTTACTGAGGCTCAGCTTGCTTCTTATCCACGCTAACCGAGCACGTGTTGTCGTGTCTTCTCACTAGAGCTCAACTTGCGTAAACAATTGAGATACACTCAGTATACTCACTCAGTAACCTTCTCCTCAAATCTTTCTGTCAACGCAATGTTATGTCTTTACTCTTTCCCTTTATATCTGTTATATTTAGAATAGGCGAATGTGTCGGTCTGTATTTCAGAGAGTGTGCGAATTGTTCTATGACTTTTCTAATAGTTTCAGTCGACTAAGATTCAGTTCAATTTTTGTAAATGTTAAAAAGTTTTAGTCGGTTGACGTTCCTCTCCCAACCCAAATTAACTGAAGTTCACGACAATTTAAATGAAACAAACAATTATTGTGATATATAATTGGTTATAAATGATAAATTATGATAGTACTTCTAGAGACAGCGTTTCATCGGCCTTTGCTATGGTTACCTCAATGCGACAAGTTTCCTTGATAAGCTGCGAATTTAGCTCACTGACTAACTTGTAATCTACATTAATGACTGAAACTATACCTATACTTGTATGTATAGCCTCTCTCTGATCGCAAATGCCTTTCTTTCACCACCGCAAGCAAATTAATGATAAACCTGCAAATACCAGCGAAAAGCAACCAGGTTCATTTCTTGCAGTTTGATACTATTGCAAAGCTTTCTTCATTAATTCCTTTTGGCTGCTAAGCTTATACAAATTATCGGCATTTCTGCATTATTCTGCTTTCGTGACACCTATGTGGAACAAACCCAACTAAATAATCTGTATTAATGCTTTCTAAAAGCTGTAAATTAAATCACATGGATAATTTATTTACATAATTGGTATTTCAAGAAATACAGAATATTATATAACCCACCATTTCTCTTAGAATAAACTGTACGGGTAAAAACAGGTACACTTGCAAAGAGTAAACAGACAAAAAGGGCAGTGACCGTGACTCCAACTGCAATTACACAGCCCCGCATGTTCCTTGGCTCCAGGAGATACCACTAACAAACCCAACATGTGACGCAACCCTTGCAGACCAATATCAATAGTCCAAGGTGCTATTACTGCATTACATAATGAGTGCATAATGAACGCACCAACCATATGCCATACCATATGTACTTTAATGTGTCATGTTACATATACACTGAAACGTACCGATTCTGAAAAGGTTTTGTCTGCAACCAAAGGGAAGAATTTCGTATATTTACTCTGAATGGAAAGCAAAGCCTCTCTGAATTTACATGGGATAAAGATTGAGTGACAGAGAGTGTGTGTGTGTGTGTGTGTGTTAAGGCAGTGTGGAAAGGTGACTAAAGGAGATGACGTCATGACAAGATGTGAGGGTCAGGCACTCAGGCTAGAGATGACTCTCCAGTTGTCATCCATAAACCCCCTAACTGGATAACAAGCTAAACAAACCAGTCTACTGAATGTCTGTTTAAACATTTTGACATCTGTCTCACCTCCATACTTGCTTTTCGGTGGGGTTGACCTGTTGATGGGCATGTCAACTGCGAAATGACCTGTGGGAATGTTGTCCATACTCACTTTTACACATCTTAATGCTTTTACTTTTATAGACATTACTAGGAATCTGTCCAGCAGGACCAGACCCCCCCCCCCCCCCCCCCCCCCCCCCGTTTAAATTACGCTGGGGATGAAATTTCAGTTGCTGCTTTCATCTGCTTTGATTCATTCATATGCTATTCTTCGAGTATGGGGTTTGACCTATTCTTTTAAACATTTTTCTTTCATACTGATTTATTCATTCACTTTCATGCATCAGTGTTAGTTATCATCATATTGACAGCTTGACTAGACTAGATGTTCTATTTATTACATTGTATTAGGCTTTTAAAAACAGGATCTATGCTTTGATGTTTACATAGAACTGAGATTTAACTGGTAATCAAAACCATGGATATTTACTGACTAGCAAAAGTATTTGCACCATAGACAGCCATTGCACCGTGGCTAAGGAGTTAAGTGATGCAAACAGTTGAATATTTTCCCTTTGACTAAGGTTTTGGACTGGCAGCAGTCTGTTTTGTCAGTATATTGACTTACCACATACTGAACATAGAGACCACAGTCATTAGAACCATCAGCTGCGGAAAGTTTTGAGAACAGCGAAGAACAATGCTGAACAATTTGGTTCAGGGGCTGAACTTACAACAAATATTGAAAGCACACAAACAAATCTAAATACAGTTTTTTCATACAAAGAAAATGTTTAGAGGAGTGTTTATTAGATGGTCAAATAAACATACATTATCATGCAAAAGTTTGGGGTCATTAAGGAAGAAACAAATACTTTTATTCAGCAAGACTGCATTAATATGATAAAAAAAAGTGTCCGAAAAGACATTTATGCTGTTCTTTTTAACATTCTATTAACAAAGAAACCTGAAAAAATGTCATGGTTTCCACAAAAATATTAAATGGTTAGTTCACCCCCCCCAAAAGAGTGTCATCGTTTACTCACCCTGAGGTTGTTCCAAACCCTTAAGATTTTTGTTCATCTTTGAAACACAAATGAAGATGTCATAAATGAAATCTGAGAGCTGTCTTTCCCTCCATTGACAGTCTACGCAACTACCATTTTGACACTAAAGAAATTGTAAATCTAATCCATTAGAATTGAGTGGTTTAGTCCAAATTTTCACTTTATATGCTTTATATATTTAATATTTCATAAAGAGAGCACGAGTTTCAAAAACAGCAGCAAAAAAATCTTAGCAACCCCAAACTTTTGAATGATAGTGTAAATGTGAAAAAAGAGGGTCCTGGGAAACTCACCTGCATTCCTGGTGTCGTGTGGATTTCTAATGCCAACTTCAATTGAACAAATACCAAGCAGACTCGCCGCTGTGAACAGATATTCCATGTTCGGTATTTGTACAGCTGCAAACAGGGAGAAGAAATTAGGTTGGAGGAACAGGTTTTCTCACTATTGGCACCACATATGAGCAATATTTGCAGGTGAAACCCACAATCGGGTGTCTGGTACTTTTGAGATCAAATGCTACTTTGTGTTCAATGAATCAAAATAAGGCATTTTATTCATTTAAATACTTTGTTTAGTCAATTACAAAGATGAAGCCATATCATGCATGCTCTGTCTAAATGATTATTTGGAAACAAAAATGACCTTTGTGAAATCAAACAAATCTTTCTTTACTTTGCACAGCACCACATCACATCGCTACTGCTGTCTCAAGGAAAACACTGTGTGTTTGTCTGTTTGTCTGTGTGTATTTGTTCAGTATGTGGCTGTGATGCCAGTCTGGCTCATGGCTGATGCTCAAAGGTTAAACTTCCCTAAGCCTCACTCATCTCCTTAATGTGCTGGTAATTATTGTCTCTGTGAGATCTTGGACAGAAACACACAGCCAACGGCAGAGCTTGTTCTATTTTAACAGCTAAATCTGATGTAATGAAGCAGATCACAGAGGGCTTGAGTCTGCTATACAGCTGCAAGCTTACTACTGTTTGACCCTCATGCACCCCATATAACAACTTAGCCTGTCCTTAAGTGCTGCTTAAACATGACCAGATCCTGAAATGTAAGCCTGTGACAAAAATATCCACTAGGCTCGTCAGTGTATAAAGCAGGACTAGGCCAGCAACAGCTTCTATATTGTAAAGTTGTAAAGATTCATTTAGTATGTTTTACTTACAGGAAAAGACTATTTTAGTCCTGAAAAATTGTGTTTAATTCAATATTTTAGTTGCCATTTTTTGTAATTATTTGTGAAATTTAGTAAAATAGTTTTAAAGTAAATCCTACACAAAATTATTTTCAATGTTGCTTTGCGTACAAAGTCTGCTAAATTAATACATTGTTATTAAAGGGTAAATGAGAAGAAGCACCCACATTTATGTTATCAATGGGGACTGGAGATTCTTGACAGTGAAAATACACATTAAAAGACATTTTTATCATATTTATTCATGTTTACATTGTTTGTGTTAATAGTTACATTAACATTAATTAAAATATATGAAAAATATAAAAAATTGTATTAAATTGTATTTTTTTTCAATAATAAGAAGGATGTTTATATATATATATATATATATATATAAAAAAAATTAACTATGGGGGGGGTATCCTGTTGTCAGGGTTCCCATTTCAAAATTCCATACTTGTCTAGACTTAAATCTGCAAACCTTTCTGTAGATTTTTCAAACCAAATTTGACATAAATGGTTCTTACATCGTTATTTTCAGCATTACACATGGTTTTGTACAGTCTATGTTCTTTTTTCACATTAGTTTTCTCAATGTTGTAGCATGTGCATATGATACGCTTTATAACCTGCATATATTCGCTTCTGACACATCAGTTTGATACTGTAAATGTTGTTTGATGTTGTACAATCTCCAAACAGCAAAATAAGGTCAGTGCAAGTCCAAAAGAGACACACTTATGGTAAAGACAGTTTTGCATAATGAAAATGCGTGTCTTGAATTCATTCAGTAGTGTTCGACAATCACTAAATGATTTTTTCCATGCTCAATTTTCTTTTTTCCAAACTTATCCAGACCTCTTATTTACTCAAATCAAATTCCATACTGCATATTTTAAGAACCCTGAGTAGTGACGGTGACCACATCAGTCTGTCATGCTGTTAAACACCGCAAATCAATGTTACATAAGCCTAATAAACAGAGAACGAACGCAAATAACTCAGGAATTAACATTTTGGCCTGTTTTCTCACAATCTTGAGACCTGCGCACACGTACACACATGATTTGTTGATATAATTTTTTTGTTTCCTGGTTCTGAGAAGGATATCTATTGTTTTGTTTTTTGATCTCTTGAGGGCTGAGAAAGGTTGTTGGGTTTACTTGTTTAGGACCAGAGAGATATTCCTTAAATATATAATTATAGACTATGAATGCATTAAGACATTAAGACATGGCAGCGATCACTCAGCCGCTGGAGCACCACTTAGACTGAATAAACTTCTGGGAAATGATTGTACTTCTCTTGGCTTAACTAACAAAGCAGTCTTTTTCGTGGAAATCTGCTTATTATTTCTATGGCTTGTGTTGAGTAAAATGACTTGTGTTTAGGATGTTTATCTCTAAATGATGAGCATACTGCACAGTTCACAGTAGAGTGGCATTAATCGTAGGCGTCATCTTCCCTCCTTTACCTTTCCTCCTCTTTCCATGACCGATTTTGTCGTCACCACTGTATGAAATGATCAAATGAATACTAAATGACTAAATGTAAATGACTAAATGAACTGTCTTGCAGCAGAAATGTATGTTACGCTGCTGGAATTTATTATTATCAGTGTTTTGCCGAATGGTCTTTGCAGTTCTTATCAGTCACAGACAGGAACTTGCAGTAGTACATTCACAAAACTAATGAAACATCCACTGATGTATAGCTGCAATTTTGGTTTATTAAAATAGAGTTAAATTAGGTTTGATTCGAACCGAAAAACCCTCATAGTCAAACAAAAACATTACCACTGACAAATGATTTATTCTTAACAATCATAATAGCCTAGTTGTAGCTCCATTTACAGTAGCAATCAAATTACAATGATTTTATGGATATTTATAATCGTAATTGTGTTCAGTTGTGCTGAATGTGAACAAATGATCTCCCTTGACCAATACATCACATAAAATATTTAATTTGTCCAGTAAGGACTTTTATGGCCGATAACATTTACAGATTTTTTGCCATCTGAATCGAAAGAAAAACAATCATTAATAATAATAATATTATCTAAGCCTTTATCATAAGTTAACAAAAACAAAATGTGACTTTAAAAAAAAAAAAAAAAAAAATCATTATTGTAATATTTATATATTGTATATGAAATTATTTAATCATTACATTCACATTTTTTCCATTGTGTTAGTAATATTAGTTCTGCTTTTATTTGTTCTTCCGGAGCTTTAAAAGGGGAATGCACGCTCATGAGGGAAGCACATGCTTGCGGACTTTAGTGTTGGAACGGAAATTTGATAACTCCCATTTCTGAAGTTGCGATTACATGCTCAATGCATTAAAGTTTTGAAATGGAAGGGCGTTCATGTGCAAATTTTACCTAGGAATCTTTATTCACGATAATTTCGAGAGCACGGGAAGGCAGCATTAACAAGTTCTTCCAAATAGTGTCTCGTATTTTGGAATTATTTAATGAAGGTTTGTAAATTATACACATAGTAAACAAAAATACTAATTCGTTGATGTTATTTTATGGGCCTCTGATGGATACGAGACTCGAGCTCTTGTCAAATCTCTCACCTGTGGTTGACTGTTGAATCAGATACTTTTCCTTACAAATTATAGATTTGAGGTGATGAGATCCTATTTTGGATTATTTCTCATTCAGCACTTTAAAAAATATCATGGCATAAAATTAATGTGAAGTATGTGCCGCTAGCAGCATGAAACGGATTTGCAATCGGTTTGAGAGGCCCAACACGCAGAACATAAATACATTGGCTCGACCAATAACTGTTTGTCTGATCTGTGACCGGCAGTGAGTATTTAAAACTTCTTTGAAAAGACTTTTTCTTCTTTTTAAAAATTCTACTTTCATCTCATTTGTAATCAAAGTGATACCCATATGTTTTATGCCAACATTTTCATTACAAAATACAATATAAAATTTAAAGTTGAGGAAACTCAAAAACTTGAGGCAACCAGCTTCAGGACATTTTTCAGTTCACTCAATATAATCAATATTCAACAACAATTAAAGTTGGTCAAACGAGTTGCATTTTAGGTTAAGCTGAGCATTAACATTATATAGAGTAGTGCAGGGATGACAAGTTAGCCTCACTCTGGTTCCCTCTACAAAAACCAAATAGAATTTTTCCATTGGCTTTTGTATTATTGCAACAACAACAACAACAACAACAACAAAAGGTCTGTGACTAACAAAAGCATATGATTCTTACACATTCAGTTCAGGATGATGGAACCAGAAGTGCTAAAAGGTGAAATTATTTCTGGGTTTTGGTCTACAAAAATACCTTATACCTGCACAGCTCTATTGGGGTGTAGAGTGTTCTTAGTTTGTGCAAGTGAAGTTTGCTAAGAAATCTGAAAAGGTTATATAGTTTTGGACCAAAATATTAGCTTAGCATCTCAGACAGGATGCAGATAATAAAATGAATTCTCTTTAACCTCTCCTTGCACCTATACGGACAAATTCACACAAATTTATCTCCAACTGCCTGCCTTTGCGAGTATCTAAACATAGTCGATTATGGTTTTGGTAAGCAGTAAAGAAGGAGCGCGTGTGTATCATTATTATATCCATGTATTAGTCTTAAAGTGACAGCAACAGAATATTCCCAGCTGTGTGTGTTTTAATGTTAATCACAAAAGACAAAGAGAAAATCACTACTAAGTAATAAAGTTTTTGTAACTTTAATAAGGATTAATCTTTATTTAATTTGTACAGTGTAGTTTGCTGTTAGACCTAAGCTACCTAAAAAACCTTAAAATCACTGATTATTTGATTTGTATCTTTGTTCTCTTGAATTTATTTATTTATGCTATTGCTTGTATTGTATTAATGACTATTTACTTGTCTTCAGTACTTTTAGCTGTGTTCTCAAATGGAATCAAGAATTGTTAAATTTCACTGGTATCTAAAATATTGGGCGTCAGAACCTTTTTTATTACAATATAAGGATACATGGGTAAAAAAAACTACAAAAACAATAATTATTTCATTCATTTATTTTTTTGTGGTGGTTCCAGTGAAAAAGTGTTGAATTGGTTGAATTAAATCAATACCCAGCCCTATACAAAATATAATCAAAAACACAACATAGAGCCAAAACATGTCTTAAATCAAAAAATCCAGACATTTATGTCATCATAATTCCCCATGCTTTGACCAAAAACACAAATTATTGAAGTGTATCATTAGTGATCAAAGCAGCCTATTAGTTTGACCCTGACCACCACACTTGAAATTGCATTTCACGTTGCTTATATAAAATTGACTTTATTTAGTCTTTTATGTAATGTCAACTTTTGCTACATTTTACAGTGATATATGCTAGAAGTGGAATTGTCTTGTAAATGAAATCTGTTTGTGTGTGTGCTCATTGGCCAGTATCAGCTGCTGGTGTGGACAGCAGACTCTTCCTCTCGCTTGTTACATCTTTCATCACTCCAGCTCTAGTTTGGCAGAGTGAGAGCCACTAATATGCTTCCATATGGCACTGAAACAGAAAACCACAAGCAGATCTGGAAACTTCACGATAATGCTGACCAGCAAAGGGCTCATCTGGGTTAACATGGCAGTGCCAGCATTTGTGTTTTTGTGTGTTTGTAGTGATAACAGAAAACACATGTGTGAAAGGGACTTAGAAAGATAGTGTATTTGTGGGTAGTGGACACTTATGAATTCCTTGTGGAAAAACTTTATAAACTATTTCAAAGTACTCATATAATGTGACTTCATAGGTCACTAATTTTGTTTTGGAGGACTTCTGCAATAGATTTACATGGATCCAAGGTGAAAAATACGTTGCACATAACTTAATTTCTCAAAGAGTCTGAAAATGGTTTGTTTGAAGTTTCAGTCTCTCTAAACCCCTCCTTTCTGAGAGCTACTCTGCTCTGATTGGTCAGATGTTCCTGTCTGTTTTGAATGATCTACTGCTTACAGTGTGTGTTGGAAACGAAATGCCTATTACCATATCTGAATTTCAGCTCTGGATCTTCCTCAGCACTTGATACACAGTGATACAAATGATTGCACTGATTTTTTTCGTATCAATTCCAGTGTGAGTCCTCATTTGTTACATTGTCACATAGGTTTATAACAGGAAGTGAAACTGGAATTACTGACGACTAGTTTCAGCAGTTAAGAATCAATTCTTTTTTTTTTAGGAGACAATAACTTTAATGTCTGGGCAGTGGAAATGCTCTTGTAAAGCTATTATGGCTAAGCGATATGAACTTGATATTGTTGCTTCTCCAGCACTGCATTGAGAGGGAGGGTAAATACCCATAAGCCCTTGCAACTTTGTGTTTTTGATTAATACATGACTTGCAAATACTAATGAGCAAAATGTGTACTTAATTGCTCTTTGGAGTAGAGTGGTGCAGGGATGTTGTCAAAACCCAGTGGACTAATTTGCCCCTGGTTCCCTCAAGATTTTCCTGTGGGGTTTTTCAATGTATAAGTAAAATACAAAAATGCAAATTTTGAAGCAGTTATGTTTTTGGGTTTTTATTGAACGTATGTTCCTATAATAAGTAACTGGATAAGCATTAAAGTGTCCTCAAGTTATGTTTACCACAGGCTTTATTTTAGTTCTAGCTTGGAAAACCCCGTTATAAAACCCCATAGGAAAATCTTGATAGAACCATGGTGAATCAGTCTTCCGGGTTTAGATGTCATCCCTGCACAACTTTATAGATGTTTTATCTCTATTTAGAGCTTTTGTAAATGTTACACAGTTTCGCATGAAGTGACTAGTGTTCCCTTTGGATGGTGTTGCACAATATTGGGACGAACAATGACACCCTACCATTACCATTGACACCCTAGTTACTAAAACATTTTTTGATTTGTGTCAACTTGCAAGAGTCGTCTACACATAGAAGAACGCATTTCGAAGTAACTTGAAACCACAGCAGCTGCTTGAACTTACACCGAAGCTTGTTTAAGTTAGATGCTTTATATGGCAACCTAAATTTTCACAACTAATACCCTAACTTAGACATCATCTTGAAATTTTCTTGAGTTTATGTGCGAGTTTGCTGAGGGAAAAGGCAGTAGGGGGAGACTTGAGACAGACAGGGACACTTGGCTGTGAGCGGCTCTCATACACGCAGCTGTTTCTGTACTCTCATTCTTCTTATCTTTCAAAGTACCAGGACAAAGAAAGATCAGGACTGAACTTTGGTCCTAAAAACAGCAATTAGACCTTATTTTAAAACCCTTATATGCTCACATGCACACAAATCTCAGTTTAACAGCTCTGTGCTTGAAGTAATTCTTCATGTTACTGGCTGTCATAGTAGTTTTAAGCCATTAGTTGTTAAAAATAAGTTTACAGGATAAAATCATCCAGTTACCTCACTTCCTAACTCAACATTACTTTCATTTGCATAGCATAATGTATTCAGGTTGATGCAGTCATCAATAATATATTATATGCATTATTAATTATATATTGCTTGAATTAAACCACTTCATTTATGTTCTTAGGTTGCATTGTAAAACATTTATGTAGTGTTTCGATGACACTAGCTTTGTTCATTATTTGAATTTTAAGGAAACATATTTATTTATTTACAGACAGCTGTGATTTGTGCTGCATCTACGCTTCAAAACAACGCTTATGTAACAGTTCCTGTTCCCCTCAAATCCCCCGAACCCACCCCCACCCCATCCCTCTGCTGGTGTAAGGTAACACGCATACCGCCAGCGCGGCTATGCTGTCCTCCGAAATACTGAGTGAGTATGATGAGGGCAGACTTAAGCTCAGATGGAGCCACAACATTGGATCAAATGTGGTTTATGGTTCCAAATAAATCAAGACTTTTACTAATAAGTGATGGATTTGGCCTGAAGCTGAATTTAAGGTCGTTTTGTTGGAGTGGTTTGTGCCGTACACTGCCACAGCTGCGTTAACCTTGCCAGACTTAAATTCATTGTTATTTGTGACCTCATTTTTTGTGTGCTAAACAATTATCAGTGTGTCATAATCCATTCGTCCTGTGCAAGAAAAGACCTCACACTGCCAATAAACATAGGCGATAACAGTGTCTGTTTCTCTGTGAGTGTATCTGTGTCAGTGGTTGAAAGTGCGATATGTGCAGTGTCGGGGAATGTTACTTTTAAAAGTAATGCATTACAATATTCCATAACTGCCTGAAAAGTTTTTGATTGCATTACTTAAATAAAATGCATTAGTTCCACAAAAATATTAATCTGCACAACTGTTTTCATCATTAATAATAATGAGCGATATTTCTTGAGCTCCATCAACATATTAGAATGATTTCTGAAGGATCATGTGATGCTGAAGACTGTAGAAATGATCCTGAAAATTCAGCTTTGCATCACAAGAATAAATTACATTTTAAATGAAAATAGAAAGATTATTTTAAATACCATTAATATAGATATATTTTGAATAGACAGAGCAATGTTTTGAAAGCACCACAGTGACTTAGTGTTTATACTCCTCATAAGCTCAACCTACAAATGACTTATAGTTGTCTCTGTGTATTAAGCTGAGTTAGAAGGACCCATTTTACCATTTAGGATCAGCTTTAACTGATATATAAATTCACTGAGAGTAATAGCTATTTTTGGTCTCCTCATAAGAACATTTTTCTTCACTGAAAGGTCTTTCACAGACTCATGAAAGCTTTAGTAAAATACTGATTTATGTATGACCCTGCTGCTATGTTTTTTGAAAACGTCACGCTAGTGTTTAGCAAGGACCTCGTAATTGTAGATGTACTGTGAAATTCTGTTCTCATGAGATCAGCAGCCAGTTGCTGCCTACAATGATGCGTGCATTCCCACCTGGCACAGGATGCAAAGTTGCTGTTAAAATGTTGATCGTGCTCAGATGTGATTTATTAAGCACAATATCAAATGGAGGGATTCGATCAGGACGGCACGTTATGTTCAAAAGATCAAGGGTAGAAGGACTACAGCCAGCTTCAAGTGGTTTGTGCTAATGCAAAGTTTGAAGCAAGTGCTGATAATGAACACAGAGCATACTGTTAGAGGAGTCTTTCAAAGTATGAGGGGTGGCTTGTTTTATTGTTTAGGCTCCCGTCAAGAAAAAAAGTACTCTGAAGGAAGCACCATAAAGGATCATAAAGACCTGTGGGTGATTAAGTAGAATCAATGTAGAAATCCACTAGCAATGGTTTAGCAACCATCCAAAACATCTGGGTATTTGTTACGTTCATCCTCTTAAATTCACTTATTTTCTTGCGTTTTAAAATGTAGACTGGATGTGTATGTTTGAAAGCGGTGTTCAGGAGAGTAGGACAGGCAGCGAGATCCTTCGTATTTCTTATCATTAAAAAGTCATGTGTGGCTTTGTCTATGACTCATCTAATGCAGGCTACCAACCTCACACGAGCATTCAGGGGGGCCCACATCACATAAAATCACACACATGGAGTGGGGCAAATGACGTCTGAATGAAGCTGCTCATTCTTCCGTTTAAGTGAAAGAACGGAAGAAAGAACATACACGCAATTTGTGACCACAACAGAAATATTCTGGAAACGGTAACGGATATGTTGGTCAGACTGAAGAGGGGGGTGAACCTTCTTATGCATGCTCTGTGTGCTTTTTGTGCATATGGTTGTAATTGTCTTATTTGTCTTGGAAGTGTTGTGATTCTCAGATTCACAGCTAGAGACCGGGTACAATGATGTGTTCTTGTGTGTGTACTTGAGCTAAGTGTATCCAAACAATATGTACAAGCAGTCAAGTAGCATTTGAATGCACTCATTCATTTTCTAACATCCTCTTCTTTGCAGGGACACGGACATACTGACTCTGACACTGATTTAGAGTCTCGAACTCTATGCAAAATAGAGATAGTAATGAGAGATCCACTATTTCCAGATCATAGTGGAGTGTTGATACAGTTAGTAAAATTATTCAAGCATGTGACAAGCAAATATTATGCAAACAATGGAGAGTAATGATTTTGACAAGCAGGTTTTTGGGGGCAAGCTGCAGCAGATTAAGAAAAGTCTTCAAATTTGAAACAGACTTAAAGAGCGAGTTCCTACAGGATCATGAACATTGTGTGTTTTAACAGAGGTTGTAGGACTTTGCCAGCACTTGTACCAATAGAGAGTGAGAGAAAGAGAACATTTACTAACAGCGAAAAACCTCCTCAATCTGTCAACTGATTTACACTCTGTAACTTTCTGTTATTAACCAAGTACTTTAGGCCTTACCTTTCTGAGAAAAACAAAGGACTTGTTGGAAACATAGTCTGCAGTTGATAAAAAAATCGAGAGAAGTAACCAAGCTAATGGCCTTAATGTCAACGTGTTTCTAAAGAAAATAAATGGGACTTGAAAAAGTTTGGCACTGCCTACCACATTGTTCTCATAAAGTTTTTAACCAGTCACTGTGCATCTGTATCTGTGTTGAAAACCACCAAGTCTTGTATGATATTTGATAGAATGTTTCCTTATCTTATATCTTTATGACTGTAGAAGGCCCTGTCTTTGACTTGCCCAAAGCCTTTTATGAAGTATGCAGGCTGTTTTAAAGATTTACAGGTGCAATATTCCAAACACTAGGGTCCTGTGGGGTGTTAGTTTGGCAGTTGGCACATTTGGAAAACGTGTGTATCAAGCTTATATGTGTTCCCAGCATGCCGTGTACTGTAAGTAAGCACTTATTTTCAGTACATTTACTGTGGGTTATGTTAAAGACAGGACAAGAAATGGTGGGGCCAAGAGGATCAGGAAATGTCTCAAGCAGGACTTGATGCTAACTGCTATGCCACTGCTCTGACACGGTTATGTCAATATGGACCACAATAAGTTAATTTACATTGACCAATACTGGCACTGATAGCAATTGTATTGTGACAGCCTTGTTTGGTTTTCTCTGGTAGTTATTTAAAGGCTTAAAAAAAGCTTATTTTGCAGCATAATTCTTTGAATTGCGTAATTCTTTTATGATTTGTAGGCTAAAATTTGCCAATCTTTTTACTCCTTGGGACACATTGCACACACTGCAATATTGACTGTTGGCTGTTGACTCACAGTGCATCTCATATGAGTATCAAGTGTTCATTTGCAGTTGTATTAATAATGGCCCATTGACTTTAATCTTTATCAGTGACCTTTGTCCTCCTTGTTTGCACTTTGTCTAATAAACCACTTCTAGTTTTATAAAATGAAGCTTTCTGCTTACTCAAACATTCTAGAATTAAATATATATTTGTATATCTAATATTTGTAAGAGTTATACACAACTTTTTTGTGTATTTAAACAATATATTAAGATATGCTTGGGAAGCTGAAAAGTTATAGTTATACTGACATGTTTGTTTTCTCTCTCTCTCTGCAGGTAAATCACTCTGTGACAGTGCTAATGGGGGAGACTATGGAGTACCATCCCCTGGTCCTGCCTTCAAGGAGGTCTGGCAAGTAAAAGTTTGGCCTAAAGGTCTTGGCCAAGCCAAGAACCTAGTTGGCATCTACCGGCTCTGTCTGACTGAGAAGACAGTCAACTTTGTCAAGCTGAACTCTGATGCAGCTGCTATCGTGCTCCAGCTGATGAATGTTAGGCGTTGTGGTCATTCTGAAAACTTCTTCTTCGTGGAGGTGGGTCGCTCTGCAGTAACTGGCCCTGGAGAGTTTTGGATGCAAGTGGAAGATTCTGTGGTAGCACAGAATATGCACGAGACTCTGCTGGAAGCAATGAAAGCCCTGAGTGAGGAGTTTCGCCAACGTAGCAAGTCACAGTCAGCTACTGCAGGAGTGGGTGGTGGCACCACTGCATCAAATCCCATTAGTGTTCCATCTCGACGGCATCACCCCAATCCTCCACCCAGCCAGGTTGGATTCACAAGACGTCCACGGACTGAACCACCAGGCACAACTGGATGTAATAACACTTCTCCAACTTCTCGCCACAGTTTCCCCCGAACACGAACATCCAGTGATGGTGGAAAAGTTGATGATGGAGGTGGTGCAACAACTGGAGGGATTGCATCATGCTCAAATCCCACGACCAATGGGTCATGTTCCAATACCCCTATACTGAGATCAACATCTGTTCGTGCTCCAACTCCAGTCAAGGCACAGCATGCACTAATGAGATCCACCTCAACCCCAGCTCCTTCTGCTGCACCAAGCCTGCCTTCCGGGTCAGGACATGGATCTGAGTTTTGTGCAATTGGAACTGGAATGAACAGCAGTGTTGGGAGTGGTAATGGTAGTGTGTACAGTCGAATACCTCTCCGACAGCCCTCTGTCTCTGGTTCCCTTAGCGACTACGGATCTTCGGATGAATATGGCTCCAGCCCTGGTGAGCACTCTTTGCTAACCCCAACAATGCAGGCAGGGTCTGCAGGTAGCTCAGGTGGGCTTTCTCTTGGTGATGAAACATCCAACTACATCCTTATGAATCAGAGAGGAGCTTCCAAAACTCAGTCAAGCCAAAATGCCTTGCCACAATCCAGGAGGGTTCTAAGGCGCTCTTCTAGCAGAGAATGTGAAGCAGAGCGCAGGCTCATGAGCAAGCGGGCCTCCCTCCCACCCATGGCCTTAGAGCGACTTGCACCACTCCGTCGAACTGGGGAAGAAGCTGCTGAAGAAGATGACTATGCAATTATGACTCACACCAGGGGCAGAGAATCTTTTGAATCAAGGCAGGATTCTGGAGCAACAGCAAGTGAAACCGGATACTTGGAGGTAGCTGCAGAGGTTAAAGGTGATACTGGTAGCAGTGAAACAAGTGTCCCTGGTGTCATTAGAAGAGCTAATGGAGCAGTAGATAATGGTTACATGTCCATGTTACCAGGAGTTACAGCTCCCCCAGTATCTCTTTCTCACTCCCTTTCAGTAACAGTTTCAGATCCAGACTCAAAATCTGCTGATGACTACATGGCCATGACCCCCAATAACAGCATTTCACCCCCTCGGCAGATCCGCCCACCACCTTCTGGTACAGATGGATACATGATGATGTCTCCCAATAGTAGCTGTTCCCCAGACCAACGAGGGGTCCCTACTGCCTGGATTGGCAGTAGCAGTGCCGACAGTCGAACTGGCAGTGACTACATGAATATGTCACCAATAAGTGCCCGCTCTGCCAATAGTACCCCACCACCACCTGAGCCCCACACTCCATCTGACCAGCATCCTCAGCAGCCTCCACCCAAGATGGTATATTCATATTATTCTCTACCCCGCTCATACAAACATAATACTTCAACACACTTTGAGGAAGAACCAGGAAGAGCGAAGCATTTGGTTAATGGTGGCAGAGGTCTGGGTGGAGGTAGGGGGCTTAGTAATAGCAAGTCCAAGCATCAGGATCCCCTTGTTGGCCGACATTTGTCCCTTTCATCATCCTCATACTCCTCCAGTTCTGCTAGCAGCGAGAGCCTAGGTGAAGGTGAAGAAAAGGCCATCAAAGTGACAGGAGGAGCTGCAGGTGCTACTGCAAAGGACATTGAGCAAAGATCCTTGCAGCAAAGACAAGGGTCAGGAAGGGTAAAGCAAGGGCATCCTGGTCAGAGGGGCCGACCTCTTAGCCTGTTTGTGGATGTCTCTAAAGCCAACACTTTACCCAGAGTTCGTGAGACACCCCTTCCTCCTGAGCCTAAGAGCCCAGGGGAGTATGTCAGTATCGAGTTTAAGGGTGAGAGGAACCAAAAGGCAGGAGGTAATGGAACTAGAGGATTTCAGCAAGATGCTTCTCTTCCAACAAGTACCCACCGCCACGTACCCAGGCCTACCTCTTGTGTTGCTGGGTTTATGCCCTTCTCACATAGCTGCTCCACCCCCATCTCTCCATCAACTGCTTCTGAGTATGTCAATATGGTGCTAGGTGTCTCACCATCCCCCTCGCCTATCTCTCTCACACCACTTGGGTTTCCTCCATTTCCTACCCCTCCTGTCACGCCTGCAGCAGCCCCTAAAGCTCACGATGAGCACAGATCATCAGTTCTAAATGAGGATGATGCAGAGAGTGAGATGGGACAAAGAAAAAGCAGGCAGGTGTCAGCACTACAACCAGGAGATCCACCCACAGCCTGTGGTGACTACACAAAGATGGTCTTTAGCATGAACTCAGGCGGTGTGTTAAGTTCTACATCACCAAAAGCCTCTTTGCCAGACCAGCCTGAGTCAGCAGTTGCAGCCCTGGGTTTGGGACTGGGACTAGACTTTCCACTTGCCAAAGTCCCAAACCCAGATCATGGGGCTAAAGTAATCCGAGCAGATCCACAGGGTCGTCGACGCCATTGCTCTGAAACGTTCCAAGCTCCTTCCTCACTTCTACCTTGCTCTGCATCATCCTCTTCCTCTACATTCCCTGATCATGCTCAAGTTATGGGCCGTCGGCTTGGTTTTGAGGGTATGCTTTGGGGTAACAGTGGCTCAGCAGATGTCTCGTCTCAATACATCAGTCCTGGACTACCCAGCCTACCTATTTCACAGACATCATCCATGGAACAGGGCCTCAATTATATAGACTTGGACCTGGCTAACAAGGAAAGCACCCATACTACCACAGATGGGCAAGCAGCTGTTCACACACCTGCTGCCCGTATCTTTTCCTCTGTGCTAGGTGGAGGAGCAGCAGGGAGCTCCGTAGGAGCTGGAGGTTCAGGCGGGAGTGCTTCAAACCTCAACATGTATGCTAGCATTGACTTTTACAAGTCAGAGGAGCTACGGACACACCAAGGTAGCAGCAGCAGCAGCAGCAAAGATGGTACAGGTAAGATCAGCTCTAATCTCAAAATGAGTTTAGTCTGAAAAATATTAAATCCTAATTCTCACATACAGTATAAGGTTAATTCATATCTTCATCAAACTGAACCGATTCATTATACAATTGAGTGCATAACTTTGCATGTTCATTTGTCTGCTCGGTTTATAAATCCCTAGCAGAATTTATACAAATAAGAGAGATCAGATCTAATTTTTTTATTTTGTACTGCTCTTCAGAAGCTACATATTTTATTGGATATTTCCCACAAGACAGAAAAACACTGATCATTCTGTTTATACTCTACTTGGTTTTTAATAAAATATTTTGTCTTTTCACAAAACATGCAGTACAAACAGTCACTGATCATTGCAAAAGCTGAACTTATGTATACCTTAGATGCACTGTAAGTTGCTGTGGATAAAAGCCTCCTCCGAATGCATAAAATGTACCATTTAATAGGATAAATTTTGAAAATTCTGTTATTTTGTCTTGTGAAATATAAATATCAATTTATATGTGAAATAAGAATACACTACTAGGGTAGTAATAAACAAAATGTTATTTTTACAATCTGTCTTATTTTTAATGAATGAAAAAAATCTTGCATATTCTGCATGGGGTATGCAAACTTGTACGTTCAACTGTAATAGCATTATATTAGCACCCAATTAACACACCTGATGACCAAATTGTGTCTGATTTCCTTTCAATATATGGTTGTATTTATCTCATCTTTAGTTCCACTTTAGTCAATAACAGGTTGTGATGATACACTGGAAACGGAGTACAGCCTGTTCCATAACAAAACTTTATGAGGCCATGGTTCACTTTTGTTCTTTATTCATATCCACCTGGTGCCTCTATATACAGGAGCCACCTGTCTGCCAGGCATTACAATGTTAACAATACTGATCAGAGAGCAATGGAAAGTTCCCTTTCGCAAATCTCATAACTATTGGTTTTGTCTGCCGCCTCTGTCATTCCCTAGGATCCTAAATTTGATTTACCATTTTAAATGTATTTTAGAAATTTCCAGTGTTTATCTTTGAGCTAAAACATTAAAGTGTCCTAGATAGTTATGTTTATAGAAGGGTTACAATGACAGGGTAAATGGCTAAATACAGTCTTTTCATTCTGTTTCAGTTACCGTCTCTTTGAGTTCTCTCTGCGTGTTTTAAAATGCACATATGGGATTGTGGCTAGATCTGGGTAGCCATTCAGTGATGGGATGTTTGCATAAATTATCGTTTCGTACAAATATCAACAGAGCAAGCAAACCACATATGTCTGAATCTCCGTGTTCAGTTTATGTTATGCAAGAAAACAGTGACTCTTGTGGAATAAAAAGAAAGCTTGTGGTGGTTCTTTATAGAGATCTCTGATCTGAGTATCACTTTCGTAGTTTTTTTGCTAAATTGTTGATGGCCCGGGTTTATATGGCCCGCCTGATCTTAAATCAAATGATAAGATTACCATGGAGTGTAGAGTTGGATTAAAACCTAGAGAAAGAAGATAGAATGACACTGGCTCTTTTTTGCAGCAGCGAGTGGGTAAGTGAGTGTTTTGCAGTTAGTGGACAGCATGGCATTGGCGCTGGGGGGAATGCGGCGTGCTGGCTGTGAATGTTGAGAAGGGGCCAACGTTGTGCTGGTCCAACGTGGTCACAACCGCAAGCCCCCCTTTTCTGCATGTAATAAATGATCCTTTTGTTTGTGGCTTTTCTCCCTGGCTGCTCTTTATGTGTGTGTGTGTGTCTGTGCCCTTGCGTGTGTGTTTCAGCTCCAGTAGGCTTGAACTCATCGCTCCCTTGCTCCTTTTTTTCTCCTTTTTTTCCTTTTTTTTTTTTTAAATAAAATGTTTCTGTCCGAGTAGAGTAAGAGAGCACAGACAAAAATAGATTTTTGGGAGAGAATGTGGAATGGGAAGTCCCCCCCCCCCCCCCCCCCCCAACCTCAATTTGAGGAAGGATTAAAGCGAATGAAAGGAGGAGGGAGAGATGGTACAAGGGTGAGAAAGAGATGGCACAAGGGGAGTGAAAGAGAGAGTGTGAGACAGACAGACAGTGTGCTAATGGCAGATGGAGAAAAGATGGGAAGAGGGGAAAGAAAGTGAGAGACAGACAAGAAAAACATAGAGTCAGATGGATTTTCAAGTTGTGGGAGTTGCAGAAATCGTATGAACATTTTAGGGTTCATTTGTTTGGATTTTCAGTACTTTTGAGAGAACAACAATGAAAGCAGTTTCCTTGGCCGAACTCCAGATTGGGTCTCACTGGCCACATCCAAACTCCCACTAGCAGTCGAAGGAAAGAAAATAGAGAATGGGAAGAATTAGAGGTTGTGATACTGGAAGAAAATGGAAGGAAAGTGGTGGGAGAGAAAGTTGAGGGTGAACGGAATGGCACTAGAATGCCTGAGAAATAAAATGTCTCTAACTTAGAATGGTATATGAAGAGGCTTTTTCTTGAATGTGCATGAGAGGGAAATTATCCTCCTATCAGCAAGCCAGTCTCTTAATTTATGCTTCTCAATGTCTCTCAGACACACACCTTCATATCCATACACACACTGAGTCTGTTTGAAGCTCTGGCAGGACTTAGTTCTAGCTGTGTGGTAGTGCCACGTGTATCTGAGTGTGCCGTAGAAAGCTGTGGATTTAGACAAGCACAGCTACTGGCACTGTAGGAGGTGAATTCCTCTACTGTGCCAGTGTGTTAACAAGAGAGAGATTATTCATCCAAATCATAACCACAAGATAACATTTACCTAGATGGAGAGTTATGGATAAAGTGAAGTTAATGTAATATTCAAATCTCCAAATCCCACACACAAAAAACTATAGTACACACATAGACACTTCATCAGTTTTGTAATGGTCCTCTACACTGATATAGTTGCTTAATTGGGTAATAATGGCTTTTTTTTCCTTTTTTTTTTTTTTACTACTCATGGGGATTTTTGCTTAACTGGATCATAGTTTAGATTTCCGCCACAGTCCACACACATATGCACACTTTGGGACACCATTTATTCAGAGAATGTCATTCCTTGTGCACCCTTAAACCTATGTACTGGATACTTGTAAATGCTACTCTGGGACTTAATTTATGCTTTGCAATGCACACCCAACCACATCTGACCGAGAGGCCAAAATATTTAAAGAGATATTCTGGGTTTAGTGCAAGTTAAATCGACTGCCATTGTGGTATAATGTTGATAAACACACAAATACACACACACACACACACACACACACACATATATATATATATATATATATAATGGCTGTCAATTCAGACTTAGAGTTTGCCATATCATTGATCTTAATCTACTCATTTTAACTTTCTTTTGCTTAAAATAATCTGTGATCCCACTTTCACAAACACTGAGTCTTAATACTCTGATGTCTGCATTGGAAACCTGTCGATGATTGCTAAACGTTTAAATCCATGGAGTTGTCAAAACCTTGTTCCCTAAAACACAGCTAAGTTTTGCTTTGAATCCAAAAAATTCACAACTGAATCACTCAAGTCTTATCAGTATGTTTATCAATGTCAAAATTTTCCTCATTTATTTATAGCATCCCTCATAAATGAACTGTGTTCCTACATATAACTGACAGTCTATTCAATAATTATGGTTTATTAGTACTGATAGCTGTCATAAAATTGAGTCATCCTCCAGTCGACCAGTAGTCCTGAAGGAGACAAATCTGGTTGTAGCTGGTTTGATAGTGGACAGCCAGAAAGGGAAAGCGAGAGATGGAAAGTGTGGGTGGGTATACTTTAGAAAGGGAGATGGAAAGAAAGAAATAGCCAGAGACTGAGAGGGATTAAAGTTGATTTCAGGTAATCTGTGGTTATTTATGCAAGTCTACGGGGCGGAGTAACGTATGGTCCTATAGGATTCCATGTCCTACCAAACCCCTTGGAGCTGGAGAGTGGACAAGTGAATGTGCTGAAGTGAAAGCAAATCTTCTGGAACACAGAGTTCCTACTGAATAATCCGAATAGGATTATATGCTACTCAGACAGCTGTAAATGTGTCTGCACTGCTTTGACGTAAAAGCTGCGTATCGGAAAGAGGAATTATATATTTGATTTTTAGTCCGATTAATTTTAGCTAAAACGCATTAAATTTTGTAGCTATAGTTGTTAAGTAGCACTGGTCCAGGAGGGCAGAAAGTAGGACGGGCTTGGTAAAGTAATATTGGATGTCCTTGTAGAACAGATGTAGCTGAGAGAGATGAACAAAGGTGTCTGTAGAGAAGCCCACACCTGGGCTCTACAGCTGCTCTTTTCCTCATGGCTGTCTTGATATCAGCATCAGTACCCTGAGAAAATATGGGTTAGTTGTACATGTGAATACTTTGAATAGCAAGGTGAATGGGAATTTGAGAGTTAATGTGGGCTATAGAATTGCTCAGGTAACAGCTTATAAAACTGGCCTTTTTTTAAGGTGTGGTGAGCATTTTTTTTTTCAGTGTCAAAATATTTTCTCCTCTCCCAGTTTTATATGCAGAGATGATCATAAATAAGTCATATGTTGGTTGACTTCCCTAAAGAGTGTAAACATTGTTGCTCTGTGGCACTATCTAAACATTGGCTATATTTGTAATGGAACACTAACATACTGCATACAGTATACACTGTATAGCATACTATTTTGAAAAATAGTATGTTAAGCAACACCTTATTTTAAAAACATTCTAAATACTAAATACATTGTTTCAACTAGTGGAATCGGAAATAAATGTTGTTAATTTTATTTTGTGGGTAAAAAAAAGCCTTAAAAGGATTGATTTCACCTGAAAAATGTAAATTCTGTCATCATTTATTCACTGTTCCAAACCTGTATGACTTTCTTCTGTGTAACACTAAAGGATAAAGTAGACAGAATGTTAGGGACTGCCAGTCTCAGTCACCATTCACTCTCGTTGCATCTTTTTTCCATATGAAACAAATGATGACTGATGCTGTCATTCTGCATAACATCTTTTTTTTGTGTTCCTCAGAAGAAAGTCATCCAGGTGTGGTGTAACATGAGGGTAAGTATATTGTGACAGAATTTTTAAAACCTTTTTGATCATACGCTACCATTCAAAAATTTGGAGTCAATATTTAAAAAAAAGAGTACTTTTATTTAGCAAGGATGCAAAAGTATATTAAAAATAGAAAATGGTTATTTTAGATTGTAATCATAATTGCGCCTTGCTGAACATAAGAGACTGCTTTCAAAAATGTTTTAAAAATCTGACCACAAATCTTACTGACCAAAAACTTTTGAATGGTAGTGTGTTTCCAATTTCGTTTGTTGCTGCTGATGGGGCAGAAATGACATACTTCACCTTTAAGATTCAAATACTGATTTAGATGTTTGTGCATGTGAGTAAAGTGAAAGCTCTCAGCGATCCTAATTCAAAAGACTAAAGCTTCAAATCTCCTTACAGTCCAGGTAGTAACTGTGTGTGTGTGTGTGTGTGTGCACGTGCATGCAAGTGTGTGTTTCTGTGTATCTGGCGGCTGCTGGTCCAGCTCTATGAATGGAGCTGCTGTTATGTTTGGATTTTAGTGATTAGAGACTGAACGTTCTGACGAAGGTTTCAGATTTAAGATCTATTGACGTGCCATACAAAACCTACAACATTATCCCTCATCATAGACCATCACACAGGTGTATATATCGTGGATCATTTACTGCAAGTAACAGTTTAACATCAATCCATTTTTGTGCCCATATGTGTTCTTAATTTTACATCTCTCTCTCTCTCTCTCTCTCTCTATATATATATATATATATATATATATATATATATGTTATATAGTTTTAGAAATAAAAAATATTCTAATATTTATTTATTTATTTTCATTTCTAATAATGTGTTTATGTAATGTTCATCTATGTAGTATTACGTGTGTGGGCAGTGATTACGTCAAAGTCGCTACATCTGTTAGTAATACCAAAGCCACTTGAAGGCAAGCCTGCAAGGTTAGCAAAACAAGAGTAACGCCTGCTAACGCTGTGATACGCAGGGAAGGAGAAAAGAAGCTGTTTCTTTGAATAGATGTCAATGAAGGAGATGCTTCACTACGCTGAATAAAACGTTTTCATGAGGAAAGCTTATAATTTAATGCGCCTTGGCGAATCTTCAACATGTTTGCTCTAAAACATTCATTTTTGATTGATCTATTTTTAAAGGTTACACAGAAAAATGGCTCTTTTATAAGAGAAGTCACGGACAATTTCGAGATGGATATGATTCAGTTTACGGCACTTCTCATTCATTTCTATGGTATCCACAAACAGTGATTGACTGTTGGACATCTCTGAATGAAATTCAGTGTCATCAAGGCTGTAATGTGATTGGTTATCAAGGCACATGTGATCCAAATTAGCCGTTACACTTTTTTCTATAGCAGAGCCACAGATCCTTTTATGTCCCAATAATAAGACCATCTCTGGTAACACCGACCCCACTCCACCTGCAGCTATACCCACAATCCTTAGAGGCTAGGTGCCATTGCCCCTCCCAAACCGTGCTACTGCTTTGTGCCTTCACTCGTCTATTCGGTGGGCTTGCTTAACTCAGCAGAAGTGATTGTAGAGTTGCACTTTTATAGCATCAGGGTGGGCAGCAGAATAAAACGAACGGGGTAGAATTTAGACCCGCACACACAGATTGTGCAGAATGTGTTTCTGGGTGCGTGCCCAGCTGTAAATGTATTATACAAGTGCCCAGCTGTGAGTTTATTGCATGGTGAGTGTGTGTGAGAGGGGCATCAGTTTAGAGCCCAGGGCTACTGTTTTTTGACACTTAATCTCCCATTGACTGCACAGAGAGAGAGAGAGGAAATGGGAGGATTTCAGAGCGTAAAGGATGAATGGACAACTCAATCCCTATTATAGACAGAGCAAGGGAGAAGGAACAGGAAAAAGAGAGAGAGACTTAGGCCCAAAACATATGTATGCAAATATGTGATTGCAAAAGCTTCTTGCTACGCAAGCTTTATTTCAAGCATAGTTGCAAAATATGTCACATTGCATTCTCAGCTTTTTTCGCAAGGGACGCTGTGGTCTTCTTCTATGGCCTGTTTCCTCGTTCAGAACAAATACTGTTTTGGTGAAGCAACAGTTTGAATTCATAGGCTGTGTCCGAATTCGCATACTTCCTTACTATATACAGCAGAAAAATATTATGAGATGTCCGAATTCACGGTACTCATAAAAGAGTAGGCAAAAAGCTTCAGGATGAGGACTTCTGGTGAATCTCAATTCCAGTGAGATTGTTATACGATGGACACTTTACTATCCCATGAGGCCTCAGGAGAGGGTTTGTGAATAGCATTGATGCAACTGACACTGGTACGTCAAATGATAATGACAACATAGATTACGTTTATACTACACAAATACAGAATATACCTTTTTAGTGGGAAAGTAAGTACTTATTCAGAAGTAAGTACCTACTCAGAGTATTCGATTTCGGATGCAGCAATGTGATGTCATGTGATGTCACACCCTTAAGCCCCATTCAGGGATACAGCTACGGCCACTGGGTATGCGCACATCAATATTGCGTCATTTAGTATTTATTTATTTAATTTAATAACTGTATTTGCAGTATTGTAAGGGCAGTTTTACATGTAGATGTTTATAAAACACAATTTGATAAGTAGCACATTTAATTTACTGTTATTTATCCTAAGATTTTGCCTCACTTCCGTCTGTACCTGTATCCCTTCTACACAACCCGTTCATACCGCCAGTGACTAGCGCTGTATGCCGCTAGTCTCTACTGTCAAATCCTAGAACTGTCGCTCTAATGTTACTGGTAGACTGCATGTCTGGCCATATACAGGTGCTAAATTACTGTAGCAATGCACCGTGGCATGGATCAGTCTGTGCACTGCTCAGGTGTTATGAGAGCCCAGGTTGTTCTGATAGTCGCCTTCAGCCTTCTGCATTGTTGGGTCTGGCATATTGCATCTTCCTCTTCACAATACCCCATAGATTTTCTATGGGGTTAAGGTCAGGCGAGTTTGCTGGCCAATTAGGAACAGGGATACCATGGTTCTTAAACCAGGTACTGGTTGCTTTTGCACTGTGTACAGGTGCCAAGTCCTGTTGGAAAATGAAATCTGCATCTCCATAAAGTTGGTCAGCAGCAGGAAGCATGAAGTGCTTCAGTGGACCAACACCAGCAGATGACATGGCACCCCAAACCATCACTGACTGTGGAAACATTACACTGGACCTCAAGCAACGTGGATTGTGTGCCTCTCCTCTCTTCCTCCAGACTCTGGGACCCTGATTTCCAAAGGAAATGCAAAATTTACTTTAATCAGAGAACATAACTTTGGACCACTCAGCAGCAGTCCAGTCCTTTTTGTCTTTAGCCCAGGCGAGACGCTTCTGACGCTGTCTGTTGTTCAAGAGTGGCTTGACATGAGGAATGCGAAAGCTGAAACCCACGTCTTGATTTTGTCCGTGTGTAGTGGTTCTTGAAGCACTGACTCCGGTTGCAGTCCAATCTTTGTGAATCTCCCCCACATTTTTGAATGGGTTTTGTTTCACAATCCTCTCCAGGGTGTGGTTATCCCTATTGCTTGTACACTTTTTTCTACCACGTCTTTTCCTTTCTTTTGCCTCTCTATTAATCTGCTTGGACACAGAACTCTGTGAACAGCCAGCCTCTTTTGCAATGACCTTTTGTGTCTTGCCCTCCTTGTGTAAGGTGTCAAAGGTCGTCTTTTGGACAACTGTCAATTCAGTAGTCTTCCTCATGATTGTGTAGCCTACAGAATTTGACTAAGAGACCATTTAAAGGCCTTTGCAGGTGTTTTGAGTTAACTAGCTGATTAGAGTGTGGCACCACATGCCTTCAATATTGAACCTTTTCAAAATATTCTAATTTTCTGAGATGCTGAATTTGGGATTTCGTTAGTTGTCAGTTATAATCATCAAAATTTAAAAAAAAAAAAGTAAAAAAGTCTGTGTGTAACGAATGAATATAATATACAAGTTTCACTTTTTGAATAGAATTAGTGAAATAAATCAACTTTTTGATGATATTCTAATTATATGACCAGCACCAGTATATATAAAATGTAATCACAAGTGATATATAAAACTAAGATATCATTCTAATTTGACTAGGAATTAGACTAGTCCAGGATTAATTAGAAGTAAGGTTATGCTGTTGGAGAGTGTTGTGATATAAGAGTAGCAGTGCTCAATACATGAAATCTTCAACTAGGTTAATGATCAATCAGTCAACGAATTAAACTCACTCATACTGTCAAAATTTACTAGAACGTCATTAGATTTGGACAAATAGTCAATTTTATTGTCCTTAATAATCAGCATAATTCAGGGGAAACAGTAGGCTAATATGAACTGCCGCAGTGCTAAACTACTCATTGCATCATATAATTAACAACACACAAACTATCAATGTATGAATCAAACTCACTAAGACTGCCGACAGTTTCTTTTCCAAGCATCTTTTTATTATGTCCATGTATATATAGTCAAATCATATAAAATTATGTCCTGTCTCTCTTGTCTGCACTCCAGATGGTGATGTGAGCTCCTCCAACTGAAAGTCTTCGCTCCTATTGGTTGTCATTTGCAAAATACGCTTATCATTTGCATAAAGTTGAAATTTCAGAACTTTTTTATTCTCGCATGAGGTGGTTGTTTCAGGCAATTCAAAATAGGAATATTTCACAAAACTGCATTTTTTTCACATTTACAGGTCACGTGCCACACGTAAAATTCGATCATTCTTTAAAGATGGCGTGGTATGTTTGGACCGAATAAACTCATACTCCAATAAACTCATAAAAGACAAAAGAATTACAGGAATACTGGATTCTAAACAACAAAGAAATGTCATAATTTATCGACACTTCAAAGCAGATAGGAGGGAGAAACACCCAGAAACACCTCATAGATGGCTTCCCAAGTTCAAGGAGCTTTCCTTGTCATAAATATTTGGATAACATGCTTACGTCTCCTTTGATTAAAAATAATGGCTAGTCTGGTGGCTGCGATATATTTCAACTTACTAACATGCGTTGCTATGATTTTTGGAATGACTTATCTCGAGAGGAAAAAATGACGTTTTAATAACACAACATGAGTTAATGGAAATGCCGTCATTTCATAATAGTTTTTAGTCAACTTTTCGAAAATATCACGGAGGTTTTGTGCAAATCTGTAATGGAAACCCAGTTAGTGATATTAAAAGACCAAATTCAATACGTAATTGATGATGCACTATGAACGTGCAGTTTCTCATTAAGCGTTTTTTCCATAGAAAACCATTATAAAGAAATCACTTACCTTTTAATATGCTGCATTCATATTCTGTGCTCATCAACTCATCTGTTTTAAAGTATGCATCAATCAGATGTATACTGAATTTGGTCTTTTAATATCACTGTTTTTAACATTAGCGTTTCAGAATGTCCCACTGTTTAAAGTGTTTGAAATACAGAACCAGACGCTATGTATGGATCACAAGTGCCCAAAACTTGCATTTTGTTCACATATTTTTGTTTTTCTTCTTTTAAGAGGTGATCTAAATGTTTGTGGCTTGAACCAGATGTAAAATTGACAGGCCTGTGCTGGATGTTTTGCCCTCCAGGTCTCCGTACCAGTCACATGACTGAAAATCATGGATAGAATCTTGCTGAGCAAATTGGTTAACAGTAGTTAAACTCTCAATAGCACATCAGAAATAATAGCACAGGTAACTCTATCGCCCCCTCTAGCTCTGAGGTTTGCCACCACAGTAATGCAAGAACACACATTAATTTTGTGCAAGAGGCCCATGTTCTTGCTTCACATTAAAGTGAATGAGAATTTACCCATGCACACCTAGATGAATCTCATATATTCACCATTCTGCGTGTTAGTTCTGAAACTGAACAAGTCCTTTATCTACATTATTTACCAATGCGAAACCCATTCAGTTTTATTTCAATGGTTCTATTGCACAACGTAGACCAAGGCCAAACAATGAGTCACGACACAGGCAGTAAGAAGTCAGTATTTCGATGGGTAGCCTGAGAGAAAGAACAAGAATGTGTTGTCGAGTTTGATCTTCCGTCTTATTGCGTCAAAGAAACAGAGATGCGCATGGTTGCCATAGTGATGCATATGACCATGCCTCGGTTTTTCTTCCTCTGTGACCTCACCGATAGTTCTTCCTCGAGTTTTCTTCGCCGTTTATTGCTTGTTTCTGAGCATCATGTCTATTTTTGTCCAACTTTGTTCACTGGCACTTTTCTTCACCTCGTCTCTCTTATTTTCCTTTTTTTTGTCATACATCAATACAAGCTCTTTTTATATTATTAATTTCAGGGCTTAACAATAAGGATTGTTTCTGCTGACCTCATCAGGTTAGTAGTTCAGTTTTCTTTTTGCCAGTGTTTTCACTGGCCTCACCACACACATTTTTTTACGAGTTATTTTTCATTAGATATTTAACTTTTGTTTACAAAAAAAGTTTTTAATGGCTTTTTTAAGACTAATTTTCAATAAAAGCTGTAGATTTTACTGCAAACTTGGCGTTAATGCAACACAGTTAAATTTAACTTTGATCAGTTTACTCCAAGGAGTTGATATTTAAAGCTACAAATTAAAACAGTGGCATGCAGTGAATTTGAGAGATTTCAATCCATTTCTACTGATAAATTCGCCTTGGTGAAAAGGTGACATCTTGAAATTATAACATCTTGTCATCCTTTTCACAATGAATTCACAACAAACGAAGGATCGAACAGAAGTCCAAATGTTTAAGACATAAAATCACATGTAACTGTACAAGATCGACAAATGGTATTGCAAGATATAGTGAGAGCATCTGTCTTGAGTGTTGTTTTTAAATTATCTGACACTTTCAGATCGACCAATCAGAATCAGATGCAGCTTTATTGCCAAAGAATTTACCTTGGTATTAAAGCTTCCAGTACACATAAGAGGATTTAAGAATAATACATATAAAAAAGACTGATAGATTAGTCAGAATAAACATTTACAGATAATGAATATATTTACAGTATTGTGAATAATATTATAAATAAATAGGACTAAATGAGAAGGCGGTCGCTCAAAAAAGTGGGGTGTTGCACTTTAGAGCGAAATAGCCTGTGGGGAGAAACTGTTCCTGTGCCTAGATGTTCTAGTGTCAATGACTGATCATCATAATCTCAGAGATCTACAGAACATTTCCATTAAGTGCATGTGTGAGCGTGTGTGTGTGTGTGTGTGTGTGAATAATCTCTTTATCTCAGACCTGACAGGGCTCATTCCGTTGAGAGTGAGGGTGTCAGCTGAGGCCGCGAAGACAGAACGATGGTCAGATAAGAAAAGAAAAGCAGGAATAAGGGCACATTGCTCTATCAGGGCGGTTTTTTTCTCTCTATTTCTATTTTGGTTTGGTGTTATGGATACAGGAGTGCGTTGGAGGGTCAATGACTGTGTTTCTCACTAAAACCTATGGGTGTGTAGAAAAAGCAAGCATATGTGTGCTTGTTTCTGCTGAAACTGGAGTAAGTCTTCTTCAGATTTCACTGGTTAAAGGTAATGGAAAGACCCATTCAAGGGCATGTTAGATTGTGTGACTGCTGCTGATCTTCTATTCTTAGTTAGTTACGTCTCTCTTCAGGTCATGTCATTGTTCAGTAAGCACTTTTGCCGAGTTTTACTTATCCTGAGTGAAGAAAATACAGTAGATTAGATCTCTGACATGCTGCATTTGTAGACATAAGTGTGTTTGCATTAGGGACACATATTTTCAAAATTGACTAGTTGGGTGTGTGCATGATGTTGACTAATCTTGCATTGCATCCTGTGTAATCAGGGTGTTTTCGGGTTCACCTGACTGCGATCAGATGTGTTTCTTCCAGGGCCTTTACATAAGACTCTTTGAAACTGAGCTCAATAGAAATAGAAAATAATTTTAACTTGATACACAAAATGCATATTGCATTTATGAATGCTTTTGCAGCAATCCAAGTTTTACAGTAACAGTTACGTGAATGATAATTAAATTATAAAAAAATAAAAAATCTGCACTTTTACTAAAAGTAGAGTTGGCCATTGTGACCTATTCCTAGTTTTATGTATTCTGCTGTTCAAAAGTTTTGCATTGGTTGTTTTGAGTTCCTTAGCCTCACCAAGGGTGCATTTTTTTTTAGATAAAAAATACAGTAAAAACAGTAATATTGTGAAATATTTTTACAATTTAAAATAACTGTTTTCTATTTTAATATATTTTAAAATGTAATTTATTTCTGTGGTGCAAAGCTGAATTTTCAGCATCATTACTCCAGTCTTCAGTGTCTCATAATCCTTCAGAAATATTCTAATATGCTGATTTACTGCTCAAGATACATTTCTGATTATTGTGTTGGAAATAGTAGTGCTGCTTAATATGTTTGTGGAAACTACTTTTTTCAGAATTCTTTAATGAATAAAAAGTTCAAAATCATTTATTTGAATTTTTTGTTACATACATTTTTTGTCATTTCTTTAGGAAATCAAGTCTTGCTGACCCTAAACCTTTCGACGGTTGCGGGCCTTTTTTGCTTCAAAGATTATGTTCTAAAGTTGAAATGGTCTTTGCAGCAGCACACTGATTCAGCAGTCCGTGGGATTTCAACAGCGATCTGGAAAATCAGCTCACATACCCTCTCTGACAAGTGCTGTCTGTCTCTTCTCTGTACATTTTCTTAATCTTGTTAAATGGCTTAAAGCATTGTTTAGACTTCCGGACTTAGATTGTTTGTGCTTGTGTGTCTTGGTGTGGATTTATAGGTCTGTAAAAGAGCACTAATTCGATTATACACACCTATTTAAATAGGTTAATTTAGATACTACTGTATACTTCTTTAAACAGTTTTCCCCTTTTGTATCAAATGTACACTGAGTAATTTCTGATATATATGAAATGTATAAGAAACTAATAAGTGAGCTTGTAATATAAATACAAAGAACTACAATCCAGTCCTTGTCTGACCTCCCTGTGAGAAGATTGACTTGATCCAAAACTTTCAGTCAAAGCATTTGCCCTTATGAAACAAACAAACAAAAAAACTGCATACACAAGCCTAAGATGCTTAGCTAGTCTCCCAACCAAGCCAGGCTGGTTTGTTCTAATAGGGGACTTGAGCACTTTTTAACTGGTCTAGCTGGAACACCAGCATAAACCAACTAAAACCAGCAAACCAATTTAGGCAGGTTTTTTATGTTTGAAGTTTTTCTTATGAAAATTAGTATCCCATGTGCAGTACATCATGACTCATAAGCAGCTCTCTTCTGCTTTTGCAGTTTTTCTATTCTTTAGCAATGCTTCATATTGCTTAATGTTTCTAATTCAGTTCAGTTGCTCAATTCTGTCTTTGTCCATGACTGCCCTCCTCAAACGTGCACTTACCCTCTAGAGATGGGAACTGGCCTTCTCTGCACAAACACCCAGATGTAAACACCAAACACATGAGCACACATTCTAAAATACACACACTTTTTATACTTCTTGGCGTCCGAATCCACTGCTAACTAGGCTTATGTGTAAAGAGCTTATGGTTACTGGGGCATTGGGAAACAAATTGATTAGAGTCTGATTAAAGTCTGCTAATTAATTATTTTTCTCAGAGCTTGGAGTTTAGTGTGTGTGTGTGTGTGTGTGTGTGTGTGTGAGACTGTGTTTCAACCCAGCCCTATTAGTATCACAACAGATGATCCAAACTGATCATTTTATTATATTATTAACGATAGCAATAATGATGATGCAATAAAATTAAATAAAAATAGTTTTATTTACAACAACAACAATAATACAAATTTTATTTATTTGTTTTTATCTGTTGTGTGAAAAATATCTATTTTATATATTTTCCTATAAAATATTTTATATTGTAAATTAGATTACATTTTAGAAATGTAATGAATTATTAAATGTTATCACACCTTTGAATTATACTAGTCAAAGCCACAATAATCTAACGTGTACATGCTCATTCATGGAGTTGATCAATATGCACAATTGTACATTGTGGATTTGTGAGACAGTTTATTTATGTTATGTGAATGTAGTGCTCTAAGACTGGTTTAAGCTTGTTGGGAGCTGATAAAAGAACAGACTGGGCCTCAGGCTGAATTATGTAACACTCTCATACATTCAATTAGCTAAATCAACCTGTCTCTCCCCAGCACTCCAGTCAGAATGTGACAGTCTCACACACAGAAGCTGCTGTTTCTTTCTCAGAACTCTGGCTGTTTGCACAGTTCGTAACTGTTTAGAGTGTCAACCTGTCAAAGACTTAAAGGGATAATTCACACAAAAATGAATTCTGTCATCTTTTACTCACCCTCAAGCCAGATCAGCTGTTGATTTTTCTGTGGTGTACAAACTTAGACATTTTTTAAGAATATTTACGCAGCTCTTGCCATACGGTGACAGTTTATAGCGACCAGGGGCTTAAATAAGGAAAAAACACCAAAGACGTATTTGTGATTTATCAAATGATTCAGAAATTATACGACAACTTTATGCAAGGAATAGACTGAAATTTTATATATAAATATATAAGAACAATTGCAGCAAACAGTACTTGTTTAAAATGACATAAGGGTTAGAATTTTCTGTTTCTCAGCATCGGTTCCATGTGTCCTACATTCTTCTACAACACTGGCTTGATTTCTCTGCAGCTCTTTTAATGTTTCAGCTGTTTTCCTTCTCCTCTGTTCTGTGTGTTATCTTTATTTCTGTTCCTCTCCCTCTTTTTCTCACTTTGCTTTCTTCCTCTCTCTGATTTGAATATGCAGTGACCAAAAGGCTTGAGGAGTGACGTGCAGATATTCAAAAACATCAGCTAGCTGCTTACCTCAACATCTGCGTCAGCGTCGCTCATCCCTTATTCCTTTGTGCGTGCTCTTAATCTTTATAAGTCCATCTATATTCACTCTCCATGTCTTGTTTGTGTTTTTGTGTGCAGGTTTTGTTGATTATTTAAAAAGGAACAGGAAGGCTACATTATTCTTAGATACACAAATAAACATAAAGGCACGCACGCACTGAAGCGCACGCAGGTTTTTAACCTGTGAGAGAGAATAAATAGCCTTGCAGAATCTCATCATCGCTTCAGAGATGAGAAAAAGTGAATTAAACCCAGTTACCAGGAGGCAGCGCTTGCTGTGTGTGTGTGACAACAAACGCTCAGCTCTTTTACATTTTATATAATACGTGCCATACCTGGGCTGTGGCTGGGTCAATGAGTGTTCGTGTGCTTGTCTGTGTGTGTGTGTGTGTGTGTGTGTGTGTGTGTGTTGGCAGATTAAATACTGTAGGGCTTCTGTGACATGCTTTATGAACCACCCTGACAAGATGGAAAAAAATGTTCTTGTATTACTTCCCAGTCTCTCTCGCTCTTTTTAGCTCTGTTTTAAACATAGAACAGTATTTGAACACTTAAATTCTCCCTGCAGTCAATAATTGTATCCCATAATACTCATCTTTGATAATCAAAATTACATATTTAAACCTTTCCTGAGAAAATAATTTATTTATGCCTTAAAATAGTTTAAATGTAACTCTACACCCTTGCTTTATTTAGTATACGCAGAGCCATGAATACGCAAATTAGTTCCCGCCTCCACTCAATCGCACCAGTTCGAACTACCCGATCCACTCGCTCTGTAGTAATATTGTAAATAGAAATATTGGTTTAATTCAGCCATATATGTTGGAACTAGAAACTGATTCAGAAGAAGAGGAAGAGTGAATTATACAGGGTCATCTACGAGTCGATGTATCAAAATTATAATAAGTTTTATGTATCGCTTTCTACAAAGTCGGACACATAGGCATAACAGTTATTGACATGATTACGTCCTTAAGTAGAGCAATAGATGAAGCAAACAAACACCTCATGAGGTGCAAGTTAAAGAAATTAACTATAAATTCAGAGTATAATTGCACACTCACCTATGTTTTTTATTTATTACCAACGTTTGACTTGACTTGACATCACATCAATGCAATTGCATTAATTTAGGTCTGAGAAAAGGTTGTTTGATTGCACATGGCACTTGTTTTGATATTTTATTAATTTATGAAATTCAATATAAACTAATAATACTTTCAATTCTGCACAAGATTTTCTTATGGCCTAATGTACATCAAATAACTTGTAATCACGAATGTGTGGTTGTGGGGACAAAATGTTTTTTGAAAAAGTAAAAATGCAGAAGGTTTTCGGTGATGGGTAAGTTAGGGGACAGAATATATAGTTTGTACAGAATAAAAATCATTATGTCTATGGAAAGTCCCCATAAAACATGAAAACCCAAAATGTGTGTTTGTGTGTGTGTATGTATGTGTGTGTGTGGACCAGACAGGCACTTAACTACAAGTTCTCACTGAAGCTCTGCCGAATAGAGTTACAGGGTGTAACCTTAAACTTGCAGGGGAAAGGGGGAATGACTGAGAAAGAGAGAGAGGAGGATGGAGGAAAGGAAAAAAACTAGGGGAGTAGAAGAACTATTAATAATTAGTCATTTGATCAGGCAATATTTTGGATCTGTATTTTGGCCTGGTTTTTAAAAGCATGTGCGTGTGTGTTTATTTAGCAATTCTTCAGGGACAGATTGAGCTAAATTGAGAACCTCCAAAACCTTCCTTTGTTTGTCCTCATTTGGACAAATGATAAATAAATAAATCAAGTCTTTATTATTTTTAAAAGGCAAGTTAGTTTTTAGTAATTCAAACATATACAAAGCATATCCATGTTTATAAAAACAACAGGGGTCTATAGTGCTGCATGTCCGTTTTTTCTTAGATGGATAATTGAACTTTAATTACAACGATAATTAAATCTTTGTGAGGAGTCAGGACCGGTTTGAGATTTAGACCATGGACAAGGAGAGTAAAGTGAAGACATTTTGGCCGGTCCTCCCCTTTAAAAGCCCGTTTGAGGGTCAAGACTTGGTTTGTTGGGATAAGGTTATATTTAGGTTAACGGTTTAGGGTAAGGGTTTAGGTTAGACACTTATTTGTGATGGGAAGGGTTAGGGTAAGAAGCTAGAGATTGTATTGTGTCAGTGAATGTCCTCACAATGATAGATGTAAGTGTGTGTGTGTGGGCGGGTATTCCCTACGTTATGGGGGCCAAATGTCCCCACAGGTATAGTAATACTAGTAAATCTTGACATTGTGGGGACATTTTTTTGGTCCCCATGAGGAAACAAGCTTATAAATCATACAGAATTATCTTTTTTCAAAATGTAAAATAGCAGAACATTTTCTGTGATGGGTAGGTTTAGGGGTAGGGGTAGTGTAGGGGGACAGAATATACAGTTAGTACAGTATAAAAGCCATTACGTCTATGGAATGTCCCCATAAAACATGAAAAAACAACATGTGTGTTTGTGTGTGTGTGTGTCTGTATGTATCTATTTATCTGTATGTGGGGACGTAGGCAAATTCAGTCGAAAACTGAAGCTCAGAAAGGGCTCAGTCAGCATTACTCAATAAATGTTTCGCTTGCTCTTGAATCCTCTTAATACCCAGAGCAAAACTCTTTTTAACTGTGAGAACATACGCACACACACACACCACACACACACACACACACACACAACACACATACACGCACACACACATTTACTTAGTTGTCTAAATAAGGACACAGCGTACCATTGACTCATTTTTATTTATTTTCAAAGCTAATTATGGTTACTACAGATTAAAGGTGTGTGAAATGAGAACATTTTTGTCTACAAAGTATTTTAAGTTAGTCTACATACACACACTGCAAAAATTTTGTGTCTGTAAAATTAGTAAGTCTGTAATGCTCTCCAAGACTGCCTTTTATTTGATTCAAATTAACTGAAATATTGTGAAATTTTATTGTAATTTTACTGTATTCTATTTGAATATATTTTAAAATGTAATTCATTCCTATGATGACAAAGCTGAATTTTCAGCATCATTACTCCAATCTTCAGTGTCACATGATCATTCAGAAATCATTCTAATATGATGATTTACTGTTCAAGAAACATTTCTCAAATGTATTATCAATCAATATTATCAATGTTAAAAACAGTTCAAAAGTAAAAAGTTTGTGTAACCCCAACCATGATACTTTTTTTTGTCAGGATTCTTTGACGAATAGAAAGAACAGCATTTATTCAAAATGGAAATCTTTCATAACATTATTAATGCTACTTTTAATTAATTTATTGGATTCTTGCTGGATTTCTATCTTACAGACCCAAACAATTTTGTACGCTAGTGTACACACTGTGCTTAAACATCCTGCTGTCTTTGGAAGAGCAGACAGAACTTTAAGCATTTATATGATTGTTGCAATCTTTTATTAAAATCATGCCTGTCTTTCTGCTGCATGTGCTAAACGTGCATTAATCTCAGGGGCTTGAACAGCCAGGGGTTAAATGTCAAGCCCAAGGGCACAGCAGTGAGCTGACCTGAGATCTCAGATCACTCACTTCACAAGACACCGAATATGCTGTATGTGATGGGTATGCGATAGATGTAATTTAATTTTAGAGGGCTGTGTTTAAGATTTTAATTATATAGTGACATTATCGCTGCACTATATTATATTTTATTGTGCCTGGAAAGAGAGACATTCAGACTATGGTCTTTGTTGCATGTTTCTGCAAAGACGAAAAAGTGGTTAATCCTGAGGAGCGAGAGAGAGAAGGGTACAGATGAGTCAGCAATGTGTGTTTGTTAGTTTAGTGCTCATTGTTGGGTTTTCACTAGGCCCTGATGGAAAACGCAGACTTTTTTTCACATTTTCTGTGTTGATTTTGGGGGGAAATCTGCAGCATTCTGTGGCGTGACCATATTATGCCCTTTAACAAAGTCTTGTTTTTTTATGGGGTCTACTAGAAGAGCTTTTCATGCTTGAACGTTCAAAAAGCACTTTATTTTTCACATATTTTACATTGTTCCAGCACCTCTCTTCCCAGTCCAATAAAGTTGAGTTTTTAAGAGTGAGAGTTGCACCTTTTTCCAATTCTCAAACTGCAACATTACACACTAAAGACTATTATATATATAATATATAATATATATATATATTTATATATATAAAAAAAACATAATAGTTCCTCTTTAAACATGGTCAGATGAGTTCAGCAGGCATATAAGCTGTACATTCTTGTGAACATTTTGAATATGTATTCAAAGATATTTCAAAAATATTAAATGAATGAACACAGGATATGCCTCAGGAGTGCCTCTGATTTCAAGGCCGTCACAGATTTTCTTTTACTTTACATCTCCAATATACAAACTAAGGCAAACTGAAGCAATACTTGTTAGCAAATACACATGCAGAATTTCATTAATAAACACAGGACTTTTCTTTTTCTCACTTTCCTACACTTACATTCACTTACTTATTCTATTGATGTATCTGCTCTTTCTTTTAGTGTTTGATATGAAATGGACTTCAGCCACATGCTTTCCCTCAGGACATTCTCCATAAAGTGTGTGTGTGTGTGTTGAGCTTTTCAGCTGTTGTTTCATGTCAGTGTTGTAAGACTCAATTGAATGGCACACACGCAAACACACCCCTGGATAAACATATTTAATGTTACTTAGATTTGACGCAAAGCTGGTCAGTGATTGACAACTTCAGGGACAAAATGGAATGTCACTCATATCACTCATGTCACATACTCTTTCACATAAAGGCACTCAACACACATAGCTCTCTATACTTGCTTTCATAGACAGGAGGCATTACATACTATATGCCAGTATGCTATTTAAGGCCTCTCATCAGCTTTTCTTTCTTTGTCTCTTAAAAAGCATAAACGCATGCTAACACACACTGTAAAATAATTGCAATTTTAACTAAAATGTTCTCCAGCAGTGCCTGAAATGTTCACACAGGCACACACAGTCTGCAGACACTCTCCCCATGCCAGACTACTCGCACTGAACTAATGTATGCCGACCCAGACAGACAGATAAAACATAAAACATGTCACAGACCAGGCAGAGAGAGAGGGGGAAGACAGGGAGAGAGATGGTCCCAGAGGCATTGTTAAATTGATCAGTGTACGGATGGTAGGATACGTGATGAAATGAGAGAGATAGATGGATCTGTGGTCTCATCTCATTATGGCTCTTAGTGCAGGAAATGGCCTTCTACCTGCAGCGTTGCAGCTGTCGTGTCCAAGCTAGTGCTGTCAGCATAAAGTAGATGTTGTGATTAGAGGTATTTTATTTTGGTAATATGCACAATTTTCTATTTGATCATTGCCACCATTGATTCTCAACTGAGAAACATATATCAGTTTAAGAAGGTGTTAATACATTTGTGACCATTTATATTATTATTATTTTTTGTATTATTATTACTAGTATTATGAATTGATTTAATATGAATTAACATCGATTCTGGAATAAAAAAAATATTTTAAAATTGTTAAAAAAAAAAAATTGCGATAGGTGAATCGATTTTTTTTTCAATAGCCCCGTTATTAATGCATATTATTGTTGTCACATTTCATTTATTTATTTAGTCAGAGGCTTAAAACAATAATTACAAAGGTGCAAAGGCTGCTATTGTATGCATTTAGTAAATTATGAAATTTGGCACACTGATAGAGGACAGTCTCACTATGAACAACAGCAATTTTGGATTCTCTAACTCAATCCGTATAGCACCACCAATTATCCAAATTTGCTCATAACTTTTGAAACTTTAGGGCTAGAAACAAAATGCTTGACTCAAGAAAATTCGATTGCACCCTATGACATCCTTTTCCATCATAAAAATTTGATACCTTTTTGAACTTGTCCAAGATGTTTGGATCATCTTCAGACTGTGCTAGCAAAAGTTATTAAAAGCTTTTTGATAAATCCAGCCATTCTCGAATAACACATGAACGAATTTGATGAATACCAAACCTACTTGGATGTGAGGATTTATCTCTGCAATGCTTTAGTGTATATAGATGAATCACAAGCAAGTCCTGATGCAACATGCAGTGTTTCAACACAGTGCCACCTACTGGTCAGGAGATATGAAAAATTCCTTTTTTTGAATGTTTGCCCAAAAATCCTAAAAATGGTCTTTTTTTGATTCAATGTAGCATACTGTAAGGCTGGTACGCTTCTATTTGGAACCAATAATCGGAAACAAAAAGCAGTTGGAAAGGGATGTTGTGCATAATTCAGTTATTTATCTGACTTTATCCAATAAAGTTGTTGTTATTCTTTAACCTCTTATTCTTTAAAGGTAAAAGTCTTTCTTAGAACTGATAGGAAAACGTAGAATTTAGCCTGAACGTTTAGATAACGAAAGTTACAATCACTTTAGATTTCAATATTTATTTATTAAATTACGTGTTAAAATATACAGAAAGTAGAATGGGACAACATACTGTAGAAAACTTAGTTGTAACAAGAGGAAGTGCAGAAGAGGTCGTAAAAACCTTTCTTGTATTAAGAGATTATGCATCGGCGCACGGGAGTTGCGGGGTTAAAGCCTTTCTCCTCAATCAGTTGGCTTTCTTTCTTATACCCTGAGCAAAGCATTGATATACATGAGTGGAATACCAACACCCAAAACCAACTGACAGGGAACCAAAAGACATGGCAAATGGGCGGCCATCAAGAGGGGGAGACATTAACATATTCTCCTCAATGCATGTTTAAGTAATACCTAGATTGTACATTAGGATACTTTAATAGCTCTAAGTTGACTACCATTCAGTCCAGTTAATAAGCTGTCAGATGAGACCAAACATGACATGGTTATATGTTAGAAAACACTAGTAGATAATTAGTATGTAGTTGAAAGCATATATAGTACAGATGTGTCAGATGTGTAAACGACTGTCTCCCCAGACAGAACCATCCTGTTCTCGGAGTGTCCCAACAGTCCTCAATCAGCATATTGATGAATCCCTCACACTAGATATGTATTAGCATACTGTGAAGATAAAGGCCATTGTAACACCTTTAATCCACATGAATACCTTTAAAGAGATCTCTGAAGTACTAGGGCAGTAAAGGGTTCTACCCGTATTCGCTCAGCCCTACCAATGAGTAAAAAGATACTCGATTTTTCCATATTGGCCATTTTGGGCCTCAGCCATTTTGAATTTTGTCATTAAGTGCTGTAGCCTATGGCAAAATTCAAAATGAAATTCAGTTTGTGTTATCAGAACCATGACTGTAAGGTGCTCAAAAGTTTTGGAATAGCGTCACTTTCTGTTCAAAATGTATAATTAAAAATAGCTTTGAGTAATTTTGCCTATTTAAAAAAAAAAACAAGTCTTGATAGATTCCTTGAGTCATACTGAAAACCATTTTTAATTTTTTTAAAAAAAATATATTTTTCCAAACTCCTCCGAGACCAAAATCAGCTCAGATCATCTTCAGACGCTCGCATGAGGGGGCTTTTAAGGCAATTTGAAAAAGGAATATATGTAACGACTGAGACAAATCAGACATGATTATTTGTCATACTTAACAAATAATCTTTAAAAACTCACTCTGAGGTCTGGAACCCTCCCCCATGGACACCATCTGATAGGGTTTACGACCTTAAAGAATGTGCAGAGAATGTGACTCTGACTTCATTTTGGTTGAGAAGGACAAATAAACCGTTTTAATCCTATATATTCTATATATAACCACTCAAGAGATGTATAAACGTGTATCCAATTTTTCCCTCTCATAATTTTCCTTTTATAGGGTTTGACCTATGTATTAATTCTCTCTTTTGAACTTCTTGCATTAATGTTTCAGAGTTGCATATTATGACTAACTATAAATCACATGGGTAGCATGTTTGGTCTCTCTGGACTCCAATCTTCGCTCCCAATCTGTTAATTTACATTACATTTTGTTAACTCTGACACATCAAGTATAATAAGAATCTAGAGGGTGCTTCTCTCATCCATCCAATATGATGTCTTATGCAAATATCTTGCTAGAGAACAAAGGGTCGTAAAAGTTCCCTCCGAAGGAACAAATCCTTATTGGCTCAGTAACCTCCAGAAGGTGTGACATCTTCACACTTTAAAAATCCCTGATCACAAGATCAACCCCTCTTCTTCTTCTGGTACTGAGGAAAAGCTGTTGTGAAAATGACGCTGAGCTAGAAGTTCTGAAGACCCCCAAGTTTGTGCCAGGCTGCGGCCTTGTCTTTCCATTCACCAAAGATCCTCTGAATCCAACTGATTCTCTCTCATCAAGACAACATCAACAAGATCAACGGAGCCTCTACAAATTGCATCAGGACAGTTTAATTCAAATGGGCGAGACATGCAAGTATCACACTTAGTCTCATTATTTGATACATCAAGTATCCTTACCCCTTTTAAAGAAGGGTGTGTTAGAACTAAACTGATGGTTTGCTCAAGGCTGTTGATCTGTTGACTTTCAAACAATGCTATATCTTGCTTTTCCTTCTCTTGGTACACTGTATGGATGTATGTATGTGTGTGAATGTTAGAGTAGTTTAAGTGTTCAGTCTGGTTAATAAAGTCTTATGCATGTTACATGCGAAGTTGTCTATGTTTCATGCTCATATACGGGAGTCCCTAATCATGCAGATTTTGACTACGTGCTCTAAGTAGTACTGTAGAGTAAGAATGTCATTTCCCATAACCAGGAAATGAACATTTCTTAGAACTAATAAACAATTAACCAAGTGTCCACTGGACAAACCGGTTAATTGACTGTAAAATTGATTTTACTACGTTAAGTTAATTCTATTAACTGATCCAAATATTTATAATTAATTGTAATAAGTTGTAATTAATTATTCATATTTCTTTTGAGCTAAATTTGCTACATATAAGCCACCAACATCTGTTGCCATGATTTTTGTAATGACTTATCATGAGAACAAAACAAAGTTATAGTCGCATAACATCGGCTATTGGAAACACCGCCATTTCACAATAGTTTTTTATCGATATTTAGAAAATATTGCAAAAGTTTTGTGCAAATCTGTAATGGAAACGCATCGATCGTCTCCACCCACTGACCACACAACATCAATTTAGTAACAGCGCCACCTATTGGTCAAAAGTGATAAGCAATTTAATCATATTACAAGTGATTGTATTTGTGATTTTTTTAAACCATTTTGACTAAAATATTCTAAAAATGTCTTTAATTGCTCATTATTGCAGTTGCTCTGAAGGTCCTAGCCATGCTTGCAGAACTCATCGTGCCTTTCTTGTGCTTGGTCCCTTAATTGCTGCTTGCAGCTATATTTTAAAATGTAATGGTAATCTCTATTGTGCACGCAAAGAGTAATAGTTGGAAATCTCAATCTCAATGTTTTGCTTTCCCTGCTGAAAAGACTAGCGTGACTGGTCACCACAACATGATGTGTTTTGGATGCTGCACTCTAAAATGTTCGTGTATTGATGCTCATCTGATCTCCCTTCTTCTCTCTTTCTGATCGAGTCTCTGTGTTCTGGTTGGAACGACTTGTTCTGGAGGGACTAAATATAGTTGTGCTCAGTGAGGAGCAGAGGTGGCAGGGGCAACCTTTTACAATTAGAGCCAAGACTAGAAAATTGAGAGCAACAACGAAAAGGAACATTGGTCAATTTTCAGGTCATCAATTATAATTTTGTTTTTTCCCCCTTGTCAAAGCCACTTGACAAGCAGTATTTTTGTAGACATTATTTTTTTGGGTTGCAACAGGATTAAGATGACATTAGTTTCATATAGATTGTGTGTGATTCCGTATGATGTTAAATGTTGTGTTACGTCTCCAATAGTAATAATATACCATTATATCAGCCAGGCCCTTTAATATATTTGGCAGTCAAGAGATTGTCTCCACATGGCCAATTGACCCTTCACTTGCAGTTTGATTGACAGGCGATCTAAACCATCATAACCCCGAATCCGCAATTTTGTCTGACAAAGCAGTCAGGGGAGTTAGTGGATTAACGTTGATGAACTTGAAAAATTGTGTGTACACGCGTCTTTCCGTGCTTGAAACAACATTCCTTCTGATGTTTATTCATTTTTATTTAATGCTACAAATGAGCTAGTATGAAGAGATTAAACTTCTTTTCATATCAAAAGTAACCTGCTTTGTCTTGTCTGTCGACACGTTGTCAGTGTCCTCTTTGCTCTGCGATGTTTTTTTCACTATGTGAGAACATGATGTGAGAGTGCATGGCTTGTCGGACATAGCAACAGTAACTAAAGGGGGCGGGTCTTTGCGAAGGGTCAATTAACAGATTCTAAAATCTACTGACATTATCAATACGTATATACTCAGTACTGTAGGTTGAATGCAAAATGAGTCCAAAAGTGTCTGGTTGGTCAAGGTCTGTTTTTGTAAATAAATAGTGGTAGTGCATTAAGGGTATGCATTTGATCATTTTGTGTGTTCCCTTGAAAATAAAATCAAAAGCCCATTTAAGTTGTACATTTAGACTTTTCAAATTGCAAATTTCCATCCTTTGCTGTTTGTTTATCAAAATTACTTTTCACAAATAGCCCAATAATGGGTGGAAATGAAAGGATGTTGGTCAGAGGGAGAGGTTGAGACGGGCTCATCTGTGTTTTTATGAATAAGTCAATCAATTTGTTATTCTTCAATGATTGTTTTGTTTGCTGCAGACCAACCGGTGACGCACATTGGCTTGATTGAGTGACTTGAACATGCATATTTTGTCATATGCATGCATGTATTTAGCCAATATGTGCAATATGGTTTTATTGTAAATCATCATGACATTAAGGGCATTTAACCCTGTACAACTCAATGTACAATGCACATACAAATAGTTATTCCAATAAGAACAGGTGCAATAGAACATATCTATTGATTTTTTTTGCAATGGCACAAATCACTGAACAGTGTGTGAAGTAATAAAACCTCTCAGCCGGAATTTGGGTCGCCTTGTTCTTAGACTACATATTTATTAATGTCAGGCCTTAAAATTCCACAACCTCAATGTATTTTATCTTTATACTAGAATAAATTTGCTTAACTGAGGTTGCACTTCACCCTGGAATATTCTTAAAATCCACCGTTTATTACTAAAACTAAAACATGATTGGCTGCCCACGAACATACTTTGACCCTCAAATACTGTAGTTTTAGCTGAGGCCTGGAAGAGTTTGGTTGGTGTTATCGAAATGTTGAGAAGACGGTGCTTTGTTTATTTAAACTTAATTAAAACTAAATAGTTGAAACATGTTTTTTTTAAAAAAACATCAAATTTACTAAAACAGAAAATCTAAAAATAAAATCTAATTCAAAATATTAACAAAAACCATAGTAGTATATCAAGTGATACTAAAATAACAATTCCCATGATTTGCATTAGAATATGCAATGTTACATCTGATTTCTGTCTTTTTCAGAATGTTGATGCCTCAGCAACGTGGAATTCTGGGAAACAGAATGCCAGCGCTCTCCTGTGCACCTGAATGAACCCGCCAGAGCAAAAAGAGAAGATAGCAAGGTGTGTGCACAAGCCCAGCCAACTTCGCAAGCACTTTCGAAAGACTGTTCATCATTTATTGGTTGCTGCAATCAATGGGAACAAGTGCCAAGCAAGACAAGCTACAATCTGTGCTGTCCAGACTCTCAACAGACACGCACAATAACCAATCAGAGAGGAGAATGAAGACATTGGAGCCAATGATAATGACCTTTGACCTTCAACAGAAGCTTGAACAGTCTGTGTACAGTATTCACAAAAAAGATTCAGTGATTCACAATTGTTGAACGTATATATACATACATACATACAAAAAGTGCCTCGTTTTTAATTGTAGCTTTCTAAATACAGACTTTCAATTGTTCAGGCATTGACTTAAAGAGAAAGGTTGCTATTCTTTTACATTGTAAAAGCTGGACTGATACAGAAGGTAAAATCGACAGGAAAAGATGGTCTTTTGGAGCCTCACGGCAAGAACTCAACAACACTGATGGTACTGCTTTTGCTGATGATGATGAAGTAATTATGAATCTCTTCATGGTGTTCAGTCAACCTATTATGACCGATGTGTTGATTGACTAGTTCATCACCCTCCTTGTTCCTTGTTTCCTTCTCCACCCTCTTTGCCCCATGCATTAGTACTTAAGTGCCTGTCTCTTTTCTGCCTCTCTTTTTCTGCTCTCTTCACAGTAGTGTCCTGAAAGGAACCAGTAACCGACATTTGGCTCAATGACACTGTCTATTTTTACTCTATGGGTGGGGTGCTTCTGTGATGCTGTCCTGCGGTAGCTTACCTCGACTGGCACGCAAGGATGCTAGCTGACCCAATCCACACTGGACTATACCAATGATAGTCCGGAATGGGGGTGTTTAGAGGATTTAATTTGGGAATCGTTCTCACACACTGTATCTCAGTGACACCCTTTGCTGGCCAACAGTGGTAAAATAAAAGCAGGAGTGTTAAAAACATAATTCTCTCATATGTTTTCTATCTCCTTTTTATTTAATTTTTTTTTTTTTATGATGAATGTGTCTTTTATGTATTTTTTATGGGGACCCAAAAACGAAAATTCTGCCATCCTTTATTCACCTCATGTCGTTCCAAACCTGTATGGCTTTCTTTCTTCTGTGGAACACAAAAGAAGGTATTTTGAGAAATGCCTTTTAAATGTTTTTGTCGATATAATAGAATTGTAACCAAAACTTCTTGGTTACAAAGCACTGTGTTCCACCGAAGAAAGAAAGTCATACAGGTTTGGAATGACATGAGGGTGAGTAAATGATGACAGAATTTTCATTTTTGGGTCAACTATCCCTTTAAATAAGGACACACATTCTACCTTGTCATCGGCCTCTGGAAGACCACAGGATTGAATATTTATGCTCTCTAGTGTGTGACGGTTGTTTTTGCAACTAGTGTACATATATTATGGTTGTTCTTTACTCTTTACTGTTTGCTTGGACACAAAAATAACAATTACTGTTTACTGGATCCAGACTGAGCTAGTCTTAACACACAGAACAGCCCATAATACAAATACACACTGAACCAAACCAGTTACTCCTGTAATCATAAGGGGAATCCCACACAATATTCAAACAAATCCTATAGGATGATACCCAAACTCAGCTTTGAGTAAATTTCTACAATCAGACTGCAAATTAATAAATGTCAATCCAAAGAACAATACTGAAACAATTGTTGTTTACTCCAAGTGCATTCACAACATAGATGTTTCCAGTACCACTGAAGTCTTTAAGAGGTTGGTGTTGCAAGGCAAAATATGGGGAAGTTCATCCAAAAAGTATATTTTGAAGAACATTTGGTGTTCAAACAACGTCAAACCCTATTGACTTTCATTGTAAGGACAAAACAATGCTTCTCGAAATATCCTCTCTCATGTTTCATAAAGGTTTGGAACGACATGAGTAAAGGATAACTATCTGTTTAAGTTATTTCATTGACAGAAAAAGGCGCTATGTGGAGAGTACAGATGTTAAAATGACATTTGGCCATTCACACATAATTTCAGTTTCTAGTTTTCAGTTTCTATTTTGGATGTGATTAATCGCTATTAATCATTTGACGGCACTAGTATATACATATATAAAATGGATTTGATAAAATGAATACTGTATATAGGATGTAACGTTGAGAATTTTAAGCTGCTTCAAAAAAAGGCAAGCCATTGTTTATACTGTGTTACTCATGTTTTTCTATTTATGTCTGCACAACAATGCAACTGAAATCTGGGTTTTTTTGAAAAATACTGTAAACATTTGCTCTGTTTTTTCCTCAATTTCATGAACACTCAAGTCAAAACAAGAAAAATATTACTCATATGGCAAATATACGCTAACGCAAGCACAAATTACTTCCTTAATATATTCAGCTTCTATTATTCAGCCTCTATTCCTCATAATTATGTAATTATTTCTCAGAATTTTGCCTAATTCTTGTAATTGCAGCTTTACTGTATATCTCCCACATCTCTGACTATCTATATCTCTGACAATGATACTCTTTTATAAACGTTATCTCAATTACGTTTATTTTTATTCTGAGGTGGAACCGGCTTCCATAGTATGCGCCCTGTCATGCGTTCACTGTCCTCAAGCAACAGCGTGGTAACAGTATCTCAGGCTATACATATGAATAGCAAGCTGTCTAGCTTTACTCCAAGCTGATAACTACAGTATACAGAATCTTAAGGGTCATTCCACACATTTTTCATGCACGTTTCACCAGCACAAAAGAGATCTTTATGTGGAAGGTCTGGTTTCAACTTGTTATACGCACACACTGACATCGGGAGAAGACTGGTCGTCTTGGATTGGAAGTGAGGGCACATATTCATGGGTGGCCTATTACCGCAGGAGTACTTGTATTATTCAGAACACAGTGGCCCCGGGACAGCTCTTCTCAAGGTGAATTAAACCACAAACTCTGCAACACAGAGAGACACTTGGTTTGTAGCAGCATTTTACATTCTTGTGCAATCAGCAGCACATTATAGGGAAAACCTGATGGCCTGTGCACATGATGACACTAACACTCTCACCTACAGGAGAAACACAGCTGTGAAGTTGCGCTCCACCCGTGACCTGGTTGTAATTCACACGTGTCTGTATTTTTACCGCCTGGTCCCCAGGGTCTAAGGTTCAGCACTGAAGGCTATGAGGAAGAAATGCCTGACTCTTTTGAACTTTTGACATGAAAAGTAGAGACAAAAATTCTGTCAAAAAGCTGAATGTGTCAGCAGCTGCAGCTACAGTCATGTATCTGGCAGCTGCAGATAAGTGTGTGTTTGTGGGCGGTTCAGGTATGAAATGTCCCCACAAGTATTGTAATACCAGAAATCTTTGATCTTCTGGGATGCCATGAGGAAAAATCCTACTATATCACGTTTTTTACAGTTTGGACAGAATATAAGACTATCCCCATAAAAATGAAAAACTAACGTGTGTGTGCGTATGTTCAGTTAAAACCCTAAGTTATGGGAACAAAATGTCCCCACAAAGTTGGCAATATCTGAAATCCTTGACCTTGTGGGGAAATTTTTTGGACCATCTTCTGAATTATGCTAATGTTTTCTGAAAATGTAAAAGTTTTCTGAGATGGGTTGGTTTTGGGTTAGGGACAGAATACACAGTTTGTATGATTATGTCTGTGGAATGTCCCCATAAAACTGGAAAACCCAAAGCGTGTGTGCGTTTGTTTTAGGGCTCTTTTATAGAGGAAGAAAACTCTGATGTACTTGGGCATTTAACCCTCTAAAGGTAAATGATTGAAATTTTCTTTTTTTCATATTTTCTTTTCTTCCCAATGAGGTAAATCTGAGTGAAGCGGCTTCTCGAAGAATAAAAAATATATGGTGGGACTTAATTTTGTCCATGAGGAATTGATGGGATGGTTTGATGATTGTGGTTTTCTATTGGTTGATCTCATGTGAGTGACAGGTTTCCTCGCCCTTCCACCAGTAAACATGTCTTCAGAAAGGAGAAGAGATGTCGCAACAAGTGGAAGAGGAAGATTTTTTTAATGATGTGCGAGGATAAATCATTTATAATAAATGCTGCAACGTTCCTTAAAAAAACAATAATTGTCCATTTAGATTTTTTGGTGACTTTAAAGCATTTATTTTCTTTATATGAAAATATGAGGTGCAGTCATATTTTTTAATGTTTTTAAAAGAAAGTCTATTAACCTCACCAAGGCTGCATTTAGCAGATCAAAACTACAGTAAAATCAGTAATATTGTGAAATATTATTACAATTATTTCAAGAAATTAAATAAAATAAAATGGTTTTATACATTTTTAAGGATAATTTGATTAATTAAATGATTCAAAGAACAATTTATTTGAAATAAAAAATCTTTTGTAACATTGTAAATGTCGCTACTTTTGTTGAAATTAATGTCTCCTTGCTGAATAAAAGTATTTTTATTATTTATTTTTTTACCGTTTCCCTGTTGAAAAAAACAGCACATGCTTGTTAAGTACGTTTTGAAGCATGGAAGCTGGTTTGAGCTGGATTATGCTGGTCCTTAGCTGGAGCTAGTTGCTTAGGACCAGGATAAACCAGCTCAAACCAGCTTACATGCTTCAAAACATACCTAACCAGCGTATGCTGTTTTTTCAACAGGGTTCACATTGATTCTCGATAGAATTTCGAAAATATATTAATGTGAATATGGTTACCTATGTATTAAAGACGTATCGAAACTGCTAAATAACAGATTTGAGATTATAATAATAGCAGGTTTGAGATGAAAAATTACTTTCAGTAATTCACTTATGCTACAGTAAAATAAATGTTCAGAGACTGTGACATCTTCCAAAGATTTGCGAATTTTGGCGTGATTTTATCTTTATAGGGTTACTGTTGATAAGGAAACTTGTAAATACATAATTTAGTCATGCTAGCATGTGTGGAAACTTTTAAACCATGTGTGTTACAATAGCTCTGGATTATTGTGCCCTGCTCACCCCAATCCAACTTTCACCTTAGGCTAATTTTATACGGCTGCTAACAGCTTTAGCCTTGCAACATACTCTCTTACAGCAGGAAGTCTTCCTACTTTATTACTTCCCTTTTAGCTCAGCAAGGCAGGAAGGCCGGAGAGTATGTGCACATGATAAAGAGAGAGACAGAGACACAGTACTAGTCTTGGTTATCATAACAGCTAATTCAGCATTTATGTTCTTTCTTAAAGTCCTCTGTTTCCTCTCCCGTCCCCACAGATTTAAATCAGACACAGTTGTAGTCAGTAATACATTTAATCCATGAGCCTCATTGATTGCTCAGTCGTTTGAGTGGAAGGTCCAAGCAAAGTTCAGTAGACACAGGTCGATAGGGAACAGTAGTTTTGCTGTGCGTACTCATCGCCCACAGCATGAAGGGTAATTATGTTTTAATGCATTTTAATACCCTGTCATTATCGCTAAACAAAAACAGCTTTCTTTCTGACTTTTTTTCCTCTTTCCAGTTTCTTTCATTTCATGTATCTCCATCTTTCCTATCTGCTAAGGACGTGGCCATATTTAGCCTATCAACATGTGTGTTACCCGCTGCAATAGCAATGACAGAAGCTAGTTTAGACAGTCAAACTGAGGAAGCTCAGATGAGATTTAGAGGTTCGTTCTGAATGGCTGAGACTGACGCTATCAAACGTTGGCTTCACATCCAAACAAAAAGGCTCCCTGTACCCAAGCGGCAGCCTGAGACTAGCTGTAGAGAGTGTGAATAGCCGAGCGGTGCGAGAGCGGGGAGGGGTCACGTCACTGCGGGGCCTCTATATTTTATTTTCCCCAAGAGCTGCATGAGATCCCACAGACACATGCTACAGAATTCCCCCACAGAAAGAGGGAGGGAGGGAGGGATGGAGGGAGGGAGGGAAACAAGAAGACTTGGGTGAGAAAACGACAGAATGCAACGTGTTCACACAGAGAGGCGTTTTTGTCTTTTAGCCTACGTTTACTTGTCAAACTAAATTACTAATTGAAAATATCAAACTTTTTTTAAACAGAAAATCTTTAGATTCTCAGTGAAAACGTCTTAAGAGAGTGGAATGTTGAAAGCATTTTTAAGGGGGAAGTGTGGTAATCCATTGTACAATGTATGTGGTCATGATTGACAGAAAACCCCCCAGTTTTTTTCTTTGTCCTGGCCTCATGCTGAGCATTATGGATGGGGCGTAGACAAGGGGATTTCTTTTGCTTAGGGCCTTCTAATTGGAAAAGGCTATGGGTCATTCTTACAAATGTGGCTGTTACAGCTTCAGGGCTATTGCAGAAGCAAAACTCTCATTGATGATTGACATTTTCATCATCAGTCAGAAACTATTTTTCAACACGTCGATTAATTCCAAAAAGTACTACTTTTTTCTTTTTCACATGCTTAAGAGTTCGCACATTGCAGGCGTGCTCAAATACATGTGCCTTTTCAGGTATTTTTCTTTTTTCTTTTGGCAGTTCAGTCCTAATCAAAGAAGAATTTGCACGGCTCCACAATGAACTCCAAGAACCCTGTGAGATCCTTTTGACAGCGCTCACATCCCATCTGGTGGCCATCTGAGGCACATGCACTGAAAAAAATATTGTTTGGATCAACCTTCTTGACATATTGTGGACAAAATATTCAGTTTAAAAAGTAAAATGATTAGTGACTGAGTCAATCTTAATTCAGAAACACATTTCCGTGCCATCTATATTGGGAAAAAGAGGTGAGCGTAGTGCAGAATGTTCCTGGATCAATATCTTTGTTCATCCTACAACAACATTCCAATCAACCAATCAGATTTAAGGGGAAAGTTTACAGTTTATGTAAAGTTTAGAGTTACAACCACGCTTAGGTGCTTCTCGTGTTGGGTAAGTTGCTCAAAAAATGTAATCAATCATCTTTAACGGTGTAGATTATTGTACTAATTACTCTCTCTAAAAAGTATTGGATTACTTACTAATTTCTAAATCCCATAGCAACCTCGAACAGTTAAACAATACAAGGATAGACATGAAACTGCACTTTTGATTCTTTCAGTTTGATTCTAAACAATATACAATTAAGAGTATACAATAGTTATACTCCTCATTGAGTCTGAAGTTCACTTGGAAAATGAGCTGCCACTCAGCGACCCATCCAGGCTTACAAGACTTTATACAAGTTTCCTGTACAACGACATAACTCGATGCTTAAGCACCATAGTATGACGCATCGTTGTGGAAAATAAGTAGCTAGTCACGACTGTTTCATGAACTCTACTGTTTGAACCACATTAGTTCAACAACAAAAAAAAGTGGTGCAAGGATGACATATTTTTGTAGGCCAGTCCAGAAGTTTGCATCACCCCAGCAAAAAACCTAGTTCGCTTTTTCCATTGGCTTTGGGATTACTGCAAAAAATATTAAAGGATTAGTTCACTTTAAAAGGAAAATTACCCCAAGCTTTACTCACCCTCAAGCCATCCTAGGTGTATACAGGGCTGGGTAGGTTACTTTTAAAATGTATTTCATTATAGATTACAAAATACAAGCTTAAAAAGTAATTTGTAACGTATTTCGTTAGATTACCAAAATTTTGTAACTTAAATTTAACAACTTTGTATTGTAAATCTAAATATTTTAGAATACTAATAAGTATGTAACAGACAAAAAAGATAAGTTGTGAGTTTCTCGCACAATTCTGACTTTTTTCTCAATTGCGAGTTATAAAGTCAGAATTATGAGATGTAAACTCGCAATATTGACAAAAGAAGTCAGAATCATAAGTTATCAACTAATTCTGGCTTTATAACTTACAATTGTGAGTTTAAATGTGAAAAGTAAAGTGAGATGCATACTAACAATTATGAGGAAAAATTCTGGAAATGTGAGATAAAAAGAAAATACATGATTCCTCTTATTTTGTTAAAATATTGCATATTCTCCAAGGATTATGAAGCATATGAGCAGAAAAGTAGCTTATGATGCTTTTGCAAACAATTGCCTGTCACAGTTTATATTAATGTCAAAATGACATTAAAATTCAAAGTAATCACTTTGGTAATCTAAAATCCTTTTCAGATGTAACTGTAATCTGATTACCTCCCATTTAAAATGTAACTGTAATGAAATACAGTTACTCAAATTTTGTATTTTAAGTACGTAACTAAATTACTTGTATTTTGTTACTCCCCAACCCTGGGTGTATATGACTTTCTTTTTTCAGATGAACACAATCTGAGTTATATTAATAAATATCCTGACGTATCCAAGCTTTATAATGGCAGTGAACAGGACCAATGTGTATGAAGCTCAAGAGAGAGCATCCATCCATTATAAACGTGGCAAGTCTTTCTGAAACAAAACAATGCATTTGTGTCAGAAAAATATCCACGTTGAACAGGTTATGAAGTAAAATGCCAAGCTTCCACCAGACTGTCGCAAAACATGTCACACATTTGTCGGAAATGCACCTGTTAAATATAATGCCACATATTCCAATATCTTCTCTTCTGTCTCATTCTCCCTCACTCTTATTTATGTTCAGCGCTTCCAGGTACTACCTCAGAATGCCGGCTTAGCATTGGCTGAGTCCGTTCACGTGAGTATCACGAGGCATGCGTGTGATGCTGATACAGGAGATGGCCAATAATGAGTCTAACGTAGAACCTGGAAGAGCTGAATGTAAACAGAGTATAAAGAATGACACAGAAGAGGGCAAATTGTTGATTAAAGTCATATATTTTTTATTTTGGTTTTTTTGCGCACAAAAAGTATTCTCGTCACTTCATATACTTAATGTTGAACCACTGCAGTCAAGTCGAAGTCAGATTAATTACACTGGAGTCAGATAAATAACTGAATTATGCACAACATCCTTTTCCAACTGCTTTTTGTTTCCGATTATTGGTTCAAAATAGCAGCGTATAAGCTACCAGCCTTACAAGTCCTTATGACATCTTTAGGAAGTGACATTATTTCAATAGAGAAACAACCACACAAACCTGACTTATAACTTTTGGCAATGGATTTGATGGATTCTGTTTTGTGTTTTATATATCAGACAATTAACCGAGCTGGCATCATCACGCAAACTCGAAAATGCTCAGGGGATATTAGCTAAAGGTCCGTATTTCATGCCACTATATAATTAAATTGAGTACAGAAAGTGCCTGATTTTAACCAGAAAATATTTCTGAGAGTTTAAGGCTGTAATCACAAAACATTTTATCTTACCACTAAGAGTTCTTCTAAATAGCAGTAAAAATTCTTAGCCAAGAGTTTTCTCTTAAAACTTATTCACAAAGCTGCTGAGATCAACTTTTACTAAGGAATAGACAGAAGTCTTAAGCAAAGAGTGATGATGGGGTTGAACAACTATGCCCACAGTGATTGACTGAAGGAGTCTCTGTCAGAGATTTAATCATCGAAATATTGTAGAATGAGGCATCGTGTTGCGATATTCAAATAAAGGTTTTAAAATGTAGGGTAAGTGTCACTAATTAAACTAGTAGTACATGTTCAGCTAACTGTCAGCCTCTTACTTCAAGAATGCAGAATTCAACCGACAAATTATATTTTATTAACAAAGTTTGAGAGGAGCACGTTCAATCTAATCAGCTCAAGTGCAGGTATACATATCCACACAGCCGAGTGCCAACTCACCTATAGTTACCTCGACATTTTTCTGCATCCCTCCGCCAACCCCATTCCTTACTCTCAGCTGGGGATTTGGGGACAGCTCTGGGTTTGAGCTAAATTCCAATCTCGGAATACCCTTAGACAGCATGCTAAATACGGCATTATATATTTATTTTTACTCCATTTGGTCATTTGTAACTCATGAAAAGAACTGCCACAGGTAGTCGGACATTAAAGATTTATCAGTGGCATTTTGTCGTAGTTTCAAATCTACGATTGACTTGTCCTCTTCACTACTCCTAGCGCTTCACAGATTTAGGAGCTAGTTTTAAAGCTAAAATGCTTTGTGAAATACTCTTAGAGCAAAAATTTAGGAGTCCTAAAAGTAGTACTGACACACCCATTATATTTATTTAAGACTTTGGCAAGTTAGCTACTTTTAGCCTTCAGATATTTTATGATACGGCCCCTGGTATTCAATTTCATACTTATATTTCCTTAAATTACAGCACAAGCATATTAATCATCTTGAAATTAAAAGATTACAAGTTACTAAACAACATTTCCCTCAACAACTAACAGTGTTTCAGCAGCACTCAGAAAAGATGGCTGGAAATTAAAATTTCTAAGTTAACTGGACACAGATCCATGGGGATTTTGGGAACTATTATACAGTAGGAGCCCATCTCCACATTAATAAACTAATTTCATCATGTTCGATGACAAAAAAAAAAAAAAAAAAAAAAAAAGTACGAAAGGGTACTGTTTGATATGAGCCCTCTTAATCTTATTCTCAAAAGAACATGGATAAATATTAACCAAATTCTTTAAACAATTGTTGGTTTAACAAATGGAAATAAAGAGAAACCCATTTGAAACTCAGAACTCACAAATTTAATGCAAACTAAATTTGATGACAGATCTGGCGCCATCTACCTACAGAAGAGGGAAACGCCTCACGTTGCAGTCTGTCGGCGTCCATGACGGCTACCATTGAATACGGTTGAAAACTGAAAGAGGCAGATCTCATTCTGAGGTAACTGTGACCAATAAAGTGGGTATAAATGTTCTCTCAATACCCTCTGCTGTAGGTGTAGTATGATCCAGCAGTGACTCAGAGGAATAGACAGGTGGTTGAGGTAGAGCAATTGCTTCTGTAAATGACTGCTGAGATTCTGTGGTGGTGTCTATAGCAGTTGTTGGCATAAGCTCAGGTCCACTTAAATCCACTGTACTTTCATCAGTTTCATTTTGCAAGGCCAGGGTCACAGAGGAACTGCTTATTGTAGTGCCAAAAAGCAGCTCTTTAAAATGGTCTTCCATCAGTGGGGTTGAAGTGGAGCGGTTCTGAACACCGAGATACACTTCTTCCTTTGCCGTGCTGCCAGCGGAACGTGGTTTAGTGAAGGATGCACTACCTGCTATATCTGAAAACTGAACTGGTTTATAATAGTGAAGACCCGTTTTTGTTGAAGACATGTAGGGATTTGGTTTGGTTGAGACTTTATTAAACGCATTAACGTACCTTCCGACAACAAAGCTGCTTGTGGGTCTTGATGCCTGGGACACACCGACAGCACTGAGGTCGATATCCGTTTTGGAGATTGGAGTCACCTCATTCGTCCAGTTTGAAGTTACATTAGCTTGTAGGATGTTAGAAGATCTGTAAATAGTTGACAAGCCATTTAGTTTATTACCATTAGCAGATCTATAGATTGCAGAAGATGGGATTGCATAGATATTCTGGTTTGAATTTTCTCCAGATCTCGCTCCTTCTTGAGCCACTTCAACCCGCCTGCCAATCACAGTGCTGCTTGTTGGTCTCAGTATTGTGGCACTGTAAGTTTCACTAACATTTGACGCTGTTACTCCACCGGAGTTTCGATCCTTAATTTCCTTTGTTGGATTTACCAGACCTTCGTGTTCCTTGAAGTTATACTTGCGAAGTGGCTGGATAACAGCTTTGCCTATCTGAGAAAATCCAGTCACTTTGTTCACAAGAGAAGACTTATAAATTGGAAGAACAAGCTCTGATGTGGGATTCTCATGACTGCTGCTAGATTTCATGGATGCTAGGTACGCGTTTGGTCCAACAAACTCGCTGTTTGAGGATCTCACAATTGGGATTTCACCTTCATTAGATTCAGTCTGAGCTTGAGTGTTCTGTGTTGAAGTAAGTTTGCTTGACTTCCACCTCTGAGATGTTTTTGACTGAACTTCATCCAATTGTAACTCATCATACTCTTTTTTAAGATCATTCTGAAGGGAATCTGCTTCATTATTTGTACCTGCTGAGGTATTTGTGCTAGATAGTTCCATCGCTAAAGCTTGAACTCCAATAACATGGTGCTTTGGAGTGTCAGTTGTGGTGTTACTTACATCTTCAGTAGAAGAGAGTGTTTCATGCTGAGGTCCATTATCTAAAGAATCCATCTGATCCCAGTCAGGTTGCTTTTCTTGGCTTGTTTCAAGGTCTTTGAACTGGAAAAGTGTCTTTTCATAGCTATTAGGTATCAAGGGCTTTTTAGCGAGTGCACTTAGGGCAGTATCAGGACGAGCAGGGGCATATTCCACACTAGACGAGTTTATGAAAGGCTTTTGGCCAGAGTGCATTTCTGTTTTTTGAAGATGGAATGTGGGAACAAATGTGAACACTTTAAACATATATGGCTTTTTAGAAGTCAGATAGTATGGTCGGTTTTGGCTGCTAAACATACCTGAATTTTTAGAAGTGCCTTGTGTACTGGACACAGATGGACTACTGCTGTGGACTCTCTTCAATGGGTTACCTAGCACATGATAGTTTTTAGTGACTAATGGCTGTACTGTACTTTGGCCGTAGGAATTCAGATCTGTCCCATTTCGAGCATTATGCTGATTCAGCTTCTTTAATGAATGATATGCTGTAACTGGTGTATTAAAATGTGTACCATGTTCTAAAAACCAGGTGTTCTTTGCAAACTGGGTCAAATGTGTGGTCTCTTTTGACTGGTTAGATAGCAAAGACATCGGTCTTTGGAAGCCATTGTTTTTATCTGATAGGAACCCTTTGTAAGAGCGGGCACCAATGGTCTCTGAAGGCCTGATGGCAGACATGCTTGTCAAATGATCATACTTCTTTTGACCGTGAAACATTTGAATGGGAGTAGAATACAGACTACTTTGTCCCTTATTTTGGTAACCATTTTGCATCAATGCCAATTGAATGTAGCTGCTCATGGCCGATTTTGCATTTCCATACTCAAAGCTACTTTGCGGATTTGCTTTTGGACTAGCAAACCTCTCAGAGTCAGACTGCTTGACCTGATCACGTTGAGAAGAAAACATCAGAGCTTTTTTGAAGGGAAGGATGCTTTGACCGCCATTTGAATTTGACATCTTAAACACAGAAGCAATTGGAGGTTTGAACACCTTGGAAAAAGCTACGTCCCTCATATCCTCATAGGAAATGACATCAGTCCCAGCAGAAAAGTCACGTGGCAATGATTTGATCTCTTCATGATTTGCCCTTACACTTGTCATACTTGATGGTATGACTTTTCTCAGCACTCTTTGATTCTGGCCATTGTTTTGAAGAAAGTTATCAAACAGGACGTATTTATCACTTTTGTCCCTCAAATCACGATTCACTGTTGAGCTTCCAGACATGTAACTGGTTGGAATTCTTTCAGGATGCATCAGTGTGATGATCGTCTGGGCAGAAATATTTTCCCTCAAATAGGGTTCATTGAGTCCTAATGGTTTTGAAATACGCTGATATCCAAATGACCCTGGTCTAAACACATTTGCTGCATTCATTCCATTCATCAGATCTTTCTTCATCAGGCTTGGGGCTAGATTTCTATCAATAGAGCTCTTTTGTTTCCCTGTGAAAGGATTTTGATCCTGTTGCACCATTTGGAAAGGATAGCTTCTTTTGGCATCAATTCCATCATTATATTTGATGCTTGAAAATTCCACAGGATTATTTCTACTATTGACATTGGATGAGATCTTATTTGGGACTGAATGGTAATAGACAATATCAGCAGAAGCTCTTGCCTCAGTGGGACTGACGCTTGGATTTTTGGCATTGCCATAATTTCTCTGGCTGTATGGAGAGGAGTTGATCCTCGGCAGCTGATATTGGATGTTAAATTGATCTGCATTCCTTTCAAGAGTGTTTCTCATTGCATTTTGGATAGTTGTAGGAACACTTCTGAAACTTTCCAACGTTTGGTTTTTGATCTTTGGATCATTTTCCGTGATGTCTCCTAAAGACATTGGTGATGAATCAACAATATATTTAGTTATTTCTAAATAGATATGGCAGCAAATTTAAAGCCAGTTTATGCTATATATTTTCTGAAAAACACTCATAGCCTTCCTAAATATTTACAGACTTAAATTATTCTTTAAAACTAAATCTTACCTACTGACAGTTCAGCAAAACATCCCACAACAGAGAGAATCAAACAAACCAATGGCAGTCTATAAAAAAATAGAGTAGTCATTCTTAAGAATTACAACAAGTTATTACAATAATGTTTATAAACTGTTGCAATGAAGCGCTGAATGCTTACCTCAGATAGTATTGAAGAGACATGTTAAAGACTAATGAACTTGTGTTTATGTGCCACACAAAGTTTCTTGTCACACCTGCTCAAAAATACCCTACTGATATGGGCTCAGTGAAACGCTAATATCGTTGATGAGTATCATGCTGATCACTGATGAGCACCACCTGAAAGCATTTAAAGCTAAAGACATGCACATTCTCACATATTTCCACGGGATCTAAAAATATGATTATGTGAGACGCTGTCATTTCCTAGAACAAGCACAAGACAAAAAGTGTACTAAAATGAATTACTTATAAATTATAAAAACTTTTATTTGGTACAAAAGTAGAAGTATACAATTCATTTTCTCTTAATAAAATGTAAAACACTTAAAAATAAATACATAAAATAAATTTGTGATCATGAAAATTTGTTAAAAAAATACAAACATAACTTAGGCGCTGTCATTTGATACAAACGTAACACTGAAAAATTAAAAGGACACAACAAATACAATCAAACGACAACTTAAAAAATGAGAAAGCTCCTTTCTTCTTTTTCCCCCCCCATGATTTTGTAACAGCACCAAAAAATTATATTGGCCTAAAAAAATGAACAATCTATCAGCAATGTGGCTCATTTCAGCATTTTTAACATGTTTTGTTTATATGTTTATGGGTTGCTCTGGGCAAATCCTAAAAGTCTGTTATGGCAACAAGTCACACCCAAAAGCAAGCAGTCCTCCTGTCCCGCAGGCACTTCAGTACATAAACACATAACATTAATAGGTTCCCATTGCAAGGTGTCACTCATAAGCATGAGGCAGGGCACCGAAGGGGACAAGTCCACCCCACTTATTCATTAGCAGTATGTTTTTCAATAGTTGATTCAAATGATTACACCAGGTGCCTTTAGGTTTAATCTTTTGGTTTAGGTAGTGTCTGAGAACAACAGTTGTGACAACTTTTCACATCATGGAGCAGGACATCATTGCCAGGTCCCTCAACTCCGCATCAGTCATACAATCTGAAAACAAAAGACACACATTACAAGAAGTTCTTTATTAATACATAAATTCAGAACCTAAAGACATTCAAGCACACATGCCAGTTTTTCAAGAGCACGTTATCGAGGGAAAATACTCACTTCTCCGCACATCCCCGGTGATCTTTTTGGACAGGCGTCTTATGCATTTCAGCAGGTGTCCTTTTCGGGATCTTGGCGGCAGTGAAACATCCTCTTTTGGTGGGCTGGACGCGTCCTGCTTGGGCTCCTCGGTGTCTTCATCTTCATCCAAGCTGCCCGCGATTACAAGCCGCTCAAAAATGTCCTCGTCTACGGATAGGCTCTCCTGGACTCTCGCATCTGACAGCGGCGTGGAGCGACGGCACAGCGGACACACTATCCGGGGTTCGGGACTCTCCGCGGAATGCGCGAGCGTCGATAGACATCTCTCACAAAACGAGTGTTTGCAGCTCAGCTGTCGAGGACACCGTCGACCGACGTTGTAGGTTTGGTAGCAGATTCCGCACTCCATTTCTGGAACCATAATGTCCTGGTTGGTTGTTTCTTGTTGCGAACTCTTCCTGAAGTACTTGACAGTAAACTGCCGGTGACTTACGTTGGGGATTCTTATACCGAAGGCGCGTGGGTAGCAGTACGGAGGAGTGTTTCGACTCTCCACGACACGCCCCTGAGCAACAGGACTTGCGTTTCTAAACAAACTGATGTCATCGCCTCACAACGTGGTGATGTCATTACCAGATCCTTTCTAGCTTCCAGACGCATGACATAACTTTATCAAAAGTTAAATCAGATTGGCCTACGTGTCTTACCGCATTTTTGTACACCTGTAGCCTATTTGTTGTAGCCTATTTGTTGTACAGTTGTAGCCTATTTGTTTGTTATACACTTGTAGCCTATTTGTTGTAGCCTATTTGTTGTACAGTTCTAGCCTATTTGTTTGTTATACACTTGTAGCCTATTTGTTGTAGCCTATTTGTTGTACAGTTGTAGCCTATTTGTTTGTTATACACTTGTAGCCTATTTGTTGTAGCCTATTTGTTGTACAGTTGTAGCCTATTTGTTTGTTATACACTTGTAGCCTATTTGTTGTACAGTTGTAGCCTATTTGTTTGTAATACACTTGTAGCCTATTTGTTGTACAGTTGTAGCCTATTTGTTTGTTATACACTTGTAGCCTATTTGTTGTACAGTTGTAGCCTATTTGTTTGTTATACACTTGTAGCCTATTTGTTGTAGCCTATTTGTTGTACAGTTGTAGCCTATTTGTTTGTTATACACTTGTAGCCTATTTGTTGTAGCCTATTTGTTGTACAGTTGTAGCCTATTTGTTTGTTATACACTTGTAGCCTATTTGTTGTACAGTTGTAGCCTATTTGTTTGTTATACACTTGTAGCCTATTTGTTGTACAGTTGTAGCCTATTTGTTTGTTATACACTTGTAGCCTATTTGTTGTAGCCTATTTGTTGTACAGTTGTAGCCTATTTGTTTGTTATACACTTGTAGCCTATTTGTTGTTTACGTTTATACCTAAATAGAAATAATTCGGAATCCCCCATTTGATGATTTTGCCAGGCATTTTAGATTTACGAAAACACCTATATTCCCATCAAAGGGAAAACTGAAACTTGGCAACAGAGTGTGTGGGTGTTTTAGATCTTACTGATATGTAGGGTTAATTCTGGTAAATCTAGTAAATCAATGTCAAAAGAGTCCCAGTTTAGGGCTAATTGAATTCACTCGCTCTGAATCGTTTTTAACAATGTTGTATAATGAATGAAATAACCAAACTCTTTACGTTTTTTTGTTTGTTTGTTTGTTTTGGTGTGTGTGTTTTTTCAAGGTGACATTTAACTTGTCACGGAATTATGTAAGGTTTTTTGAAATTTGACACTACAAGGCAACTGTAAAAATATTATACATGTCAAATACAATTGCCTTTTTTCTTTTTTCCCTACTTAGTTTACCAAAAATCAATGTCTTTATGTGACACTAAGTTGCCCCTATATACCATAAGTTAAGAGCAAACAACTGTTTTATAAAAATAAACAAATGAGGGAAACGCACACCGGAGTTGAGAGCCTTATCCAAACAAAACCACTTTACCCCACCATGTGTGACTTCCCAGAATGCACTCCCCTCCTGTTTTCTCCCTCCCCGTCATTCCCTTACTTGGGCTTGGGTGTGCCGCACAGATTCTAAACTGGCTTTAGCCGGCTGTCCTTTCCTCGGAGTGTTTTCCTCTTAAGAACATACTTCTTCAGAACCCACATTTGTTTAATTGCTATCTAATCCTTTTGTGTTTAGATCAAAGTTTGTCAACACTCTCAATAACACATATTGAAAATTAACTATTTTTAAATGTATGTGGGCTTCTTCCTAAATCCTGAAAGAGAAGTCCTGACGTGTTGTACGTGATCAAGAAAATAAGGTCAAAGGAAGTTCAGAATGTCAACCATGAAAAAAAAGTCTGGCCGAGTATGCCACTTCCAGTTAAGTTGAACGTGTTGTTTAAACACTCACTACAAAACAAGACGTGTGACCGTAAGTCTCACGAGTTCAAGGGCAAAAAGCTCTAAATCATTTACTAATGCAAAAATGCTAAAATGCCAGAGTTAGTTATTGCCCATGGGTTTTCCATGGATTATTACAGTGCCTAATATTATCTGTCTGTGAAAAAGTGTGTACTATGAAATGTGTTGTCCTTTTTTATAATGCCCCAACTTTATTTGAACAGCACTGATAAGTGAAAGTATTTAAAGGTGAAGGGGTGGATTCTGGAATCCACTGCCGCTTCAGTATATATATTTTGAGTGATTTATCATGAAGTTATTAATCAACATTTATCTTTCTAAATATTAATTATTTGAATAAGTTCAACTCATATTAAAACATTTATTTTCATTTTCATTTTCAAACAATAGAAAATAAGGATGTATATTGACTGTACCTCTCACTGAGAGAAAAGTACAACTTATCAGTGTGTTTGAGAAAGTTTCCTGTTCAGAGCAGAGCTCAGATCAACTTCAGCCTTGAAGAAGCTGTGAATCTTGTGTATTTTTGAATGTGCGCTGAGTGTTCTGTACAGTTTTGCTGGTGGACAACTAGCACTCTGAGACCTGCAGACGTCTTGTCCTGACTTAACAGGACATCATGTCCTCAAGTTCAGGGTCCGATCGCCAGCATCATGATGTAAGGAGATATGCTTCTGACTATCTGTCCATGTGTGGAAAATTACCAGTTTTACAAAGTTTTCTAAACCAATCAGAATCTTAGTAATGATGTTGTTAGTGGACTCTGTTACAGTATAATTGTTGTGGAAATGTGAATGTAGGCAGAGCGGCCTACGAACTCCTTGTGAGACGTGAAGCTGCTTCTGAAAACTATTGTTCAGTAAAATTTTCTTTATATTTTTTTTAAACTCTTCATTTGTCATGCGTCTTTCATCTGCTCTTTTGGGTCTTTAAATCCCCTACAATGGTCTTTCACATGCATAAACCTTCCTCTTTTGGTTTTGGCATGATGGTGCCATGTTCTTCAATGCTTAAAGGCACTGACCCAATATTCTGTCATTTACTAATTCTAGTGATGTTCCAACTTGGTGTGACTGACTTTTTTCTACGGAACACAAAAAAAGATATTTTTGAAGCTTGTCCATATATAAAAGTTAATATGGTCAAAAACAACACTGGACCCCAGTGACTTCAATTGTATTGACTACAACAACAAAATTGAAATTGAAATATAAGATCAATCCAACCAGTTTACGGTTTATATAAGGTCTATGAACTTCCCTTAGGCACTTTGAAGTGATAAATAGAGTTTATTAACTTTTTACACCAAGACTTTTTCACTTTTGTTCATTTAAAGGATATTTCACTTCTGGATTAAAGTTTCCTGATAATTTACTCACGCCCATGTCATACAAGATGTTCATGTCTTTCTTTCTTCAGTAAAAAACAAATTAAGGTTTCTGAGGAAAACATTTCAGGTTTTTCCTCTATATAGTGGGGTTTAATGGGTGGAAGGTTCAGATTGCAGTTTCAAAGCGTTCTACACGATCCCAGACGAGGAATTCAATTCAATTAATTTATTGTCTGATCACTACGGTGAGTGAAATTCTTGAATAAGGGTCTTATCTATCTACTTTTAACCACAAATGCTCATCTTGCATTAGCTCTCTTCTTCTTCTACTTCTTAATTCTGGTAGTGTAGATGCCGCTAAGTGTATTACTGCCTTCCACGGGTCAAAGTTTCAACTAAATTGTCATGTTCAATATGTTGAGAAGCTAGTCCAAGTATATAAGAATTAGTTCAAGCTTTGACCTGTAGAGGGCAGTAATACACTCTAAAGTGCAAACTAATATAATAATAGCAGTATACAAGAAGAAGAAGAAGCATGCTAGTGTAAGACGAGCATTTGTGATTAAAAAATTATGTAATTTTTAAAATTCTTTTTAGAAAATGACTGATCGTTTTGTTAGATAAGACCCTTATTCCTCATCTGGGATCATGTACAGCCCTTTGAAGCTGCACTGAAACTACAATTTAGACCTTCCACCCATTGAACCCCACTGAAGTCCACTATACAGAGAAAAACCCTGGAATGTTTTCCTAAAAAACCTTAATATATTTTCAACTGAAGAAAGATGAAGTGAAAATGTGAATCGTGAAGTGAAAATGTGAGTCATGAAACATGAACTAAAAAGTGAACTAATCCTTTAAGCTGTACAAGTCAATCATTACAAAATGTTTACATTTGAATCATTTGGCAAATTATATTGCTCTTTATTTGACATAATTTCATGTAGTGTACATGGTTTTTCATAGCACTGTACTGTATCAAAAGCAAAGGTACAATTATGTAAAAGTAATATTGTGCATAGTGGCACATCTATGAGAGCATCCCACAGCGACAAGAGCTCTTGTGCTGTTCCCTCTCCTAGAAACCAAGTCATCTCTTGATAATTAATGTCAGTGAAACCAGCTCCCACCCCAGCGATACAAAGCATGGCATCAGGGGAGGGAAAGTGACTGAAAGAAAGAGACAGCGGTGAACGTACAAAAACATACACATGCAGCGTAAAAGTAGGTCATGCTAAAGGTGACAGAGTTGAGTTAAGAATTTTTTTCTGACCCGTGACTTTAAAGTGACCCAGAATGGACCCTGCGCTCACGTGTAAAAAGGCACAAACCATTTCACCTTGAAAGAAAACCGAGGGGCTGGACCGGTGAGTGAATCTTTCATCCTTCATTTATGCACTGAGCTAATAGAACACCTAGCTCTGGTTTTCTGAGTGACAGCAATTTAGTTAAGCCGTCTTATCCAAATAAACTCACTGTCCAAAGAGATATATGAATATATACTTACTTGATATTTCTAGGATGTAACCAGTTTTCTTGAATAAAAAACCCAAGTTTAGAATTGTCAGTGTTCATTCATTCTTTTTTTGAAAACAAAATAATTGTGTATGTGCAAGTCCAATGTCCAGATCTCAAGCTACTATTTTTTTGTTTAATGTTGTGTATTTTATTTCAGCTACAATTGTAAATTGCTACTTCAAATGTAAATGAAATGCAAATGAACACTCTTGCATTTTTAGATCTGTAGAAGATTAAATTTTCATACATGTTGAAGTCCAAGTCTGCACATTTAAGATATTGTTGCTAATTCTATAGAGACTTGCATTGCTAGGCAGCCCCTCTCCCCCCTCCCTGTGAGTGATGGTTGCTCTGACTATATGTCCTCTAGAGAGTTGGATTGAAATGGCAACACTAATGAGAAAACAGACAGCTGGGTTTATTAGAAGTAAATAGTTCTAATAAACCATTATGTATTTGTGTTTTTTAAACATATATATGTAAAACACAAATACATCATATATATATATTTATTTATTTACGATATATTTCATATATGCATTTTATATATATATATATGCTGTTATTGTAAATGTGTACATAATTAATGTTTGAAAGACGCAAAGGTTCCCATTCAGTGTGCACAAGGAAGCTAAATCTGATCAAATCATCATGAATGTGTTGTGAGTCCTATACCAAAGTGGCACTTTGGTGAGTTTTTGATGGTGTTTGTGCTCAGAAAGTTTCTCAATATTTCAGCACGAAAGTGATTTCATGCGCAGGAAGTGTGCGAGAAGTAACTTGCGAAATAGTCAGTTCCACTTATTTATAAACTAGATTAGTCCTGATTAAGCAGATTTAATCTTGTAAATAAAAAGCAGAGTGTTTCATCGCATGTTTATACGTAAAATGGTTAAGAACATACAAACTATAGCACTTAAAACTTACAATTTTCATTGAACAGTTAGTCATTATTTTCATATGACACACTGTAAAAAAATAATTGTAATTTTAGCAGAAAAAGACTGTAAAAGTGTGGTAAAAACCTGTTGATTTACCAGTAAAGCGCTGGGTACATTTTGTTTTTAACATGTAGCCTATGTTAGTGTACACGCACAGTCGAACACACAGCCTTGGAAAGTATACTTCATTTGACTCATACAAATACACAGGCATTCAATGCATGCGCAGTTCTGAGCAAACCCATGTAAACATCTTTGTACTCTTTCATGCTATAGTTGTACAAATGAGGGTACTTTCCAACCTCTTTGCACAATCTCTTCTCTATGTAGGCCTCCATTGTCCCTGTAGCTTGCATGTGTCCCCATCTGTTCTGTTTATGCAGTTTTTCTTTGATTACCTTGTGAATCGACGTGTGTGTAAAGTACGCGAGTACTTTTCTTTTGACGAAATTCACGTCACATGCATTGTATGCTGACGCTTCTGTATACATATATAAAAACATATATAAAAGCACACACACTATATACATAATATATATGTGTATATATATATACTTCCTAAAAGTAAAATACAGTTAAATGTATAGTTTTTGGAAGTGAAAAAGAACATGTCATCTATTAAATTTACATTCCCAGAATTCCCTGTATATGCATGACATTTCATACGTAATGTTATGAAGAGACAGTGGAATGAGATCCTATTGCAGCTTTAATTAAAGTAGACGCAGTCAGATAGGCAGGGGTTAATGATCAACAAACAGGTATACAGGGGATAATCAGGATCGTGGTCAATAAACAGGCAATAAATCCAAAGACAGGCAGATAACGATCAGGAAACGGGGAACAGGTTAAATCAAAACCGGGAAAACAGACACTAGAATAAACACTCTAGAATTGATTTCTAGATGTAGCTTAAGACTTCACAGTGAGGTGTTTGTGCAGTATGCTTAAATAGTGAGATGTGTTTGATATCAGGTGTGAGTGTAATCAGTCCAGGTGTGGAGACTTCTGGGAAATGTAGTGTGATACTGCAGTGGGTGAATGGGTGTGTAGTGCATTGTGGGGAGTGAAGTCTAAGGTGAATGTGTGTCCGTACGTGTGAGAGTGTGTGTGTGTGTGTGTGTGTGTGTGTGTGTGAAAGTCCAGAGTGGAGTGCCTTCTAGTGGATTTCACAGGTACCGATCGTGACACTTAATCATTTTAATTTAAATAATGTTTCTGTTGTTTTTATTGTTTGTTATTGTTTATTGTTATTTTATTTTATCATTTTGAGTTGTATGAGTTATTTACATGTTAAATTAATGTTTATTGTAATATTTTAGTGTCAGTGTAGTGATAGTGTTTTGTGTTTGTGTGTATTTGCACCTTCTATATTATAGGATTTATGTCATCTTGTGGAAAACTTCTAATAAGTTTTTTTTTTTTTTCAAAATAATGCAAAAACCCTCTTTTTGCAAAAATCTCTGGCATCATTGTTTCTTATGCTGCCTCCACGTGTCATCAGAATGACTGTAAATACGAGTTACCTAGTTAAAAATTGGACATGAACATCCTCTCAATTTGTATTTAGCACTGGGAAGCTCAGGGATCATTTTGGTACCCATGATCCTGAGTTGGGTGAGTCAAACTTTAAACATGGCGGAGGGGAAAATGATTGCAGCTGTGACTGCTAATCTTTATTAGTTTTTTTCACAACAGCTACATCACCTTGTCTTGTCATTAAAGTATTGCATATTTAAATATATAAATAATCATTTGAAGCATATTGTATGTTTTATAGTGAAAATAGTCTGTATTTGACTGAAATTCAAGAATCTAAATAGCTTAATGAATTTTTAATATGGTTGTCAATGAATGGGATGGCAAATGTCATTTTGGCTTTAATAAGAGTTTCTAAATAAATAGGCAAGAATAAACCCGGTGTCCTCCATATTCCTGGTCTTTCTGACAACAAAGCAGCTCTGTAGATATCCCCCTATGCACCTGACTTATGTTAAACTTATGAATTTAGGTGTCTAAATTATGAATCTCAACCTGTTTGAGCACTATCACTTGGGAATAAGATCTTTAGTGCTCCACTAAACACTGTCACTTGAGTATGGAAGTAAAAACCAAACAGACTCCAGACAATACCTTAGAATATGCTTTACAGCCAGAAGACCTCGTATCAATCACCAGCAAAAAGAATACAACAGTTATAGGATAGGAGCATGGCAAAGTGTTCTACAATATGATTGGTTCAAACCCTTCTGTTACTATAGGTAAAAGCAAATTTAGATATGCCAAATCATGGGTTTATTAGTTTGTTGATTACTCAATATGTCATGGGGTCATTATATTTAGATATTTGTCTAGCCATGTTCATTTCCCCTTTTGTTATAGCCAGATTTGACTCAGACACATACTAACTTTGGCCCAAGGTTTGGGGAGTTTTAGATTTCAAAGGCCCGGTTTCACAGACAGAGCTTAGATAAAGCCAGGATTAGGCCTTAGTTCAATTAGGACATTTAAGCAGCTTTTAAATGTGCCATAGAAAAAAACATAACTGGTGTGCATCTTGAGACAAAACAAAGGCACTGACATATTTTAAGATATGTCAGTACAAGTTGCTTTCAGTTAAAACAGCTCAAACATGCATTTTAGACTGGCACTATCTTAAAGGATTAGTTCACTTTAAAATGAAAATGAAAGGCCTACTGAAGCAAAGTGATGTGTTTGTGTAAGAAAGATAACCGTATTTATAAAGTAAAATATCTAGATTGCGCTAGGTAAGTGTTTTGAACTGCGAGAGGCGTTACACTTTCTTTGCAAGTTGAATACAGAGGGCGGCCTGGTGGAAGCTAGTATTTTACTATGTAACTTGTCAAATATGGATTTTTATTTTTATTTTACACAAATGCCTCGCTTCACTTCAGAAGGCTTTAATTAACCCCCCGGAGCTGTGTGGAGTATATTTATGATGGATGGAAGCACTTTCATGAGCTTCAAACTTGTTGGCCCTGTTTACTGCCATTATAAAGTTTGTAAGAGCCAAGATTTTTTTTTATAAAACTCAGAGAAGTCATATACACATAGTATGGCTTGGGGTAATTTTCATTTTAAAGTGAACTCATCCTTTAAGCCTTGTCTGTGAAACCGGGGGTGTAGCATATAAATATTAATCCTGTAAGGAAAAAGAAATGTTAGGTATGATTAATTAAATTCCATAACAGCTCGTAATCACAACTTCAGAAGTGGGAAGTAGGACATTTCCGATAGCATGTGAAGGCAGCCTAAGATGAAACCTGATTAATCTGCCAGTGTTTTAAACTTATATGTTTATATGAAAATGTTTAAGGACATACAAAGTTTAGCACCAAAAACTAACATTCTTTCTCACTAAATAGCTTGGATCTCATATGGCTCTATATGTTAAAATAATAACTTTTTCCTAGGTTAATTCAGAAGAGGACAACTCTGTGGCATCACGGCTTCCTCCATCATGGCAGAGACTCAAGCAACCCCTGCACAAACTGAGGTGTCGTCAGAGTCTCCAGAGGTGGAGTGTCCAGTTTGCTATCAGGAGTACGACCAGGACTCCAAACTCCCGCGTATGCTGGAATGCCTTCACGTCTTCTGCACGGAGTGTCTCCGCAAAATCCAGCTCACTCCTTTGCACCCACCTGACCCCAACAGCGCCCCCTCAATCTCCTGCCCCCTGTGCCGCCACTCCACCCCGCTACAGGGCGGCGACACATACTCTCTCCCCTGCAACTCACGGATTCTCGCCCAACTCCCTCCTGTAGCCTTCCGCCTACCTGCGTCGGTGTCTGCCCGGCTGGCCACGGTGACCCAGCGGTTGGTTCTGTCCCTGGGGGAGAGGGATACCCGCTTCATAATCCTGCCCACTGTTAGTCTGAGGGTGGAGCAGATGGGAGACGGCACAGAAAGGGTAAATCCACCTGGGGTGCTGCATCGAGAGATGGAGGTTCTGAGGAGACACAAGAAGAGCCTGATGTGCGTTCAGGTTCTGGCTATCATCTTCTGGATTATGTTTGTGCTGACTTGTGTTCTTGGGGTAGTGTTTGGGCCAAGCCTTTTTCACAATTAGGAAATTAAGGACATAGGTGTATATCCTTAATATGTAAATGCAGTAATGTATTTATTCTGTGCCTGCATCAATTCCAAATGAGAACTTCTAGATCGTTTTGATTACATGTTTTTGTCTATTCTGTCAACCAACGGGACGAGCAATTAACTCTACAGTTGATCTAAATATATTTAAACACATAATTGTTTGAATGTCATTGGATTAAATATTAAGCCAATTACCATTTTTAGATAGCATGAGCAAAACATTTTAGGGTGTACAAAGTTTAAATGTGTAACTGAATGTAACTTTTAGACCTCTAGCAGTTAAAAGACAAAACCGCATGCATTCTGCGGATGGACATTGGTTTGGTTGTGCTTCGGCTCTGTGTGACTGTGTGGATGAAAATGACTCTTCACCATAGATAATGCTTTACATTGAACTCTGTTAGAGAGCTACATATGGCAGTTTATCTGTTCAATAAAATACCTTACTCACCGGTTGAGTAATAAAAACGCCATCTCCTCAGTGCTTTTACAACGTTTCCAGCAGTTCTTGCCGTCTCCAAAAAGCCAAACCAGCGTTTATTCTCATTTTATTACAAGTCACGTTCTCTTTTTGCCAGCAGAATCTCCTCTGTTCAACTTTAAAACAAACAAACAAAAAAACAGGTGATTTAGTTTGGAGAGTTTAGCTGCTCCAACTTTTCTCGCTCGTTATCCAGAGCAACTTTTCTCAATTTATGGATATGACAAAACACGCATGGGTGAGTGGTACGCAATTTCTGAAAAAAACCATCATGACAGTCTAAATTATAAATACTTATCCTGATTCCTTATGGCAAGTCTATTATAAGACAAAAACAGGTTTTGGAAGAAGGATAAAGTATTGAGTCGTTTTGCGAGGTTAGATGAGAATAGCGCTTCAATATTGTGTTTAATTCAATTTATTTTATAAACCTGGTGTAAGTGTTCAGATAATTTATGGGCCCACTCTATATTAATTAATTTTGTTCATATTACAATATGTGTATAGTCTTACAATAATCTCTGTCCTTGACTGTTATGTGAATATTTATCTACATATTTTGTAAATAAAGGCCGATATTTTCTCTTTTCTCTAACTTTATGTACAGAATGTTGTTTTTTATGCAAAAATGAATAATATAGAAAAGAAAACTTCACTTTAAAAAACAAAACAAAACAAAACAAAACAAAAAACAACAATAACAATGAATGGCATTTGAATGAAAGAATGTTTTAACTGGAAGTGGCTGAAAAATGGAGACTGCCCAGAATGGGCTTTATTCAGAAATGATAGTTTCACAAGAGTCCCCTCTTGTGGATGATACGCAAGAATACATCTGTGAACAATTTTGACTGCAGGCAAGATGCACTTTATCAATTCAGATGACTGAAAATATTTGCATATAAAATAAGATGAATACCGTTATCCTTCTTCGTCAATTTCTGTATATACACAAATATTTGTAAACAAAAATTTTGTTTACAAATATTTCCACCAAAATTGCCATGCAGGAAAAGAAAATAACCCTGATAGCAAGATTTGTTGTCACACTACATGTGGCAAGTTGTAAAAATGAGGACCTGAAGTTTATGGACACTGATTTGAAAATAATCTGTTAGAAAAATGAGGCCTATGTGAAGTAAAACTCAACCTAATGTGTATTAACAATGTATTATAGACTAGTAAATGGCTTTAATATAATAGATATTGTGATATAGTAATTATTATTAAGAAAAGAATTGGAGGAAAGATGCAACGTGATGCATCTAGAATCGTTTTATAATCAAATCATTAACCTCTGAATCGTAAGGCAAGTGAAGATTCACAATTCTAGTGTCAACTCCTTCGGTGATTGAACATTTTCCCCATAGATATGGGTTTTGATTTAGTGTGTGCCAAATTTGGTGGTATTACCAGGGATTTTAAGGTATGGGCATTTTGCCAGCACGGGTCACATATGAGTAAGTCTCGGAGCAGCACTGATGTTTACAATACGTTTTTTCCGATATGAACGATATTATTCAATGGCTCTTTCATAACCGCTGCTGCATATGAAATCGCATACTTCTCTACAATGGACCCTTTTCATGGACTGTGATGACGCATTTTAACGGTCATCAGCATCGCAAATCTTGCATTTTTGTTTTTTTATATTTTCACTTTTTAAAAAATGTGTGTACATTTATAACATTATACTTAGTATTGTATTACAATTTCATCAAATTACAAAAAACTACTGCTGCGAGGGAGTTTACAATACAGCAGCAATGGGAGTGACGGTAAAATTGACATCTTTCCCTCTTCTGACTGCCGTTATCAATCTCTCGTAATTTTTTTCCTCTTTTTGGAAGTTGTGAAAACACAGTTTTTGAGTTTTCTTTTGCTATTTGAGAAAATGGGGTAACAAAAATATATTTCATGTATTCTCTCATTCATCGCCATAGAATTTCAAAAGTCAAAGTCAGCTTTATTGTCAATTCTACCATACATACAGCACGTACATACAGAGAATTGAAATTCTGTTACCCTCAGACCCTCGATTCATACAGATAACATAACAATAACAACAACAGTGCAATAACAACATACAACATAACAGTAGCAGCAACAACAGAACAAGAATTAGGTGAATGGTAAAGTGACGCGTGGATTAAGTGCAAAGGAGATAGTGCAAACCATTTGAATAGACAGTGCATTTTTAAGAGCCTTAATAATATGAGTGTATGAGTCCAATGCTTAAGGAGACATCGAATATGAGGTAGATGAATGGAATGGAATAGTCAGGTGCATGGGGGGGGGGGACACAGATGTCAGGTGTTTGGGGCAGAAGAGGGGATAGGGGGCAGAGACGGGAGGGAGTTCAGCGCCCTGACAGCTTGGTGTATGAAGCTGTCCTTCAGTCTGCTTGTCCTAGCCTGGAGACTGCGTAGTCTCCTCCCTGATGGCAGCAAACTGAAGAGGCTGTGTGATGGGTGGGTGGGGTCACCAGCAATGTTGATGGCTTTGCGGGTGAGGCGGGTGTTATGAATGTCCTTGAGGGAGGGGAGAGAGACACCAACGATCTTCTCAGCTGCTCTCACTATGCGCTGAAGCGTCTTTCGGCAGGACGCGTTGCAGGCGCCATACCACACAGTGATGCAGCTGGTCAGGATGCTCTCGATGGTGCCTCTGTAGAAGGTGCGCATGATGGGGGCTGGAGCTCTGGCTCTTCTCAGTTTGCGGAGAAAGTAGAGCCGCTGGTGTGCTTTCTTGGTCAGAGCTGTGGTGTTGGCGGTCCAGGAGAGGTCTTCTGTGATGAGTACACCCAGGAATTTGGTGCTCCTCACTCTTTCCACGGTCGCACCGTTGATGGTCAGAGGAGCATGCTGAGTGTTTTTTCTCCCGAAGTCAACAACAATCTCCTTTTTTTACCCAACTATCCAATTTTACCCAACTATGACGACATCCGCACCTGGACATTTGAAAACAAAAGTATAGCGAAAAACAACTATGTCCGAATTCACAGTACTCAAAATCGAGTAGGCAAAAAGATGACCTACTTCTTTTGACAAAGTGCTGGCGACATAAGATAAACTCTTGTCTTTACTATCACATGTCATGAGGTCACGAGAGAGGATTTGTGAATGGTAGTGAAGCAACTCAACCGACTCTGGTTGGTCACGTGATAAAAGCAACACGTCGAACGTCATACGTCCAGAGTACATTCATACTATAAAACAGAACGTACTTTTTTAGCGGCTATGAAGTAATTACTCATTCAAAATAGGGACCTAACGTTACAAGAGATTCAGCAAGTTGTCGCCCACTGGTTTAACCTGCAGAAAGCGTAGGTGAATGAATCTTTTTTAGTGAACTGATTCAAAAGATTCGAGTCAAAGGGTGAATCAAAATTCCCACCCCTAGAAGCTAGTACCACAAAGCACCCGTATGGACGTGCCCCTGTACAAACAAGCGGACCAGTGGGAAGTCCTGGCCGCCTCTCTTTCGTCACACGCCGCCGCGCTGGCCCGAGCTGGAGAGAACTATTTCAAATCTCCCATGTGTTTTTGTAGGGGGGAATGTTGTTAAAGTGTGGCTGGTTGTAGTGTTTTTTTTTTTTTAACAAACTAAATCATGAGACTTTTGAGTGCTCAAGAGGCCAAAAGTTTGGCACAATAGCGCAGTTTTTCTTTGTTTATGCTGGATGCCCTGTCCAGGGCAGTGTTATTGGATAGTAGTATTGTGGTCTAGAGTAGACGACTTTCCTCAACCCCCTTTTCTCCGGAGCGCAGGCTAACATTAGCAGGATAGCCGACGCCTCTTCCATACTTTGGTAGAACAACGGGAAAGTTGATTTTAAGTGAGGAGACATGGCGGAGACTAAAATAATTTATCACATTGACGAAGAGGAGACGCCGTACTTGGTGAAGATTCCCATAGCGGCTGAGAAAATCACTCTGCTGGATTTTAAACAGGTCTTGAACAAGCCGAACTACAAATTCTTCTTCAAGTCTATGGACCAGGACTTCGGGTAAGTGAAGCACACAAAGCTTTACACGACAATCCAGAACAAAAGGAGTTTTCTTTCTGGGTAGGAAATGAATATCTGTGTAAGTTGTGTCAGATGTTGTTCTAATAGCTTGTTAAGGGTTTTCCCCGAGAAGGACAGTTGTCTGGGTGGTCTTAATCGTATCAAGCCATCACTGCAAAGTAACTGCATATTTCCAAAAGTCTCGAGAGAGTTTAAAAGTTTCCGCAGTCTGACTAGGTACAGGCTAGTCTAAATAAAATAAAAATAAAAAATACTTTTGTCTATAGTAGTTGTGTTGTATGTAGGCTATATACTAAATACTAGGCTATTGTTTTTATTTTTTTTATTGTTTATAATTACCTTGTATGCTATTATTTAAATTCAATGTAGTTATATTCTCTAATGGTTGATATGAGACACAGAATATCTCTAAATTCTTCAGTTTTTAATGCACAGTGCTTTTTTTTTTTTTTTTTTTTTTTAAAGAGATGAATGTTTTTATTCAGCCAAATCACATTATATTGGTCAAAAGCAACAGCGAAGGTATTTACAATGTTACAAATGTTAAGATTTCCTTTTATGTTATGGTTTCCACAAAATATTGTGCTTTTTGAAAGTTATAATACACGTTTCTTGAGCAACAAATCAGCATATCAGAAAGATTTCTGAAGGATCATGTGACACTGAAGATTGGAGAAATGATGCTGGAAATTTAGCTTTCAGCACAGGAATAAATTACATTTGAAAATATATTCAAATGGACAACACATTTAAGTTGTAATAATATTGAACAATATTACTGTTTATTGTAATTTTGATTCAAATTGATTACCATCCCCAAACTTTTGAACGGTAGTTTATAGTTTGTAGCCATTCCGTCTTCTACCTAGGTAGGCCATAACTTCTTTGGACACATGCCAAGTTTTTAGTGTCCCACTGCTGTCTTGCCGAGCCTTTTTTTTGAAAAATGTTTTATAAAGAGTGGAGTTCTTTGTCTCAGACCACATTTTTGGCCTGAATCGTCCTGCCATAGACAGAATACCAGCCAATAAATTTTAGCCACGTACTTATCTGTTATGCATTCTCCAGATGCTTCAGGAATGTGTGCGGTAATCTTTGCAAATTAGGATGTTATCATTTGACTGTAAATAGTCAATCAGTTTGACAGCTTACACTTATGTTAACATGGATAAGAATCAAAGAAATTTACATGAAGCACTGTAAATTTAGAGTCACCGATGTAAAAGCACATTAATTGGGTGCATTTGTTCTGTACTGCCTGTCTGTTCAGGTGCTAAATGGAGTCATGATGATGTTAATTTATCATATTTATAGTGTTTTGTTTGATTGCTATGATATATACACTACCGTTCAAAAGTCACTAAGATTTTTTTGATTTAAAAGAAATTACTTTTATTCAGCAAGAAAATTGACAGTAAATTTTACAACATTACAATGTTTCTATTTCAAATAAATGCTGTTCTTTTGAACATTCTGTTGTCATCAAAGAATCCAGAAAAAAGTGTCATGGTTTCCTCAAAAATATTAAGCAGCACAACTGTTTTCAACATTGATAAGAAATGCTTCTTCATTAGCAAATTATTAGAAATATTAGAATGATTTCTGCTGGATCATGTGACGCTGAAGACTGGAGCAATTCAGCTTTGCAGCACAGGAATAAATTATATTTAAAAATGTATTCAAATGAAAATTGGTTATTTGAAATGAAAATAATATTTCTTAATATTACTATTTTACTGTTTTTTTTTTTTTCTTCTTTCAAAAACATTTTAAAAACATTGCCGACCCCAAAGTTTTGAATGGTAGTCTATAGCAATAAATGTGTAGAAAATACACACATAACCGACTGTAGTATAAAACAAGAAAATGGCCGAGGGTCTGTTCTGTCTTTATCATTAACACTGACTCACAAATTTACATCAGAATAGTGGAAGAGGGATTTGCAAATTAGCATTTTTAATCCAGCAGCCAACATGTCAATGGGATATGTTTGCTGTATCCTGTTCTAGTAAAATAGTGCTAAATTGGTGTAACAGCATTAATGAGATCTGTTTTTTTTTGTGGATTTTACTGGGAAAGTGAAATCTGAAGGCTTGATCTTTTCTTCTTCCTACCTTGGAAGAAGGGCCGTCAATGTCTCGCCAGTTTTTGTTATTGTGGAAAAGGGTGGACGTGTGTGTATTATTGTTGAACGGCGTTGGATGTGGATGTAAGCTGATACAGTACTGGAGTGGGGCAGAACGCTGTGATGCTGCCGTGCTGATTTACAGTGTGAAGAGCCAGCTGTCAGTCTGTGTGTGGCTGGGATTGCTGGGCCTTGTTTGGGGAGGGATATGGTTGGAGGTTGGAGACGGGCCATTTGCTTAGTGTCTGGGATAGAATCAACAGAATGGGAGTGAATGAGAGAGAGAAAGGAGCAGGGGACCCCTCAGTCTCTCCAGGGCCCCTCTACATTCTCTCTGCGTTTTATATCCCCTTAAAAGTACAGACCGAATTCCAGGCAGGTTTTATTCCTCCTACCTTGTTTCTTAGACTTTGTGCAAATCATCCGGAAAGGAATATCCAAATGTTTGCCAAATTGTAATAAGGTCTGCAGACTTAACATGTCCAGAATTCATTCTGTTGTTAGAGCTTTTGTTGAAAGCAGGTTTTCACACGAGGTTGTGGTTTTGAGTGTGTGTTATTGTGGGCCATGTTAGAGGTCAAGGGTTGTTTTTCAAGTACAGATGTTGGGCTTAATTAGCGTCATTAGAGAGTTTGGGGGGTGGGATTGTTTCACAAGCGTTAAAATGCAGGAGAGCTTTGCTTTCAGGAAGTACTTTGTGAAATTGTTGCAGAATTGCATCATCTAGTCAAATGTTTGTTTGGTCCAGAGAGCAATTGCCAATGGTTTGTGCACATTCACGCAAGGAAAAAGACTAGAAACCAATAGAAAAGTTATTAAATATTTATGTAATATTATTATAAATATTAGTGGTGTTTCCTAAGGCAAGCATCACTATTACTGATACATTCAAGTGACTTTGGCATCATCATTCGTATCGCTGTGTATCAAGCGCTGAGTAAATCGCCGGAGCTGAAATTTAGATATGGTAAAAGGCGTTTGGTTTCCGACACACGCTCTGTAAACAGTACACCGATCAGAGCAGAGTAGGCTCTTGGAAATAAGATGTTTAGAGACTGAATCTTCGAACAAAAGTTTTCAGACTCTGAGAAATGAGGTGAATGATGTGCAATGTATGTTATGAGAAAAGTGTTTTTGACCATTTATGCATGTAGGCTAAACTTATTGTAGGAGACATCCAAAACACAATTTGGAACATTTAAAATGGCATAATAAGGGCACTTTTAGCATAAAAAAAAATGAAACCGCATTATGACAAATTGTAAAAACCTGCTATTTACATGGTCTATGGCTTAAGGAAATTCAAAACAGTCTAGATGTATGCATTCATCCATGTATAAAATGGATGTCAAAATGTGTGTTGCTTCTTTTTAATTCTGTCTCGCATAATGGTGTCTACTCAGGGTGGTGAAGGAGGAGATCTCAGACGACAGTGCCAAGCTGCCATGCTTCAACGGAAGAGTTGTCTCCTGGGTAAGAACTGCTCCTGTTCCAGTTCTCTCTGTCAGTCAGCTGTTTTTTCCCCTCCAAATGATTTTTGTTTTACTGAGCTTTCATATGGTGTCATAACACCATTTGACGGGTTTATGAGTGCAAACTGCACCTTTTGACTAAACTTCACCGAAGCTCCTCGTCCCTGTAGTGACACGTAACAGGCCTGTTTTGATTTATGTCACAGTGAATCTTTAAAGAGCACTAAGTGTGTGTGTCAGACCCTTCACACGGAGACTGAAATCCTGTCTCATCTAAAAGCCCTCAAAGAAAAGCGGGCGCTTAAGTAAAAAGGCTTCGACGAAACCATACCCATTGGGATGGAAATAGTAGACCACCGTCAGGATGGCTCAAGGTCTCTTGAGAGGGAGTGTACAATAACCTAGCATCCATTAGCATGAAGAAAGGAGAAGGGCATACAATGATACTGTATGTGGCCTCTTATAACACACCTGAAGTTTCTTTATCTTCTCAAGTATATGACTTTGACTAACACTTTAGCATACTGTGTTTTGTTGCAGATTGTAAAAATGGTTGATGTTTTTTCCATTCCTTGAGCTATTTGAGCTTTTTAAAAGAGGGCAGATCTCTTCCTGTCCGCTGTCAGCCATTTACCTCTCCTTGGTTTTCATTTAAATTATAGTTGCGTAAAACCCAGACACTGGATATGTTTGACCCGAAGCATTGTGTGATCAGTTTTACTTTTCAGTGAGATCCATGAGTATGTGTTGGGTAAAAAAATAATTTGTGGTGTTGACTTTCCCATAGTCCTTTTAGTTCCTTGTTTTTAATGGATCACTTTCACTCTCACCGCAATCTTTCTCTCCTGTTAGCTGGTGTCCTCAGATACCCCTGCAGCCGAGCCCCCAGCACCTCCAGTAGAGGTCCCGTCTCAGCCCTCACCCACCCCTCCTCCCCTGCCTCCACCTCCCGCCGAGAGGACAGGAGGGATCGGAGACTCCAGACCACCTTCCTTCCAGTATGTTACTCTCAATCTGTTTCTCACCATGACTGTCATTTTGTGCTTACTGTCTGCAGCAGTACGCTCACTTGGTCCCTTAAAGTACAGTTTGTTTGAAGCAATTCTCACTTTTCTGTTTGCTTTACATAGATTTGTAAGCTGTGTCAACAAAAAACAAGCATACAGTACACTAGAGTATATAGAAGAGTTGGTTGTTAGTCTTTCAACACACTCAAATGCCATTGGTTTGAAAGTGAAGATGACAACTCCCATGATCCCACGCTCATTCATGACGTCATCGCCTTTGTTATTGTTTTGAAGCGGTGAAACTTGCATACTGTGCCTTTAATGTTGCAGAATTATTCAATAATGAAAGAATTCTATTTCAAAAGATTGTGCCATTTATTCAGCTCAAAGTTCAGTGCTGGCTCAATTTAGTTCAATAACATTGTCGACGTTGGAAAATTCATCTGTTAAGAAACAATCCCAATTGTTTAATAAAATGATGTGCCACTCTATGAGCTAGTTTAAAGCTATTAGATTTACCTGGAAGTATGCTGTATAAAAATTTAACAATTTTCAGACTCAACTTTATGCGGTCTGTGTAGTGATTTAGTCTAACCTGGTCAGTTTATAACTTCTGTCATGACTATGTACACTACCTTTAAAAAGTTTGGCCAGTGATCATTGATAATAATAAGGAAAGATTCTTGAGGTCCAAATCGGCATATTAGCGATTTCTGAAGGATTGTGTGACTCTGAAGACTGGAGTAATCGCTATATAAGTAAAGGTGACTTGACTTGATAAGAGACTTCTTTCAAAAACATAAATACAGACCCCAAAATATTGCATGATACCCAAAAGATAATCCAATATGTTTTTGTATAGAAAGTGCCCAAAACAATCGAGAGTTTGTGGTGTCTGAAATGTAACCGTAGTTAAAAATTAAGAAATAAATACATTTTTTTTGTCAGATTGTTTATTGTTAAAGAAAGTGAAAGAAAAATGCTAATGAAACAAGATGAAATAGTGTTATATTCAAGATACATTATCTAAAAAAAATCTAAAAGCAGTTTGATTTTTCAGGTAAGGATGCCCAGGTATTTTTTTTACTAGAAATCAGGTTAAATATACTGATTAAGAATGTGATTTTGTTTTCATTGTAACTCTCTTTATCTTGGTTCCTAATCAGAGAATGTTTTGCTAGAGGCAGCAGGCTGTTTAAAAAATTACGTTTCACTCAGCTTGAAAGTGCAGATGTGTCTTGAATATAAATCATTGCATGGTGTGTGTGTGTGTGTGTAGTCCCAACACTACAGGCAGCCTGGAGTCCTTAGATGATCAGACAGAGACGGAGTCAGTCGTGTCTTTCAGGAGAGAGAGACCTCGACCCAGAGAGGGCATAGAGCCACATGGTCTGTTCAGTCTCCTTTGTTGTCTGTTTGAAATTACCTAATATTGCTTGTGCTTTACCTCGAAAGTATTTCAGTACGTTGTAGTCCATGTTCATTTTGTTGAACTGTTTCTGTTTCAGGGCCACGAATTAATGGGCAGTCCCGTATGGACAGACACCTGGCTGGGTACGAGAGTGCCACCACAGTGATGAGCAGTGAACTGGACACCACAAGCTTCTGTGATTCGGATGAAGATGATACCATGAGCAGGTCAGAGTGTGCAGTGTGCTTGATTGGGGTTGGAGAAATTTTGTGGCGTCAAAAAAAATGACATGTCAAAAATCCACTTCAATATCTTCATCTCTAGTATTTATGTTGTGTATTTTTTTTAAATTTTATTTATCATTATGCTAGTTGGTTTCTGTACTCTGAATCAAATTATTGAACCTGGATCCTGGAGCAAAATTAGTTGGGAATAAATATTTTAGATTATGCTTTGATTATGAATGTTTGTTTTGCTGAATGTTCGTGATCAGGTTCAGCAGCTCCACTGAGCAGAGCACGGCATCTAGATTGCTCAAACGGCATCGCAGACGCAGGAAACAGCGCCCACGGCTGGAGAGGGTATGAAGCAACCATTTGATACTATTGAACAGTTTGTTTTATTTTACTGAGCTTTATTTGTGTTCTATTATAGGCTTCCTCTTTCAGCAGTGTGACAGATTCAACCATGTCCCTAAACATTATTACGGTCACTCTTAACATGGGTCAGTGCCATTTTTTTTAAACCGTTCTTCCTTTTGTCATATTTTCTGCTCTGTTTATGTATTATGCCTTTTTTCTTGCTATTCATTAAATATGAATTGTATTTAATTCAGAATGTGTAATACTCTATGTTTTTGTGTCCTACAGAGAAGTATAATTTCTTGGGAATCAGTATAGTGGGTCAGAGTAACGAGAGAGGAGATGGAGGCATTTACATTGGCTCTATCATGAAGGGAGGAGCTGTAGCTGCAGACGGACGCATTGAACCTGGGGACATGCTTCTGCAGGTGTGTGTGTGTGTGTGTGCATGAGTGTGTCAAACAAGAATAGGTTCTATATAGAGCCTTAAAATGTTCTGACAGTCTCTTTATTTAGAAACTTTTAGGAGGGATCATTTTATGGATTTAGTTTTAATTAATTTTGTTTTAATTCATTAATTTTAATTAAATTTTATTAAGTGTAAGTACAATTTTAGCGGCTCGTAAACACTTTATAACACGTTAAACATGAAAGTATTATGCAATCATGTAAGACATTTCTCCTTTTGTTGAACCTTTTTGGTATAGAGTGTTTTTTAAAATCAAGTCAAGAATCCTAGATTTCTGTGTAGAAGCCCATTGAACTTTTTTTCTTTTCTAAGAAAAAGTGATTAATGCTGAGAAATCAGGCACAAAGTGAGACCTGCACTTTATAATCTGTACTCGATGGGTGACCAGCCAGTCAGATGAGTGACGTGACTGCAGTTTTAATTCCTGTCAAATGCAATGGCTTGACATTAACATCTGAAACCACATACTCAGGTTGCACCCAGGCACAAACATTGGCACCGATACAATAGTAATTACTTCTAAACAAAAGATTAGTACTTTCACTGCTGCAGGGCTCTGTTGTAATTACTGGCTCTAATGTTTCTTCCCTTTTCTGTGCAGGTGAATGATATTAACTTTGAGAACATGAGTAATGATGATGCAGTCAGGGTGCTCCGTGAGATCGTCCACAAACCAGGGTGAGTGAGATTTACCTTTAACTTAAATGGTTAGTTCACCCAAAAATGAAAATTTTTTTCATTAATTACTCACCTGTAAGACCTTTGTTCATCTTCTGAACACAAATTAAGATATTTTTGATAAAATCATGGCTTAGTGAGCCCTGCGTTGCCATCAAGTTAATTTACACTTTGAAATGCCCAGAAAGGTACTAAAGATATATTTAAAACAACAGTTCATGTGAGAACAATGGGTCAACCTTAATGTTATGAAGTGACGAGAATACTTTTTGTGCACCAAAAAACAAAATATCGACTTTATTCAGCAATATCTAGTGATGGCCGATTTCAAAACACTGCTTCATGAAGCTCTACGAATCTTTTGTTACCGATGTTTTGTTTTCTATCCATTCATCCATCCTCAATAAATAAAAATCACACTTGTTTCCCACTGTGTGTACTCGTAAATATAATGCTATATTGTAAATACAATCATTCTGACATGACTTGAAAGGAGCATTACAGTAAAAGTACAGTAGTGTCACACTCTATGCAAATTATTGTTCATTAGTAGACAGTAAGGGGCAGTTCACGATAATTATAACAATAAAGATAGTTAAAAAAATCGTTCTAAAAATTCAAAACGAATAGCGGAGTCCACACCACAACTATAATGATAATAGTGCAGAGAAACAATATCCTTCAAATCACTATCAGAATAATTTTTTCCTGCTGATTAATGAAAAAAAAGAAAAGATAAAAAGGACAACCAATAAGAATCCATCTTCAAAAGAGCTTGAGCATCTAAAACGGCAGACGACAAAACTCCAGCTCGCTTCGAGTAAAAAGAACTATATCATCCACTGGTGTGAATGCATATTGCAATATAGTTCTTTATAGTTATCGTTCTTGGTGTGAACGGACCTTAATATATCCTGCAATATTATAATATCACTTTATTCTCTTAGACCCATCACTCTGACTGTGGCAAAATGCTGGGACCCTGCTCCTCAAGGTTATTTCACCCTGCCACGCAGTAAGTCTCATTTTATTCTATATCTCTCTATGTGTATATATAAACATTGTGTATGTAATATTGCATAAAATGTATTTGACCTCTATGATTGTATTATTATTATTATTTTTTAAAACAATTGATACTTTTATTTCATAAGTATACTTAAAGTAACAGTAAAGGCATTTATATAACAGGATTTTGAAACAAACTAAAAAAAATGCAGGATAAACTATTTTTTTAACACTGATAATAAATGTTTCTTGAGCAGCATATTAGAATGAAGGTTCATGCGACACTGAAGGCTGAAGTAATAATGCTGAAAATTCAACTTTGCTTCAGTAATAAATCAAATTATTTTGAATTCTAATAATATTTCACAATTTTATTGTTTTTGCTGTATTTTTGATCAAATAAATACAGCCTTGGTGAGCATAAGAGACTTCAAGAACATTTAAAAGTCTTGCTGCTCCAAACTTTTGAACGGTAGTGTATATGTATGATTTTGTTTTTAATGATGATGAGATGTTATTTGAGATCTGTTTATTTAACGTCCTTCTCCATCTTCTCTGTCAGATGAGCCAATCCGGCCCATAGACCCAGCAGCGTGGATCAATCATTCGGTAGCTCTCACAGGGGCATTTCCGTCCTACCCTAGCAGTACAATCACCTCCAGCTCGTCCGTCACTGAAACTGAACGTAAGTATTGCGCTTATTTCTTCTCCTCTCTCATCCTAGATCTTCGTTTTATTAATATGCTCTCTCTTAGCCCTATTATTTGAACTCTTTTTCTCTGTTTGTAGGCTTTGATGAGTTTAACCTATCTCTTCGCTCTGACATGGCATCTGTTGCGAAGGCCATGGCATCTCCAGAGTCCGGTCTGGAGGTCAGAGACCGAATGTGGCTGAAGATCACCATTCCCAATGCTTTCCTAGGTCAGAGTCTTCTTCAGTTGTACCTCACACTCTTTATTCACACACTTGCTGCGTCAAGTGAGATACTGATTATTAATCAAACCCCTCACTACTTAACTGCCTGTCTCGCACATGTTTATAGTTTCTAGTTCTAATCGAATCTTCTTCCAACACGCGATGAGTTGTGGGAAATATTAGCCGGATCTGCAATTTGAATTCGGAAATAGTAGACCATCCGGGTATCTTCAGAATACTCATTTCAACATACTATGATTAGGGACACACTAACTCTTATTTCAAATGCTATTTAGGATGGATAGTGTGCAAATTGGGATGCAGCAGCTGTTCCTAAATGAACTTTGAACAAAGGGGCTTTTAATCTAATCTCATGTTTGTTTTTCTCTGGCTTTATGATTGTGTCTCTATAGGTTCAGATGTGGTTGAGTGGTTGTACCATCACATCGAAGGGTTTCAGGACAGACGGGAAGCTCGTAAATATGCCAGTAACCTACTAAAGGCTGGTTTCATCAGACACACTGTTAACAAGATCACCTTCTCTGAACAGTGTTATTACATATTTGGAGACTTTAGTAACTGTGAAAATTGTAAGAAGAACCAGCTTTTCTTATATATAATATTTTAAAGAAACAATACACAAGAAATGTTCTTTTTCACTTAGACAGTCTCTCACTACTTTTTCCTCTCAGACATGGCCAACCTATCTCTGAACGATAACGATGGTTCCAGCGGTGCCTCAGACCAGGACACTCTTGCCCCTCTTCCGTTGCCAGGGGCAACACCGTGGCCCCTGCTCCACTCTTTCACGTACCAGTACCCTCACCCTTATTCCACCCAGCCACCTCCCTACCATGAGCTCTCCAACTACAGCTACGGCCCAGGCAGTGCAGGCAGCCAACACAGTGAAGGTAACAAGCTATACTGACCCTCTGTGTGTTCTGTTGGGTCTAAGCTGTGGATGTACGTGGCACAAATATATGGAAATGTAATAGTCAATAAATTGCAATAGTCAATAAAGTCCACATATACTGCTGTTGATAGGTTTGGGGTCAGTAAGATTCTTTTTTTAATTATTTTTTTTTAGAAATTAATAATTGTAATCAGCAAGGATGCATTAAATTAATCAAGAGTGACTTATAATGTTATACAAAATTCTTTTTCAAATAAATGCTGTTTTTTGACTTTCTATTAATAAAAAAATATTGATCATTGTTTCCACAAAAGTACTAAGCTGCACAACTGTTTCACATTGATAATAATGAGAAATGTTTCTTGAGCATTAAATCAGCATATTAGAATGATTTCTGAATGATCATGTGACACTGAAGACTGGAGTAATGATGCTGAAAATTCAACTTGATCATCACAGGAATAAATTACATTTATTATCATAAAATGTATTATTTTAAATTGTAATAAAATTTGACTGTGTTACTGTTTTTACTGAATTTCCGATTAAATAAATCCAGTCTTGGTGAGCAGAAGAGACTTCTTTCAAAAACATTAAACAAAATCTTACTGACCCTAAACTTTTGAACGGTAATGCTTGTCCATTGATTTTCATTAAGGAATCAAGGCTGTGAGAAAACGTTCAATATTAAAGGATTCATTCACTTTAAAATGCTTTAAAATTAAATTTACCGCATGATTTTCTCACCCTTAAGCCATCCTAGCTGTATATGACTTTCTCCTTTCAGACGAATCCTTTAAATATGTGTGTGTGTGTGTGTGTATATATATATATATGTGTATATATGTGTATATATGTGTATATATGTGTATATATATATATATATATATATGTGTGTATATATATATATATGTATGTGTGTATATGTGTGTGTATATATATATATATATATATATATATATATATATATATATATATATATATATATATATATATATATATATATATATATATATATATATATATATATATGTGTGTATATAATATATATATATGTGTGTGTGTGTGTATATATGTAACAGGAAATAAGACTGGAATTACTGACGACTCGTTTCAGCAGTTTCTTTCTTTTAGGAGACAATAACTTTATTTGTCGTGCACTTTGATCTTTAGAACTTTGCAGACCTTTTCCATTCACAAACAGCTATATTACGCACTGCATGAAAGATGAAATCCAAAAATCATTATAGGGGCACTTTAAGCTTAATTTTTATTATTTTTTTTAAATGGTGCTGTACAAATAAATGTATTATTATAGAACATCGAAGTTGCCATTACATTCAGCAAACATCTTGTTTCTAGCTGCCCTGTGGAAAGAGGTTTTTGTGCCCAGATAACCTATTAACACATGTTGTGTTTTCATCTCTTTTTCTCAGGGAGTCACAGCAGTGGCTCCACACGCAGTGATGGAGAGAAGAGAAGGGGAAGTAAAAGTGTATCTGGCAGTACAGTGGGCGGTAGCGTACGTGACGATAAATCTCTCGTTGGGGGCGGGGCTGACTCGCGTTCTGGCAGCGGCAGTGAATCAGATTACTCTGTTCGCAGCCTGAGACGAGACCACGGCTCAGCCACGCCCAGCGAACACAGTCGCTCGAGTCAGCGCTCGCATCATCGTGTCCCGTCCGCTCACCTCACCCCATATCCACCTGGAATACCCATCTCTTACAACCCAATGATGGTGATGATGGTGCCTCAACACCCACACCTAACACTTGGAGCCCCACACCCACAAACACCTACTTTGCCACCCCACCCTGCCATGGTGCCCTCCGGCACCCCTGGTGGCCCTCCAGGAGCTCCTCCAACCCGAGACCTGGGCTCTGTCCCCCCTGAGCTTACTGCCTCCAGGCAGTCTTTCCACTTGGCCATGGGCAACCCCAGTGAGTTTTTTGTGGATGTGATGTAATGAAGGATGTAGCCGTTGATGCACGGTGAAGGAATAATGGCTGAGAGGTTTGTAATCATGTGACAACTGTGAGTTCTGCTCTGTGACGGACAGAGATGTAGTTTACTGTATCAGTGCAGCTCTTTAGAGTTAGTGTTTGTTCTTGACGGTAGGAACAGGGTTTATGGAAGGGTAGGAAGTCTTGCATAGCAGACTTCAAAATCCATTTTGTCTTTGTGGTATTAACCACAACATGGTCTGGCCTTCTGAACGACTGTTTCGGGGTGAAAAGAATTGGCTTATTGTTTTTCCGAGTGTTGTTATTTCCCTTAAGTTTTCACAAATTGCTGGATGGCCTTTCATTTAAGATCTGTGAAGGCTTCTCATGACTTTGCAGAAAATATTTCTAAAAGGAAATTCAAGGATGCTATACACACCTTTTTAAATGACCAACATTAGGACATGAAATCTACTGGAACACAAGAAATTTAAAAGTGATAAATTATTACTTTAAATGAAACTAACCAATTTTATATTAAAAAAAAAATTAAAAGCCATGCCTTCAAAAACCTTGAAAAGGATTCAAATGTATGAAGCAGTTGATCAGATGTATCTTGTTTTTTTTAAGTAGTGCTTTAAAGTGTACCAAGGAATTTCTGAAAGCTTTTCACTAATGTACTATGTACTGTATGCTTTAAAAAGTGCCTTTGTAAACTGTCTTTGTACTGCTGAACGGTGCCAGGGTTTATGGAAACAAATATTTGGTTGTCATTTTCTGAGATTTCAACAATTGTTTTGATTCTGGGTCTTTGAAAGCAGTCCCTTTCAAAGACCCTCATAAATAGGCAGACTATAAAATGATTGTACAAAAATGGTACACAGAGAGGAAGTTTTAACCTCATAAAAGGTACATTCTGGGTAGAATTGGTTGTTTTATTCTTTTTTCTACTCCACAGTTTTGTTTTTTTTCTCGTCTCTTTGTATGGCTGATAATCATAGCGCCTTTTTTAATATGAGTTTATAGATATACATGTCCAAGTATGCAAGTGCTACATAAAGACTGAGTCTCAAAGGAATGCCATGTTTAAATGTTACATTTTATCATCTGATACTGTCACTTTTGCATGTTTTTACTCTAAATAAATTTATGATAGAATTAACTCCGAATCTAGTCATTTATTCTCTAAATATTGTCAAGTGTTTGATGATAATGTCTCATATTTTTGTTTTAGTTGCAGTCTTTATCTTGGATACTACTGTATAACACAGGAAATCATATACATCACTACCAGGGCCTTCCCAAGCATGGGGCGGGACCCCCTTGGTCTGTCCATTTGCGATCACCTATCGGGTGGGGGTGGGGGTTGTCCCCTTCAGTCAGTATAGGATCACCTGCCGCAGGGTCCCCTAAAGCGTGGGTCCTGATGCGGTCGCACCAGTTGCACCACCCTAATGACGGCCCTGATCACTACTGTGTCAGTGTTTTATCAAGTTTGAAATAGAATCTCCTCAGGTAGGTGAAAGTTAGTGTGAAACAGACCGAAATTTACATTTTTATTCATGTAAAATTTTCCCTTCTAATGCAGCTCTCAAATCTCATTCTCCATCCCGCATAATCAGCTGTTTCTATGGGATCTCCAACCAGACACGTCAGAATCAGTGGCATTGCGGGTTCAGTGATGTGGTCACGATGTGATCTGTACGTCATGGTGCATTTCTAAATTGATTGCAAATGAGACTTAATAAGAAACGACTTTTAAGTGCTGTAATGGTGTGACCCCCCCACCCCACCCTTTTTTGTCACCCTTTTTTTTGTCACCCTTTTTGTCAACTGCCATTGTATACAAAAATTATTAAACCTTAAAAAACAGCAGAATCCAGTTTTAGAACAACATGAGGGTGAGTAGATTATTTTCTGAATTTGTATTTTTGGATGAAGTTTTAATATGTAATATATAAGTTAATATAGTCATAAAATGTTAATGCATAATATTTTGACTAAATTAATATTAACAGTTAAAATGTTATAAATGTATTAGTTAAAATATTTGTTGGCCAAATCAATGATTTGATATTTTTCTGTTTTCTTGGGTCATTGTGTTCAACCGTGGAAATATTCAATAGGTGTTTTTTTTTTATAAGAATTATTACTAAACATAGGCCTATACGTATTATTTTTATTATATTTCATTTAATATTTTTTTAAGTGATCATCATCATGTAGTAAATAAAACGAAAATGTTATCCCTTTCTAATATTCCAAATAGCTAGTATATAAATAATTGTATTTAATGTAAAGTCTTATATCTTATTTGTTCTTATACATGTATGTAAACATGTATCCATATCGTTTTACTGTGATACAGGAAACTTCGCTTTAGCGCCTCCCCCGAAGCGTCTATAAAAGCTGATCTGAGATCAGTGTTACATCACTCTTCCATTGGCACTAAAGAAAAGGATACGTAACCTTACTTCCGGTATTCAGTCAGCTGAGCAGTGAATCGGGGAACCTGAAGACAGTGGTCATATTTTGAGAGATATTACGAGATATATATAACGTCTTTCGTTGCTGAAGTGTTAGTCTCGCGTCACTGTCCACAGGAGGAGGGTCTCTCTGCGGTCAAGGACGAAATAAAACCGGTTCTGCTGCATTGTAGGACGGCCAGTCCATAACTGACATAACAGTCCATACCTCTAGCCGGACATTGTTCTCTCGTTGTTTATCGCCATTTGAAACACTTTTTATTTTGACTTCGATCCCAGGCAAGTTTGACACTTCCGTCTCACGAGAGATAAACAACGTTCGGCAAGAAACAGAAGCATTTCGGCCTGGTCCTCATCATGTTGCTGCGTAAAGTTACTCAAAGTCCTGCGATCTGCAGCTCTGTCCTCCGTCTACAGCCAGCGATTACAGGGTGAGACTCGTTGTTTTCATTCAGGTCGAGCTTGGTAATTATCGTTAACCAAAACAAAAACAAAGTCTCTTTTCGTTAACTGAAGATAAAATAAGCGGATAAACAGAAACTAACTCTGTTAAAAAGATTGTTGATTCCCAAATGAGCTAAATAAAATAGATTGTCTTTAGCGAATGATACTTATTTACTATTAGCTCACCTTTTAGACAAAGCTAATAGTTATGTAAGAAGGTCAGTTTGACTAGAGAATGACACCACTGACCATAAAATCAAGTATTTTGAGAGGTATTTGTAATGTCATTTAGCTTTACAAATTACTAAAAGTGAAATAGAAACTAAAACTACAAATTAAAACCTATAAAAACACTGCTGACCAGATAACTGCCATTGTATTAAGTTCTGTGCTTTATGTACACAAATGTATAAATTGTGTATAATATGATTATTCATGCTTTTCAGAGTGCAGCGTCAAACTGGCGTTCTTGTGGCAGTGCAGAATGCTCGTCTTTATTCAAGCCAAGCTGCAGAGGTGAGATCAACATGTCTGTAATGTATTCATTATTATTATTATTATTATTTCAAACATAGGTTATGTCACAGTCAATTGAACTACTTTGTGACCTGCCTCAACAAATCATGCTGTAGCCAATCCGGTAAGATCCCATGGAAAAAAACAGGTGCTTGTTCTCAGACAGCCAGTAATATAAATCTGGAGTAAAGTTCACATGACACAGAAGCTTGGCACTAGGTGTTTTGCCATGTGGTTTTATATGTTACGTAAATATTGTGTTTGACCTACACTAAATCTGATCACCATGTGATTGAATGCATATGTAGAGATGGTAATGAAAATATGAAATGTCATGAAATGTTGTGATTTAATATCACGCTGGTTTGTATGAGGATTTATTTGTTTGTATGTGTGAGGGGAAGGTTACGTGATCCTTGTCATTGCTCTTTGCTCTACTTGGCAGCCTCAATGTCAAGCCATGGAAATCTTTACGTGTCACTTTGTCATATTGTTATATTGCAAATGTGAACTCATTCTTATTCATCTAGGTAATTATTTTACAATTACTTGCAGTTAAACCAATGAAATAAGTCATAAGCAAGATTAGCCTAATGGTTGTACATGCATATAAACATATCGATAACTTGCTCTTGTTATTTTCACCAAGGCGGTTCTGGACAAGAATGCAGTCAGCGGGGGCGCCACCATGACAGCTGAGAAGGTTGATAAGACGGCGCTTAATGTGGTACGTGAGTGTTATTGACACCGCAATTTTAGCCCCAATTTTCTCTTTCCAACAGATTTGTGGAAATTGAAGAAAAATGCCCAAAATCGCAGGCAAGTTGGTGCTTGTTCACATGAGTGACAATCGCATAGCGTGTGTGTGTTCTGAGTCATGCAGTGTGAAATGTTTTAAATGGAAATTACATTGTTGACACCCTACAGCCAATGAGAGAGCAAGGTAAAGATTATGGGGAGGAGTCATAAGCTGTGGCCGAAATCACATACTGTATAGTAGGTACTATTTTTGATTTGAAACTTACTTTGCGACCGAAAAAAGGTATGCTCTATAAAGTAGTGTGTAGTATGAATGTAATCCAAATCTACTACATCCACCATGTTGTCATTGTCATGTGACCTACAGCGTCCGTTGCGTTGCTTCACCTCCATTCACAAATCCTCTCCCATGGCTTCATGGGATATTAAAGTGTCATCGAATGCACACTTAAGAATCTCGTCAGAAGTAGTAGGTCATCCAGGTAGATTTTGCCTGCTGTTTTATGAATACCTTGATTTCGAATACTATTCCATACGAAGGCATATTTGTATGGATATTTCATGGAAGTCCAGTCTCGCATGAGAACTCCTCTCTCACGCGTGATCGTAGTGTTTTCTAGGATTCGATTCTCTCGTGGGTTTAGTTGTGAAATGTAGTTTGAAGACCAGACAGAGTTGTCTGGGATTCTTCCTGTTGACATGTTGTGTGATCTGAGACCCCTGTCGCAGATCCATCATGTAATGTGCACACAACAGCAACTAAACTGTACCATAGCCCAGACAGTCATGTAGTGAGAGAAGTACAGCGATCTGACGACTTTGTAAATCATGCTGCCTGTACCCGGTATTATGTGCTGGATTCAGACTGGTTGTGCATTTACTCCATGCCTTGATTTGAGATGCAAACTTAAGATAACTACAAATGCTACTTTTTATTCTCTTGAGATATTTTCAGAAGATTTGTAAGACAAATGTGATTCCATGTGCTTTCATGACTTTTCCCTAATATAAAGACAGTATTGTTTTTTTTCTTGTTTTTTTAAATAATGGCTCATAACTCTCTTTTTCCCTCAGGAGTCAAAATCTTTTGCTGTGAACATGTTTAAAGGGCAAATCAGCACTTCTCAGGTGTTCCCCTTCCCCTCAGGTAACTGAGTTTTTTTTTTTTGCATGTGCCAAAAGATATTCTAGATGGGTTGTTTTGAAATCGCCCAGTGTTATTCTGTTTTCACCAGATGCTATATTTGCCAAAATTGGAAATGTTGAATTAAACTGATTATTGTTTTTAGCTTTGCTTGTAACCTTTGTTGGATTGTTGTTGTTCTTTTTGCTCACACTTCAGTGTTTCTCAGTGTGTTTACTTTCATTTTTATTCATTCATCTTTGTAGTGCTCAATGAAGAGCAGTCACAGTTTCTCAAGGAGTTGGTTGGGCCTTGCAGTAAGTTTTTTGAAGTAAGTTTAATTCACTTACATTTCTGTTTTAGAATAGTTTTGTTTTAAAGTCGGATTTCCTTAATTATTTGAAAACACGGAGTACATATCATTGAAAACTCAAACAATGAGTGGCACAAACTTAAGCACAAATTATATCTTGATGAAGTGTCCTAAAACAAGGCAAGACTATATTGATACAGTCCACCTTTACAATAAAGTTATTTAAAGCTTCTGGATCTCATTAGTAAAGCATTACTAATGTTTTAATATATTAAGCTAAAATGTTATGTTTACTACATAAATATTAAGCAGCACAGCTGTTTTTAACAGTGATAATGAATGTTTAAAACTCAAATCCGCATATTAGAATGATTTCTGAAGGATCACTGAAGTGACACTGAAGATTACAGGAATAAATTACATTTTACAACATATTGGCAACATAGAAAACAGTTCATTTGAATTGTAATAATTTCACAATTTTAGATATTTATATAATCTATATCACACACACACGCATATATACATAAAATATTGTGGCCATATTGTGATTGACAGTTTATTATAAATATGACAGAGTTTGCTACCATCAGTTTGCTATGGGAGAATACTATACCGGAAGCTTGCGTGGAACTGGTATTTTAGTGGAAATATGTAAGCAGTCGGCATGCGTAGAGTCTTTTCACCTTCTGATTTTGGTTTCCAGGAGGTTAATGACCCCATGAAGAACGATACTCTGGAGAAGGTGGAGGAACACACAATGCAAGGCCTTAAGGAGATGGGAGCTTTTGGTCTTCAGGTGCCTGCAGATCTTGGTGGCGTTGGCCTCACCAACACACAGGTAAGATCACAGATCAATTTGGGTGGGAGGCAGACACATAAACAAGCTGAAGCCTAGAGATGCATGGATTTGCTGCATATGCCTGCTCTGTTTGCAGTACGCCAGGCTTGTGGAGATTGTTGGGATGCATGATCTGGGTGTAGGCATCACTCTTGGTGCCCATCAGTCCATTGGCTTCAAGGGCATCCTGCTTTTTGGTAACCCCAACAGAAAGAGAAGTACCTTCCAAAGCTGGCCACTGGTGAGTGAGCTTCAGTATGTCTTACCATGAACACACACAACCACTGCTGCAATGTTTAGTAGTGACTTTAGCTTGGCATATATTAAAGTTGCACGATTATTTGTTAAAAGATCGTAATCTCGATTCAAACACCTACGCGATCTCATTCTTAAATGACAACGATTCGCCTGTGACTATTAAACTTTTGATGGAACGTTCAAATCTGCGTTTGTACTGAGAGAGCAGTTGTCATGAGTAAGTATGAAACCACTTCACAAACACTCTTTTCAACCATACGGTATCGTTATTTCTGCTACAAATATCAAATGATCACAGAAGTACTGGGATAAATATAATAGTTCAGATATAAACACTAATGTCTACAGAAGCCATTTAATGATTGTATTGATTACGTTATGCGACAATTGGCTGTTAAAAAATGTATTTGTCATTGAATTATTTATTCGAGAGATTCATTCAAAAATGACATTCTGCTAAAAAATTTACATTTTGTTTAATTGTCTGTTCATAATTGTGGGAGAATCGTGATCCAAAAGTGATTTGAAAAATATTTGCTAAAGATTTTGTTGGTTGTTTTTGGCGTAGTCAGTTATTTATGATAACACAATGAAACATACCAAATTGTGTGGACATATAATATTTGGCCAGACTATAATACAAAGAAATTATGAATGCATGGAAAAACAAGAAAGAACCAACAAAATATTAATAACTGATTGTTGTATTCAATGTATGCTTTTTCTTGTGAGCTTTTTGTTTCTATGCAATTTTTTGCATAGTAAAATAAAACCTGTAGCTGCAGTTTTCCTTATTTGCCAATTAATTTTGTCAGATAAATACCTTAACCAAGTTTAGTGTTTTTTTTCCCTTCCCTCATATTTAAAATATTTAAAATATATAGAATGTTTTCCTCATATGTTGATGGTTTAAACAAACTTATAGGGTCATTAAAAACAAATATCCCCTCCAAACATCACTTTTGGAAACTAATGCATTTACAATTGTTTAAAATGTTTATTTTTGGTCCACAATCTTTAGTCTAAATTCCCTGAGGATTTTGTAGAACCTGACTATTATATTATTGTAATATATAAATTAGTAAAAACTAGGCTTTGGAATAGTAAGAAAAATGTATTAAAAAATTAGAATGAAAACTGTACTAAAAATTTAAGACTGAAATTGAAAGGTATAATTGGTGCAAAACAACTGAACACCTGTGAGAGTGGAATTTGTAGTTGCAGAGAATAGCTAATCACGTGTGCCTCACATTTTTGCTACAGTTGACACAGTGAATATGGTGCAAAACGCATTCACATACCCGCATCAAAAAATGTGTTCACAGACAAATTCTGCTCATCCACAAATCAGTATGTAAATTCATCAAATGAGAGTTCCACACTTGTAGATTCTTTTTCTCAAATGTATTTTTCTTTTTGAATATTTTTCTGGCACAAACACAAGTACAAACATAGAACTGCTTGAATCTTGAGTCTCAAACACTGATTTTTGTATTGAAGTGACAAGTTTTGCACCATATATCTATGGAATTGTGGAGCAAAAGTGAGCAGTGCATCGGTAGAGGCAGCGGCGGGCACTGTTCTGACATCAGAGAATTTTGGAAGAGCTAGTTGGCGTCGTTGGCTCCCGAACGAGTAGGGGGGAAAAACACGAGCAGCCATCTTCCTGATCTGGCAGTGGCAAATAATAATAAAGGTAAGTTTCTTTTTTTTTTCTGAAATTACTCACCGTTATACATTGGTTTATAGTTTAAAAATGTGCGCTGGTCAAGCAACATTGATAGGATATCCTTTTTTGTTTCACAGTAAAGGCATGTCAGAGTTGGTATGTGATATGATAATATGATCAAAGTGATAGATATGAGAAATTATAAATAAGACCTAACTATGGCTGAGGACGTGCGGAAGTGCCTGTGTGGTTAAGCCTCTTGTCAGCAGATGTGATTTAGTGGGACACTGCAGGGCACATGGGAGTGAGATAACTTTCTATTCTTAATCTATGTAAATATTGATTTTATATTACATGAAAGGCCTATTTGCAGTAACGTTGGATTAAAATTATGTTTTAAATCAAATATGGTCTTCATAAAATGTTAATTAACCTGATCTGTGACTCACTGCAATCCAATCCAGCTTCCCTGAGTGAGTAATAATTAGGCTACTGGGCAAGTTACATACTGTAATGCAAACTCTGACATGTCTTTACTTTGCCATGGTATACCTATAAAACCAAAATCAAACAAAACAAATCAAAAGGAAATAAAAAACCATGGTACCCATGGTTCCCTGAGCATGGCAAATGTTCATAAAGTTAATCTTACATTAATTGCATAGCTGACAAGTGCACATATTTAAACTATAAACAAATGTATAACAGTAAGTAATTTCAGAAAAACAAATAAGAATAAACTTACCTTTAATTATTATTTACCACTGCCAGATCGGGAAGATGGCTGCTCGTGTTTTTTTCCCCCTACTCGTTCGGGCGCCAACAATGCCAGCTAGCTCTTCTGATTAGCTGAAATTCTCTGATCTCAGAACAGTGCCTGACGCTGCCCCTACAGATGAACGGCTCACTTTTGCTCCACATTTTCATAGATGTTAGGTGCAAAAGGGAGAGCGAAAAACAGTGTTTGAGACTCGTCGCAGCGGATTCAAGCAGTTGTATTCGTGTACTTGTGTTTGTGCTAGAAAAATATCCAAGAAAAAAAGACATTCGTGAGGAAAAAATTTTACAAGTGTGCAGCTCTCATTTGATGAATTTACATACTGCTTTGCGGATGAGCAAAATTTGTCCGTGAACACATTTTTTGATGCGGGTGTGTGAATGCGTTTTTTCACTGCATCAACTGTAAAAATGTGACCAGCGGTGGGCAGTTTTTTAATTTGTGTTTTGTAGAGTTGGGTTTGTGCACCTGCAATGAGGAATTTAAGAAGCTGTAACTGTTGTGTTGTGTTATGTTGTGTTTGTGGGAGAGAAAAAAAAAGTTTGCAACTCTTAAAACATTTTTCTCTGTGACATCAAATTTATTGATACACGTGTGACTATTCTCTACCACTATAAATTCCTCTGTCACAGGTTTTCAGTTGTTTTGCACCAAATATGCCTTGGTAGTCGACCATTAATATTAATATTGTCTGTGGATGTTGAATCATAAATGTGCTGTGTGTTTTTGGTAGGAGAGGACATTGCTGCCTTCTGTCTTACTGAACCAGCGAGTGGTTCTGATGCAGCCTCCATTAAAACCACTGCAGTTCGCTCCCCCTGCGGCCAGTACTACACCCTGAATGGAAGCAAGATCTGGATCAGGTGTGTGTGTATGTGTCTGTGTGTGTGTCATCTTACCAGTAACAAATTCACAAATTGCAACTCGCATCATGTAGACATAGCTGTTCACACCTTTTGTGGCCACTAGGGGGCATCATCACTGAACATACTACAGTTTGCGTGATGTCACCTTACTATTTATGGCCTCTCTCAGCTGCACAGTCAGTGTTTCTGGTCCCTCAGCCCTTTGTGTGCTTGGTGGGGGGTTTCTTATCCTGGTATGACAGTGTAATGTCTGTATCACAGATATCTGTATTTTTCATGTATGTTCCTCATTTAAGTCTAGGAATAACCAAAAAAATTCATAGTGCATTTTAGCATATAAGTAACTAAACATAAAGTTTAGTAGTGTGAAGAACTGTTCTAATTAGTGGAGCTTAGAAGGCATTACTCTTTTCATTGCTCTTACTTGGGGCTAGAGGGATTTTCTAAACACCAACTTTATGTAATGAACGTTTCCACTCTTGTTATATTGAATTTACATTTACATTTAGTCATTTAGCAGATGCTTTTATCTAAAGCGACTTACAAGTGAGGAATACAAACAAGCGATTCTTCATGAATTGGCGAATAGACACAGGAAGTGCTCACAATACAAGTTTCATACATTGCTCAGTACCATAAGCTAGAATAGGAAGGGAAATGGGAAGTATAGGGGTTTTTTTTAGTTTTTTTTTTTTTTTTATGAAGGGATTAAGTGTTCACGGAAGAGATGAGTTTTCAGCTGACTTTTGAATATTGCCCAGGGATTCTGCGTTCCTCATGAAAGTAGGGAGATCATTCCACCAGCAGGGAACAGTGAACGAGAATGTTCTGGAGAGTGATTTTGTGCCTCTCTGTGACGGTACCACAAATCTTCGTTCCTTTAGTGATCGAAGGCTTCTGGTGGGCTCTCTTTGGCTTTGCAGGAGCCTTAAAATAGGGGTCACTTATTTTTTGATATCGAAGTAATTTTTTTTTTGTTAAAAAAAAAAAAAAAACAGGAAAAATTTAGAAAAAAGAAAAATACAGTATTGCGTTAACTGCAGTAAAAGCTAGAAGACATTATAGTTCAGTTATTTTTCAAAGCCAGGAATATGTTATTATTTTTCAGGCATAGAATGTGCACTTTACACAACGGACCCTTTTCACTCACTGTGATTTCCACAGTTATCAAAATCAAATTTAGTGGCTTTTTTTCATATTTTTATTTTTTTTAAATTTAATGTACGTTTCTATACTTTTTGTTGTATTAGTTTGGTTGTAAATTACAAAAAAATAAATTAATTAACATTTCTGCAAGGGTGCTTTTAATACAACTGCTGATGTAGTGACAGCAAATTTGACATCATTCTCTATTCTGACCGACATAATCAATCTCTATATTTTTCCCCTCATTTAGAAAGTTGTGGAAACACCATCATAGATTTTTGTTCCTTTTGTTATTGGAGCAAATGGGGGTACAAAAATTATTTGCTGTCATCTCCTGTACACCGCTATAAAGTTTACCCATTTATGAAGACTTCCGCTTCTGAGAACCGCAATAACAATGTAACACATGTATCTTTCTGTCCACCAAGGCCTAAAAAAGAATAAAGACTCACCAATATTGGATTGTTAATGAGCAGGTTCTGTCCCTCTTCTATTCCTAGTAATGGAGGCATTGCTGAGATCTTCACTGTGTTTGCAAAGACTCCTGTGAAGGACGAGAAGACTGGAGAGATGAAGGACAAAATCACAGCTTTCATTGTGGAGAGGAGCTTTGGAGGAGTCACACAGTTAGTGGTTTTCTTTTTAACATGTGTCTTTAATCACCTTTCTAATTAGTCTCATTTCCCCTTTCAGTTATCTTCATGTTTCTTTTCTCTTCTTGTTGACCTTCCTTGACTCATTTCTACAGAAAACACACGCAAATCGAAGAAGCACCAGCAAATTTAGAAATCATTTTCCTCTGACAACACGTGCTGCAAATACTCACAAAGCAACCAAATATAGAAATGCTCTGTAAATACTTACAATGCACATACGATCAATCAGGTTAATGATTGATGAGAAATTTTCACTGTGCTCTGCACACATATGTAAGAGCTCCTTCTGTGGTCACGTGAAAAAGGATGTGGCGCTGTAACAGCAAAAACACATGAAAATGGCTATAACTACTTTACTGTTAGTCCGATTGACTCGAAAACTGGCATGCAGTGTCTTTGTCCAAGGTGCCTTGATTGTCTGAGGACATTGACATATCTTAAAAAACATGTCTGTTTGTGAGAAACAAGTCTGCTCTAGTGGCCGTTCTGAGCAACTTTGCCTCTAGGACCGCCGCTGTCCATCGAAACGTTTGTTAAATATTGGAGAATATTTCAAAAAGCAAAACAAAACATAATACTTTTTTATGCCCATGCTTAAAGGCCTTTCAGCGCTTGACCCCTGATATTGCTGCTTGCAGCTATATTTTTACAATTTGCAATATGAGTGATTTTTCTATTTGCATATCTTTTCTTCAGTTGCAGCACGTTGAGCGTTGTGCTATTTGTAGTGCGTTTCTGTATTTAGCTGTGTTGCCAAACTGATGATGTTTTTTATATTTGCATATATATATATATATATATATATATATATATATATATATATATATATATATATATATATATATATATATATATATATATAGATGATATGATAATATATATATATATATATATATATATATATATTAGTGCTGGGCAACGATTAAATATTTTAATCGCGATTAATCGCATGATTTTCGCATGATATGATAATATATATATATATATATATATCTTCAGCTGCATTGCGTTTAGGCCCTTTCCCTTTTCACCTTTCCATCTCTATTTCTTTCTATCTCAGTGGTCCTCCAGAGAAAAAGATGGGTATCAAAGCGTCCAACACGGCAGAGGTTTATTTTGAGAACGTACGTGTCCCTGCGGATTGTGTACTGGGAGAGGTTGGAGGTGGATTCAAAGTGGCCATGAACATCCTCAACAACGGCCGCTTCGGGATGGCTGCCGCCCTCTCTGGCACCATGAAGGGTGTCATCTCCAAAGCGGTGCGTATGTATGCTAAAATGGACGTTATCAGATGCTTGTTCTTGTGAGTTGTTTTTTTCTGTCTGCAGGTAATCCTGAAGGGAGTTTTTCTTGCTTTCTTTTTCGTTTCCTCTTCTTACCTAGATTGTCTAGCATGCTATTTGTGAGCGCCAATGTAAGGCCACATCCTCCCTCCTACCGACACCCTATCATCCTCACTTCCTCTACTTAATATGCAGGGAAATTCCTCAGCATGCATTGCACTTTACTTGTACTGAGCGGCATCTGAGCTGGAGTTGGCACACGTCTCATCACAGTTGACTCAAGTGAATTTGTGAAAGTTGTAAAAGTTCTGATCAACTGATAAAATTCAGCTTAAATGCACTGTATGTTGCTTTAAAAGCATCAGCCAAATGCAGAAGTGCAAATGAAACTTCAGCGAAAACCAAAGCAATTCTCAAATTTGGTTCCTTCTGTTTTTTTTTTGTTTTTTTTTAAATAAATAAATCCATATATATCAAGACAGGATGCTGGTGCACTTTTAGCAAAATGTTCTCATGCAATGTGCTTTTGCTGAGTGATTGTGGGCTATAGCAGTTTTCTGTGGGGGGGAGGGGTAGATTTCTCTTTTGAAAAAAAATTTAACCACAGGAATTTTTGTTTGACTCTCTGTGTTTGTGTATCTGTCTCAGACCAGGAACTTTTGAAAGCGGAAACCAAGCGTAGCCCTTATCCACTGCGTAACCTGTGAGCCGTCCATAAGTTGTTGTTTTTTTAGGTCATTTTCAAAAAAACAAGTGTTAAGGTCGCATATACTGAAAAATGTATCCTAATGTTACTTGATATGTTCTTTTATGTATTTGCATATAGCTTTAAAATTTCCAGATTAAAATTCCAGTCACGTTTTTTCCCCATCAATGCATTTAGATGCAGTTCATTCCCACAGTAATTCCAGAAATTTTCTTTAAATGAGCATTTTTAGCAATCATTATTCATGTTACTTATTCTAAAACATCTCAGTTCTTTATTTTGATCATTCATTTCGATTAGTTCAGTTCACCAAATTAGCTAAATACAGTCTTTATATTTCCCGTTTTTTCTCTCACACAGGTCGACCATGCTGCTAACCGGACCCAATTTGGCAACAAAATCCACAACTATGGTGCCATTCAGGAAAAGATGTCCAGAATGGCCATGCTTCATTATGTGACCGAGGTGAGCTTACCTACCGTTTTGCCTTGACTTTCCCTTCAGGGAACAAGGAAGTCTCGAGAGTCATACTGACTTTTTATAGACTCAAACAAAAGTTTAATCATATACATATGAAGTGCCCCTATTATGCTTTTTCAAATATTACCTTTCATGCAGTTTGTAATAAAACGTCTGCAAAGTTTTAAAGATCAAAGTGCAAGACAAATAAAGTAACTGTCTTTTAAAAGAAGCGAGTCATTAGATATTCCAGTCTCACTTCCTGTAACAAACCAATGTAACAAATATGCATAAAGCCATCCTATGGTCTTTATTGGCTGCCTGCGAAGAACTCCTTTGACCCTCAAACACTGTAGTTGTAGCTGAGGCCTGGAAGAGTTTTGTTCATGTTGTTGGTATGTTGAGAAGACACTGTTTTGCACTTCCAAAGGATGAGGACTCCAACAGTAATTGATACGGAAAAAGACAAATTCGTCATTACTGTTTCTGTCACTGTGTGTGAACTGCTGACGATGTCTCCGGAGCTGAAATTCACATATGGTAATAGACAGTTAGTTTCCAACTTGTGTTATAAGCGGTAGACCAATCACAACAGCCTGGACCATCAGTGTAGGCTCGTGGAAAAGAGGGATTTAGAGAGACTGAATCTTCTAAAGAACTCTTTTCAGACTCTTTGAGAAATGAGATGACATGCAATGTATGTTAAAATGAAAGTGTTTTTTGACCTTTGATGCATGTAAATTTATCGTAGGAGATCTACAAAACATAATTAGGAACCTTTACAATAGGATAATTGATAACACTCTAAGAAAATGTAAACAATTCAAAGACAAAGCATCTTTAATGGTCAGCATGCTCTTTATGTACTTGGCTGATATCTGCACTTTAGCTTTACACTTGTAGAGCTCGGTCCATGAATGTCTTACTTCCACAAGACATAGAGGAAGTGGAAGCTTCCCCCTAATTTCGCTGTGGTTTTAGAGGGTCATGTGTCCAGAGTCTAAAAATACACTGGCATTTTGCAATCTGCCATTTTGCGATTGTCTTTCCATGTTTGTTTTCCATCACATTAAGCAGTTTGTTGGTTCTGAAGTTTTTTTAATAGTGGTTTCTCACCCCTTCCCTCTCCCTTTATCTTTTCTCCATGGATTTAGTCTATGGCTTACATGGTTAGTGGGAACATGGACAGCGGAGCCACAGAGTTCCAGATTGAGGCGGCCATTAGTAAAATCTTTGCCTCCGTAAGTGTTCAACCCACTTGTACTGATTTTTGGTATTTATTTTAGCCCACATTCATATTCTAAGAATTTCTAGGATCAAATATGTGATCTGATGTTCAAAGAAAAAGTGCAAATTCAACATATTGCTTGAATTATCTTCCAGGAAGCAGCTTGGATGGTGACGGATGAATGCATTCAGATTATGGGTGGAATGGGATTCATGAAGGTCAGTGTGTTTGTGTAATGATTGTTTTGAGATTGGATTTTTAAAATGTATTCTGTGATGTTTAAGTCAAGCTTAATTTTTTTGTACAGCACTTTTCACAGTACATGTCATTTAAAAGCAGCTGTACAGAAAGTCATATTGTTTTTTATATAATGCCTTAATGCTTTAACAAAGTTTTAGAACTAGGCAATATGAAGGTCTTATAAGTGGTCCTCCAGATTTAGATCTAGCTATATTGTATATCAATGCAGCAGTGCCTCGAATGTAATTAAAAGAGAGAAATAATAATCGGTTTTGATCAAAGATGTTTGTTAGCTGTCACAAACCAGACTGTGTCAGGATGGAAGTCTAATTTTGGCAGAATAGTGTTGCAACACCATAGTGTCTGCGCTGTGACTCAATGTGTGAACAATAAGAAACACCAACTGTGTGGGCAGTAACTCTCTTTGAGGCCTAAATTCCGGGGGTGGTGGAAAAAATGAAGGTGTCTCGCAAAGGAAGACAATATTATCAGCAACAACATTATTGCTTAGCGATGGGAGGACACGGCTCTGCTAACCTTTCATGTCTCATCACAAAACCATACATACCTAAAACTGGTCTTTGCTGAATGTAGGTCACGTCTGCACATTAACTTGTGGTTATGTTTGTTTTTTCGTGTCAGTTGGGAAGCTACACATGAAACAAAGCACAACCACATTTCCAGAAAAGTTAGAATGTTATAATTGTAATTTGTAAATATAAACATTTGAATTTTGATGGCTGCAACACACTCCACACACTTTAACAGAACCATGTTTTCCAATGTGTCACATCACCTTTCCTTTTAATCACCTTTCACTTTTTAATCATTTGAGAATTGAGGATAATAATTGTTGCAGTGCAAGTGGAATTTTTGCCCAATCTTGCCTGATACAAGACAGCTACCCAACAGTTTGTGGTAGTTGTTGTCTGATTCTCCTTTTCTTGATGGGCCAAACATTTTCAATTAGAGACAGATCTGGACTGCAGGTGTACAGTCAAACGCATCCCTTCTATGGGGTGGAGTTTCTAGCAATCACTCTGTATTGCTTGTACAGAATGACGCCTGGCATTGTTTTGCTTACCAGGAAAGATGTTGTCTTGATGGCAGTACAATCTTAATATGCGCCTCCACATCAAAGGTTCCTTCACACGTGTGAAGTCATCCATGCCATTTGCACTGACGCACCCCCATAACATGACAGATGTTTGCTTTTGCACCTGTCGCTGATGAAAGTCTGGATGGTTTTCTTTCGTCTTTGGGACTGAGAACTCATTGTCTGTTTTTCCCCAAAAATATGCTGAAAAGTGGACTCATCTGACCACAGCATGCATTTCCACTGTCTTTTGGACCATCTGAGATGAGCTCCGGTTCAGAGAACTCGGCAGCATCTCTGTGTAGAACTGATGTATGGATTTCTCCTTGCGTAACAGAGATTCCAGTTGCATTTCTTGATGCAGCGTCAGAGCATCAGTGACAACGGTTTTCCAAAGTTCTACAAACCCCATGTGGCTATTTTTATCACAGCAGCATGATAGTTTCTCATGAAATGACATCTGACGGGTCAAAGGTCATGGACATTCACCAGATGTTTCCTGCTTGTTCAGCTCCCAAGTCCCACCACTTCATTTAGACGCCGGTCCCTGCGATCGAAACACATCAGGTACCACCCTAAAATCCCTAGTTCCTGTAGAAGGTTCCTGCAGTGGAAACTGAGATTCCCTGAATCTTTTCACAATATTTTGCATGGTAGATGGGTGAAAGACCTAAATACTTTGCAGTTTTGCATTGAGAATTTTTGTTTTTGTATCAATTCTCTCATGAAATTTGGCACTAAATGGTGAGACATGACCCATCTTTGCTTGCAAAGAATTTTTGTTCAATGCTCTTTTTATACTCAATAATGATACCCTCACTTATTATTTACCTGCTAATTGTGGACTGTTTCAAAACAGTTGGAAAATGGATCTTGGATCCATCTTTTCACTTTTATTTTGCTTCTGTCCCAACTTTGTTGGAGTGTGGCAGCCAGAAAAATCAAAATGTTTATATTTACAAAATACAATTAATTTTGCCAGTGAAAACTTTGGCATATTTTTTGCTTTGTTCTTTTGTTAGTTAAATAAATGTTAAAGAGAATTAACACATCACAAGTTATTGATTGTATTGCTTTTTTCCCCAAAATGCCCCAATTTTTCTGGAATTTGAGTTTTTGTTCTTCCAGCTTGAAGATATTGAGTGTGTAAAATGTGCAGATGTAGGCAGCCGCTAACCACTGATCAACATCAAGCTGTCAAACTAATTTTATTATCAGTTCCTCTATCTCTCTTAGTAGGCTACTGTTCAGTCAGATCAGAGAAACACATCTCTCTGCTCCACTTTTTTTTTGTTATATATCATCAGTTACCAGTCAAACGTTTTTAATGTTTTTGATATTACAATTTACAACTGTTATCTATTTTATTATACATTTCAAAATGTAATTTATTCCTGATTCAAAGCTGAATTTTCAGCATCATTACTCCAGTCTTCAGTGTCACATGATCCTTCAGCAATCATTCTAATATGCTGATTTGTAGCTCAAGAAACATTTATCATCAATATAAAAAAAAAAGTTGTGCTGATTAATGTTTTCGTGGAACCATGTTGGACTACTTTTCAAAAGTTAAAAAAAAAAAAAAATTCCACAAGGATGCATTAATTAGATCGAAAGTGACAAAAACATTTACAGTGTTACAAAAGATTATCTACTGAACATTCTATTCATCAAGGGATCCTGAAAAAAAACATGTACCAAGTGTTTCCGAAAAATATATGAAGCAATAAAAAGTTTTCACTATTGGATCATAATAAGAACGATGATTTCTGAAGGATAAAGCGACCCTGAAGACTCTGAAGTTTTTGTGGTATTTTGACAGTCTCATACTCGCTGTACAACTGTACAATGTTATTGATGCAGGATGCTGGTGTGGAAAGAGTTATGAGGGACCTGCGAATCTTCAGAATCTTTGAGGGTACCAATGACATCCTGCGACTGTTCGTAGCGCTCAACGGCTTCCAGGTAAAAGGGGAAAACATTGCAGAGAACATAACTGCCTGTCTTACTGCTTCCTGTACTGCAAAACCACCTAAAGCATGTGTGGTTGTTGTCATCTGACACTGCTACAAATTGGTTTGGTGTTTGCCAGTGCACACGTTTTATGCAAACACAGTATTTGAATTACATTTGCATATGTGTCCTGTTTGGTAGAATGCAGGCAATCAGCTGAAGAGCTTGCAGAAAGCTCTAAAAAACCCTTTAGGTAATGCTGGAATGTTGGCGGGTGAAATCACGAAGAGAGCCAAGAGGTTAGACCTTCATGTCTCTTAAAAACACTCTTGCAAGATGTTTGTGTTTTGCAGTTTGCAGTTGCTTTACATTGACTTAAAATACTAAATACAAATACTGGTCTATATTGCTCTGTCTCTGGCAGGAAGGCAGGCATGGGGACAGGACTGACTTTGCAGGGAATGGTCCATCCAGAGCTTAACAACAGTGGAGAATTGGTGAGATTAAACTAAAGATGATGGAATGCTAGAACAATATTTACTCAAATAATATTAAGAAAAAGCCAGTAAACCAGCCAGAAACCCAAAACTTTTTTTTTTTCCTCTTAAAGACTGTTAAAGCCATTGAGCAGTTTGGAGCTGTTATTGAAGAACTTCTTCTGAAACATGGAAAGAAAATCATCGGTGAGCGCTGTGTTTGTATTGTGCTGCTAGATCTTTGCTAGATTATTTCAGCATGTAATAGAAAAAGAAATTTGCATGTTAAATATTCCTGGTTTGTTCTTATTGCATCTAAAAAGCTTTTGTCAGGCTTCCGTATGAGCTTGCGTCTTGTACTTTTCTCATAGTGATTGGGTGATTCTGTCTGCGTGTCTTTTCAGATGAACAGTTTGTTCTGAAGCGAGTTGCAGACTGTGCCATTGATCTGTATGCCATGGTTGTGGTCTTGTCCAGGTAAGCAATGTTGGGGGTAACTCATTTCAAGTAATGTGCATTAAGTAATTAGATTACTTTTTTATAGGCCTTTTGATGCTAAAAATAATGCATACATCCCATAAAAAACAGTAATCCATACGACTCTAGGGGGTTAATAAAGGCATTCTGAAGCGAAGCAATGCATTTTTTTTTAAGAAAAATATCCAGATTTACAACTTTGTAAAGTCAAATAACTTGCTTCCGGCAGACAAGCTTACCGCCGATCGTGGGTGAACTATCCCTTTAAGAGATAGTTTGTATGGCATGCATAGCTCTAGGAATCAGAAAATATTTTAAGTGTTCAGAGTATAATAATATTGTAAATGTGTTTTTAAAAGTAAATATTGCAATGTTACTTTTAAATGTAGCCCAACACTGCAGGTAAATTACATAAAGGTATTATTTTGCATTACCATTACTGTTTCTGATACTCTGATAAGAGGGTTTTTTTTTTTAAAACCCAAACAAAAGGTTACCTCAAATCATGCAGCTTATAAAGGAAAGGTGTGCTATTACTTTTTAATAAGATACAATTGTCACCTGGAAGATGATAAAATGGAAAAAATACAATAAATGACTTGCACTAATGAAGAGATTCAAGCTGATCAGAATAACATAGACAATCGAGCATGGGGGTCTATTGATAGGGGCCAGTAAGCAACAACATAGCAACATGCTGAAATTCTTCAGAACACCTTAGCAACTGCATAGTAACACCTGGCAACCACCCACAAAACCCTAGCGTGACAGTGATGCTTTTTTTGGATGATTCAAATCAACGGACATTGCATTCAACACTTCATCAGTTTTTGCTTTCTTTGGGAATCAAATCCATGACCTTGCTGTTGGTGTGCTTTACTCATTAAGGGGAGGTTGAGGACCTATTATGTTTTTTTTTTTTACTTTTTCAACATTTTTAGTGTGTAATGTTTTTGTTTGACCATGAAAAATATCTGAAAAGTTTTACGAAACACAAAGTCACTCCAGTGGGAGTTCTTCTCTATATCAGTGCGCACAGTTTCTAAACTCCCAGAAACGCCTCCATTGTAGTCTTGAGTTTTCTTCATGGAATGAACATGTCACAATATTCCTCATTTCAATAATTCCCCTCAAGGCATACGCAAAATAAAGGGACAGGGCCAGGCCGAGTTAGTGTGTTGAAACTCACAGTTCTGGTAAGAGGCATGTCATTTACAAACACACTCGAAGCGGTTGACCAATCACAACACACTACCAGCCGATCAATCGGAGCACATTGCACTTTTCAGAAGGAGGGGCTTCAGAGATAGGAACTAAACAGAGCGTTACTGACAGCCTGGGAAGAGAAGTGCTGCAACAATGTCAAATATGTGACAAATTAGTTTTTGTTTTTGTTTTTACAGAATAGAAACCTAAATCATGACTTTGTAATTGGTCCTCTTTAAAGGGGAGGTCATTTAGCTATACGGATACAACACTTTATTCTTGTTTAAATGCGTGTCTTCTCTTTTTTCTTTCTCAGAGCCTCCAGGTCTCTCAGCCAAGGTCACCCTTCTGCCCAGCATGAGAAGATGCTGTGTGAAACCTGGTGTACTGAGGTCAGTGTTCATCCATTTTTTTTTAATTATCCTCATCTCATCTAGAAGCATTAATCCATGATTTCTTTCTTTTAGGCCCATGAGAGAGTCATGCAGGACATCAAGTTCCTCAGGTCAGGGACATCCAAGCAGATCTTCAAGAACCTACGTGCCATTTCTGCTGCTGTGGTAGAAAACGGAGGGGTGGTATCTCCTCATCCACTGGGCTTTTAAAGCTCTGGCTCCCATCAGCCAATCATGTCCTCTATAACCAGTCTGTCACTTGCACATATGTCTTTACCCAGACTGTGTGCTGCAGTCCTTGACGAGTGGAGTCTGTCACATTGTGTTCTTCGACCACAGGAGTGCTTTAATATTCCAATATCAAAATATGTAAATGAATGAATAGGACATGTAGAATGTTACACGAATAGGTGTACATCAAAAGACTGGATTTGTGATGGTTTATAAGCTTAGTTTTTTATGTTTATGCTTAAATAATAAAAAATAAGAGTAACATTGATCGGTGGTTAACAGATGCACTCTGAACGAAGCACTTTTCAACCAAGCTCTGTGCATTTAAGTTTAATGCCATATAACATCTCTTATCATCTCTTTTTGCTTTTTGTTAAAAGGGACTTAAGAGCTAACATTATTATCTTAACATAAATACAGAATATCATTATTACAAACCATACAAATACTGAAGCGCTGACTAAATGCACCATTACATTTATGAAAGCGAGGCCGTGGGATCAACTCATTATCTACAGCTCATGTCGTCCAGAGGTTTTTTTTTTTTTTGGGGTCTATTCAAATTTCCTTGGAAAATACTTTTGCAGTGTTTCATCAGCAGAACAACCCAAAACCATTAAATAATAGTACAACCCACAGTATGTCTCTTCCTCATAGCCTCGCTTTCTTTTCAGTTAAAAGTCAAAGATGGCGCTGCTGTAAATAAGGTCTTTCTTTTTCTGTGGCATCTCCCAGAAGGCACGTAATTACTTCTAAAGAAAGTCTACAAAGAATGTCTGTTAGCACTGCAGCTGCGCTGGCCTGACATAATTATAAAAATGTGCTTAGTTGCTTTCCTTAATATCTCAAATCTTCTTTCACCGGTGCATTAGTTTCTAAATGGTTAACCATGTATGGTAAAGAGACCGTTTACAGGAAATTGGATGTGAACGTTACTGACCTTACTAAAACTGTGTGTCTTGAAATCTGAATATGCTGTGGTTACAAACATAGTACATCAAATACCACGAATTTTAAACTGTCACCAGTTTAATATATAAATGACAATTTCATTAAACCTGCTTCACAGTTGTATAATCCAAGTTTCTGGTTGTTTACTTGGGTCATTAGCTTATATGTTTTTTTAAAACAAAAGAATACAACAGATGCAACAGTAGAAAAATAAGCATTCAAATCCATGCCACAATAGTAATAACTAATAACTATTTACAGTTAATATAAAAATCACAGTTGGCTGTTTTCTGCTCTTCTTTTTTTTTTTTTTTTAGTAAGACTGATTCCTGAACACTGTATTGCTACTGTATTTTGTTTACTTCTCAAGTTTATGGCTTGAAGAGTACAAATCATCACAGTTTTCTAAAAGTCGTAAATTAGTATTCTCAGTCAAAAAAAAAGAAAAAGAATTGCTGCCTGAATTTTATAGATGCAGTACATCCAACGGACTGCAAAAGTTTGAATATTAATCTCAGTGTCGGCACATAAATATTCCATTTCTTAATCCGAAGATGGTCACACAGTCGTCTGTGAGATCTCTCTTGATAATAAAGTCTCTGAAGTCATTCTCCGCTCCCTGAAATAAACACAGAATTTTGGATTAAGTCAAATTCAAGCATGGACTTTATATTATATACAGTTTGGTTGTCAGTAACTTTTCAGCATGGCCTCTTGTTTTACTGACCAGGCTGTATAAGCTGGTGCTCATCTGGTTTAGTTGAGCAAAAACCAGCCTGAGAGACTTAACAAAGCATTTTAGGGAAGCCTAAAATGTTTTGTATTTTGTTGTCGGTATGTGCATCAGACGCGTGTCTGTGGTCTTAAGTGTGATGTGTGGCTTTAGCCTGTGCTAAAAACCACCAGATGAAAGTCTTGCTCCAGTTTCCTTAAATAAACCTTTTTACATTTTTAACATAGGCACAATGCTGATATTTTAAGCTTGTGATTAATCAAAGAATTCTAAAAAAGTGTATCATGGATTCGACAAACATATTAAGCAGCACAACTGTTTTACCATAGATAATAAATGTTTCCCGAGCTCCAATTCAGCATATGTGAATGATTTTTGAGAGGTCATTTGACACTGAAGACTGGAGTATTTACATTTTAAAATAGTTTAAATAGTATTCATATTACTTAATGCTAATATTTTACTGCATTTTTTTTTTTTTAAACCAATAAGTGCAGCCTTGGTGACACTTCAAAAACATTAAAAATGTAACTGCACCCAAACTTTAGAACTGTATAGTGTACATGGAGTTGGACTTACTGATGTTTCCTACTTGATGATATTTTCACTTTGATGTGGAAACAGATTGAGCCTCCCACGCAGATATTAATCTTATCGACCAGAACGTATATTCATAAAATACAAGAATAACCCGCATTTAGAATTGCGTACACGTTTATTATATATATTATATTTTAATATCGAATCAGCAACTGATCATTATATTTCGATATATATCACATTTGGCCACACCACCGAAAACATTTGAAATTGCAGAAAATAGTATGTCCTCTTCAAGAAACGTTTGGACTCAATTCTGTAGTATTTTCTCTCTAATTATTTTAACCAAAAAAACGGGTGGGTTTCATTCCTAGTGTAAGTGTACAAGCTCTCTTTTAAAAATTGTATTTTTTAAACAAAGAATCATTACAGGGTGTGTATGTTTTATGTTTGTTTGTTCGTTCATAATCAACAGAACAAGCAAAAGTGTTTGTGTAAACGCAATTTGAAATCTTGAAAGTTTTAACTTAATGGCTTGCGATGCGTAACGCGCGTAATGCGCCTTGTCCGCCCTCGCCGAGACAAATACACAGTAAATGATGGTGCTGTCCTACCTATGCTGGGGACGCCGTTGTGGGTGAGCGATGTTGACAATCCACTCCAAAAGGCGTTTCAACCGGCTGGATAAACCCGGGAACCGGTGACTAAGATGGTCCAGAAGTTCCTCTTTACGCAGTCCGTATACTATCGGCGCGATGCACTGCGCCAGGCTGAAGAAGGCAAAACTTATCACAGCAAAAAGCTCTTTCGTGGACATATCGATTACCTTTTTTCTTTCAAGAATATGCAGCAAAAACAGAATGAAATTGGGGAGGATGAAGACGGCGAGCTGAGTACCGTGGAGAGCGATAGTCCTACACGCAGCTCGGTTGCGCCGGTTCAACACACCCAGGCGGCGCCCCTCATATAAGATCCGCACATAGCTGTACACGATAAGGATGGTACAAATTGATATTAAAACGATTTTGTGCATTTCTCCGCCTTGCAAAGCTTTCCATCCACAGGGTACCGTGCCATTTTCCATTTTGGGGGACAAGGTGAGAGGAATAATCGACGCGAGTCCCCATGTAAACATCCCGATGAGCCACGGCCATGGTTTGAAACAAACTTTGCTATAGTGGAGCGGGTAGCATATGGCAAAATAGCGGTCCAGCGCCATCGACGTGATGGTGAGGATGATATTGGAACCGCTTGTCATCAGACCTCTTGTTAGCCCTTTGCATACGGTTGCCGTGGTCGCTGCGTTCAGGTAGTTCTGTAAGTTGAAGCTGAAACATAATGCGAAGTACACCAGCGCGGAAAACAACAAATGGAACACGAGGACGAAGCGCGCGTGGCTCCGTAGGCGCTCCTCGCGCACTATGGTCCAGTTGATGATGAGGTTGAATAAAGCCAAAACGATCAAAGAAACTCCCGCTGCCCAAACACGTATGTGGAGATGGGGGTTGATCTCATATGTAGCATTTGACATCCTAACGCTTCTTCAGGCCTCGCTCGTACGGTAGAACCAAAACGTTCCGTAAAGCCAAAACACTCTCAGCTGCTGCGGACGGTTCATTTGGATCGACTTTGGTAAATGTTTCTCCAAAAGCCGGATGTGAATTCGCGGGGTGCTGCTGTTTCGGTCAACGACACCTGCTTTCCTCGCATCAAAGTCGGCTTTTTGATGGAAAGAGTCAACTTCACGTTTACTTCCCTCTCGAGATGAGCAAAGAAAGAGGGGGCGTGTGCCAAATGGCTTCTGTTCGTGAAATACCATGAAACTTAATGTTAATACCGCCTCTCCGTGTTCGAGTAGCTCATATTTAGGCGCCTTTTTGTGAAGTATGAAAAGTGTGGCAGGTGTCTTGCTACATAATGGCAGCCAGAAGAATGTTAACATGGGGGAAGATGCATTTGCTTTTAAATTGTAACCTGTTTAGAGATGTTTCGCATGTTCAGAATGATGATGCATCAGTGAATGTGTTATTATAGGAAATTAATAAAAACATTTGCATTTAGTGTTGCCATCTTACCCCACTGCAAATTAAATGATTTCACTCATCTTTCTCCTATAATGTCTTTGAAAACTGTTGGATCATTGCTTGAAACATGAAAATACTGTAGTAATTGTTACGTGTTATTGTATTGAGCAATGTTTTTTTTTTTTCAATAGGGGACATGGGGAAGTTTTGTAACGTCCTTTGTTGCGAAATCTGTTATTTTAGCCAGATCAAAGCCAGACAGTTGATGAGAACCATCGATATCCGTAGTATTTTTTCCCTACGATGAAAGTCAGTGGCTACTGTCCACAGTCTGGTTACCAACATTCTTGAGAATATTTTCTTTTGTGTTCAACAGAAGAAAGAAATTCATACATGTTTGGAACAAATTGAAGGTCAATAAACAATGACAACATTTTATTTTTGGGGTGAACTATCCTTTTAAGTAAATTAATTTCACTACCTCACATATTAACACTAACAGAACAGGCACCAGTTTAAATTTAATGTCAAACACTCCTAATTGTTCAAAATAAACTGGCCTTTTTTATTGCTCCCACAGACATGTTCTTTTGGGCGAATTGGTCACCAACTGGATATGCTGAGTGGCCTTTTTTCCTGTGAGTAGTTTTAGAAATTAGCAGTAAAAGTTGGGACAAAGCGCCACCCAGTGTTCAAAGACTCACTAAATCATTTAGGGTGCACTTGTCATGTTTTTGGTTCGATTAAGGGTGCGTTCACACTTGTCATGTTTGGTTCGATTAAAACTAACCCTGGTGTGATTGCTCAGTTAGTGCGGTTCGTTTGAACATATGTGAACGCTGCCATCCGAACCCTGGTGCGCACCAAACAAGCAGACCGAGACCGCTAAAAAGATGGGTCTCGGTCCGCTCCAAACGAACTCTGGTGTGGTTTGATTGATATATGAACGCAACACGGACCAAAGACAAGTAAACGAAACAAAAAGAGGACGTGATGTCACAAGATGCGAGGCTACAAGTCATTTGACGACGCGGAAAGATCGGTGTATCCAAAATGAGTAGAGGACAAACATTGAGCAACGAGGAGGTAAAGTGTCTCATCAATATATGTTTCTGCATACAATGGAGGAAATCCTGGTGCTGTTTTGAATGTTTTGAACATTTTATGAGCTCTTTGTGAGCTCTTAGCTGGTAAAAAATAAAGCATTTGTACACGCATAAAATGATGGCGTTTAATCCAGCACACAGCATCGTTTTGAATACTAGGTGAGCGAGCTCAGTTGCGAAATATACGCCATAAAAGCGACCAATCAGGTCGTGACTGTATCCCTATGCCTTTGGTTCGGAAACTTTAGGTTCGCTTTTAAAAATGCTAGTGTGAACACTAAGCAGACCAGGATTATATGTTTTGTTTTTGTTATTTGGTCCGGTCCAAACCAACCGAACTACAAGTGTGAAGCAGACCAGTTCTGGAGCTGTTATCTGCGCAACTACCTGCCTGGACTCCAGTCTCGTCATAAGTGGCAACAAGAGAAAGATAACCTGACAGTAGGGACAGTGCTGATCGCTGATCCACAATTCCCTAGAGCACTCTGGCCCATTGGGACTGTGAAAGCTGTCCAGACCGGAGCTGATAATAAAGTAAGAGCTGCAGAAATCCAGGTCAAAGACAGAACCTACATCAGACCTGTTGTCATACTGATTAAACTCCCTTCACTCCCTGAATGACTGTGAGTTCTGGGCCAAGATATAAATCTGCAAGCACATTTGGGAGCGGCTATACTAAACTGAGGGCCAGTGATTAATATGTTCATTCATTCTTTGTATATGTAATAGTTAATTTGCTCTTATTTAATCAGGCGTCAGTCACTCGCCTATAGTTAGGACCCACCTCCACCTCTGGCTGCTCCAAAGGAAGCAGTACTGCCTCATTTGCGAAGGACTGAAAATCAGCTGGCACAGAGCTCTGAGAAATCCCAAGTATACAAGTATGAGATAAACAAACTGTTAGAAGCAGGCTATGTAGCTGTCGCAGATAAAGAGCATTCTCTCACTGAATATTTTGGTCACTTGAAGGTTATTTTGTTATAAATGTTGTTATAAATAATTGAATATTTGAGTATTGGATATTTTATTTGCATGATAGCTAGCAATAGTGACATCTAGTGGAGTAAATGTCTAGTGTTAGATATACTGGTCATGTGATTTTTGCTGCGTGAGCAACGAAAAACATGAGGTGATGACACGAGTTGAGAGGTGATCTGATCTGACACAAAGACTGAAAATTTGAGAAGAAGATGTCTCATAATGTCTCCTGAATCTGTACTGGAAAGCACACGGTATGTTTGCTTATATCTTGTTTATAATTTAAGGTAGCTACTGTGTGTATTATGTTTAATAAGTTATGGGCTTAATTGAACAACGTCATGGCAAATTTCACTTCACAAATGTTATTGTAATTTTATTTATTTTCAGTTTTTTTACAGTGTTCATTTGTTCGGTGTTGTCAACTGTCTCTAATCAGAAGAAGAAGACATTAAAGTTGAAGAAATCAAAGGCATCAGTTGAAGCGTGATTTTTTTCTAGTCATGGGGAAAACATTCAGGAGCCGTTAAAGGCTATGTGAAGAAAATTCCCCAATCCACAGCTGCACAGACTCCAGGGTGGTACATTCCACACCACATGGTCCACCTCAACGGAAAGCACAGGATAGTATTCAACTGTTCTTTCAACTTCCAAGGGCTGAGCTTGAATGAATATCTTCTTCCTGGGCCAACTCTGGGTGCGACCTTGCTGGGAGTACTTCTCCGTTTCCTAGAGTATGCAGTAGCCATTAGCAGCGACATAAAGGGGATGTTTCATCAGGTGCATCTCCTGCCAGAAGACCAAGCATTCTTGCGATTCCTGTGGCGAGATCTGAAACCAACAACGCACCTGATGTCTACCAGTGATCAGTTTTACCATTTGGCACCACATGCAGCCCGTGCTGTGCAACCTTTGCTCTTCGTAAACATGTTGCTGATCACAGCCAACCAGACAGTGAGGTACAAGCATCAGTAGATCATTGTTTCTATGTAGACAACTGGTTGCAAAAGATTCCCTCTCTTGAGACTGCTAGACAATTAGTGGATGACATACGACATCTGCTGGCCGAGGGTGGATTTGAACTGCGCCAATGGGCTAGTAACACACCCCAACACCTACCGCAGCAAATTAGGTCAGAGAACCACGACCTTTGGTTTAGTTCAGACAGGGCCGACCCCCAGGAGCGCACACTAGGACTTAGGTGGCAGTGTAGATCCGACACCCTTGGTTATAAACATGGTCATGTTGTAAAAACTGAGCCCACTGTGCGACACATATATAGCGTCCTTTCTAGTCAGTACGATCCATTGGGATTCATAACCCCATTTACAACTAGAGCTAAGATGATAGTCCAGAGGCTCTGGGACAAAAAAAGAGAATGGCATGACGCTGAACTGCCCACAGACCTCAGGAATGCATGGCTCACATGGGAAGATGAGCTTCCGCAACTTTCCTGTGTAACACTGCCCAGATGCTACACTACAAAGGTAGATCCCTTGACCAGCTCAAGAAGTGTGGACACATTCTGTGATGCCTCAGAGCGAGCATACGGTGCTGTAGCCTATCTCTGCACTGAAGATAGCAAAGGAGAAGTAGAGGTGTCATTCTTGGCAGCTGGATCACGAGTAGCTCCAAAGAAGCAGCAAACAATTCCCCGACTTGAGCTATACACTGCTATAACTGGAGCACAATTGGCAGTGGTTCTGAAAAGAGAGCTCTCACTGGACATGAGCAGTTTCAGATACTGGACTGATTCTACAACCGTTCTCAACTGGTTTCAATCAGACTCATGCCACTTTAAAGTGTTTGTAGGAACTAGAGTTGCGGAGATTCAAGAGCTAACTGACTCAAAATCATGGTTCTACGTGCACTCCCAAGACAACTCTGCAGACGATATTACTAGTGGCATGTCACTGGCTCAGCTAGCCAAACTACCCGCTGGAAGAATGGCCCAGAATTTCTGCAGAAACCTCCATCTTGGCCTAAACTGCCCAACCTAGGGCCAGCTGACCCTTCAAAGGAACTGTATAAAACAGTATCTTTTCATCTTCTAATAACTGAGGCTGACAAGCATTCAGTCAGTGCATCTCAATATGGCAACTTTCAAGAGCTTGTAGATGCAATCATGGGGCGGCCAGTCCCACAGACACTGTCACTGCAGACACATATAAGAAAGCTGAGCTCAGAATCATACAACAGTCTCAGCTGGATAGTTTTCCTGACGAGTATGTTCAGCTTCAAGCAGGAAAACCTATCTCCTCAAGCAGTCGTCTAAAGACATTATCTCCTGAATTTGATTCTGAAACGCAGCTGATTAGAGTGGGTGGACGACTCCGAAGATGTCACTTGCTGAGCCCAGACATTCTTCACCCAATTATCCTAGACCCAATCCACTCAGTTACTAAACTACTAATTCGGCAGTACGACGTACAGCTCCATCACCCTGGTACTGAAAGGGTCTTTGCTGAAATTAGAAGGCGCTTCTGGATCTTGAAAGGTCGTCAAGCCATTCGATTAATTCAACATCATTGTACTGAGTGTCAAAGGTGGCAGGGCAAGCCCAACATACCTAAAATGGCTGACTTACCCCCTTCCAGTTTAAGATTCTTTCAGCCAGCCTTTTACTCCACAGGCATGGACTGCTTCAGCCCATTTACCATCAAAATTGGGCGCCGGACCGAAAAACGCTGGGGTATCATTTATAAATGTTTGACTACAAAGGCAGTGTACATCGATCTCCTCTCTCAAGCCGACACAGACTCTTTCCTTTTGTCTCTACGCCGATTCATCACTTGTAGGGGAAAGCCTTAGGAGGTGTGCTCTGATCAAGGTACCAATTTCAAAGGTGGAGATCGTGAGCTTAAGGAAGCCTTCAACAATATTCACCCTCAGTTGCAAAGAGAACTTGCCAAGCAACAAATTAACTTTAAGTACAATCCACCAAACTCCCCACATTTCGGAGGATCCTGGGAAGGAGAAATCAGATCTGTTAAGTCTGCACTACACACCACCATTGGTTCACAAACTGTCGCAGAGGAAGTACTCCGGACTGTCCTTATTGAAATTGAGGGAATTTTAAATTCAAAGCCATTGGGATCTGTTTCCTCGGATGTAGCTCATCCGGACCCAATTACCCCTAATTCACTCTTAATGGGCCGACTAGACTCTGCCCTGCCTCAGGTAATTTACCCTGCATCTGAGCTGCTTAGTCGCAAGCGCTGGAGAAACAGCCAGATACTGGCAGACCAGTTCTGGAGCTGTTATCTGCGCAACTACCTACCTGGACTCCAGTCTCGTCATAAGTGGCAACAAGAGAAAGATAACCTGACAGTAGGGACAGTGCTGATCGCTGATCCACAATTCCCTAGAGCACTCTGGCCCATTGGGACTGTGAAAGCTGTCCAGACCGGAGCTGATAATAAAGTAAGAGCTGCAGAAATCCAGGTCAAAGACAGAACCTACATCAGACCTGTTGTCATACTGATTAAACTCCCTTCACTCCCTGAATGACTGTGAGTTCTGGCCCAAGATATAAATCTGCAAACACATTTGGGAGCGGCTATACTAAACTGAGGGCCAGTGATTAATATGTTCATTCATTCTTTGTATATGTAATAGTTAATTTGCTCTTATTTAATCAGGCGTCAGTCACTCGCATATAGTTAGGACCCAGAAGGTCAAAAGGACCCTTATGCTGACGCAGTTTATTATTCAGTTCTGATCGTCATTGTTATTACTGCCGCGAGACGAACTTAACGTTGATGATAATGCCGATTTGAGTGTGTGCGTGCATCAAAGAGTAAGTTTGTTTCTTCATTATACCTATATCTTTAAAGACGCGCTTATCGCGTCTGCCGAACATATGTGTCTGTAAGCTAATCTAGCCAATCTCATTATTCGATCGCTGTACAGACGTATATAGTGTTAATGTCCAACCAGATACGGATATGATTAATTTCCATATTGTTGTTTTATCAGTGTGTATATTTATATTGTATTTTCTCTTTCTAGAACCACACTTAATTAAAGACTGTTCAAGTTTGCAAGAGTGGTCTATGAGTGGTGTGTGCATCTAGCTCCTCCTAAATGGACAACAAGTAATTTAATTGTTCTGATCAGACACTATTTGGTGGTTGTCACCGGGTATTAATTAGCACCTAAGAGCTGAACAATTCTTTATAATTTGTCAAAACTATTTGATCGGGAACAAATAACAAATTTGTAATATCATTTACATCTACACTGCTTTTGCCTATGCGGTCACCAAATACTGCTAGATACAAATATTACTGCTTCAAACTAATGAGTCTGATGCTAGCAATTTGCTAAAGCATTATGGCACCACACATATCATCCAGCTAAATGCTAAGCAGAGGGATGGAGCGGCCAAAGACTGGAAATTCTGTGACATCCAGAGCAGGATCTTTTGGAGTGGGGCCGTGGAAGGAGCAGCTTTCACATTAACTTCTGGAGCGGCCAAGAGAGGAATTCTGACCATGACATGCAGTTCTGCCCCAAATAGGCTGTGACGGGGATATTTGTACTGCTCCTATAATATCGCCAGATGTTTATATTGCCACAAGTCAAGGGTTGCCAGCCAAAGCATGGAGTGAGGGATGCCACTTGTATCAGGCCACCAGATGATATGTTGATGTCTACAATACAACAAAAAAAACAAATGCGCAAAAATACATAGGCAACATTTTTAAAGAATATAAATTGTTAGGTGGAAAAAAATAAGGAAAACATTTTTTAAAAATTTTAAAATGAAAAGGAAATATATATTCAAAATTATTTGTAGCTGATCTTAGGCTCAATACCATAAACCATCCATGGAAAAGGATTTTCTTCAAATCTATCTGTCTGTTTGGGTTTGTCTGCAGGAGGGATTCAATCAGGAGACAGCACTCTGTGCAGAACGAATGAAGAAAGTCAGGATTATTACTGTAAACTTTACACCACAGATTTGACTATTCTATACTGCATGTTCAGAAAATCAGGAAAAAAATCTTGTTTTATCCACATTATCCATATTTTATAAAGCCACTTGGCTCTGGTGTTACATTTTCCTTGTTTCTTTGTTTTGTATGTTTCAAATTACAGTTGGTCTTCTTTGTTGTGATGAATGCCATCTTACTGTTCGACTAGCCAGGTTCAGTCCAGATGTTGTCATCGATCCTCTGCTGGTCTCTGGGTTCTGGGAAGCGTCCACACATCAGCAAGAATAAGAGCACTCCCAGAGACCACACAGTAGCTGGTTTGCCGTGGTACTCGTCCTCTGTGAAGTACTCAGGTGGGAAGTACTTCCGAGTGCCTGAAGGATTCGATGGGTAAGCTTGAAATCCCACGGCATGTTTTCATTGTAAAAAAATATCTGGTGTTATTTGATTTAAAAAATACTACTTCAAAAGTGAGATATGGTTTATATGATACCAATTTAAATTGTTACTAGATATTCTAAAACTAGAAGTCTAAAAGGTTTGATGCATACCACAGAAGACGTCATAGGCAGATTCATGCAGGAGATCCCCGCACCCAAAGTCGATGAGATTGACCTTGAGCATTTCTGTGTTTATCAGCAGGTTCTCCGGCTTAATGTCACGGTGGAAAACTCCACGGACACAGCACATGTGAGCGGCCATTGTTGCCTGTGTCATTATATACCGTGCTGTGTCCTCATTGAGGGTGCTGCCGTGACTCCCAAAAATTCCACAGATCTTGGCAGTGTGGGGGACGCTCCAAGACCACGATGTATTGGTCAGGCTGGTCCTGCCAGTCCAGCCGCTCAATGATCTCTGGAACTTTGGGACCCCTGTTAGCAAGGATCAACAGGCCGAGCTCTAATGGAAGGGGTGTGGGATGACCAGGCTAGAAGAAAGATCATGAACAAAGAATGTGCTGTCAGTGCGTTTACACATTTTCATTTGAAAAAGGAGGAAGAACAGTTTAGCAACTGTCGCCTACTTACAATGGAGATGTATTTCATGTTTTGTGACTTTTTGGCAATTTTCACAGCCACCTGAGCAACCAAAAACAATTGTTACATTTCCAACATATCAAGTGACATGAAATGGATGTAGTGAAACAAAACTATTTGTTAGCTAAATATGGTAAGGAAATAACGCCTGATACTTCAAGGTCATCCTTCAATTGTTTCCCTTCATAGACAAATCCAAATCCTCCTTTACCAAGCATTCTGCCGATTTCATAGCGGCTCAGAATGTCGTCGGTTAAAAGATTAATCATTTTAGTTGACATGAAATGTCAAGCATGAACAGAGAGTGAAATGTTTGAGGTTATGGCCGTGAACTCACTCTCTGTTGTCACGTCTGCTCTGTGGTTGTGATCTGGTTCTGGACTGGAGCTGAAGGGGGAAGACCACTGGAAGGAGGTTCCTGAAGACCATGATCCTCTTCAGCACAGGTGCTTTAACGTAGAGAAATCAGATCTAAAGCGGGGAAAATTAAACATTAAAGTTCCCATTAACAGACACTTAAATATGCCTGAACATTATGTAGACTTTATGATGTACGGAGCTCTAGTAAAGAGGTTACACATTTTCAAATGGTCAGTTGATTTACCATCAGCACTTCTCTCTCGATCTGAGCTGTGACATAAATGACGGAACAGCAGCTTCTCTAAACTATCCATCCTCCTCCTCTTTCTCACTGGCATCTCAGTGTCCTTGCCAACACTGATGGATTTCAGCTGCGTCACTGCTGGATGTTGTCTGATGGGAGTCGTACACCTGAGTGCTGTGAGAACTTCGTTTTCGCTTTCGGCCATTGTTAAAGGATGTCCGCTTGGGTTCATCTGTGTTTAAAGATATATGACATGTCCGGGAATAAATGTCTGATTTCAACTGACTTGGTCAAATAAAATGTGTGATGGTGTGGATTTTCAACATATTGTAATGAATGACACTTCATCCTAAAGAACAGAAAAATTTATGAATTATGTTTCCATTAATGGACACTCATATCAAGTAGAAAATGATGTAGACTTTATGATGTAGATTCTCAAATGGTCTCTGGGTTTACCCTCAGCATGTCTCTCCCTAATGGCTGCAGTGGTCTGATCCTCCTCTTTCTGACCGTGATCTGAACTGCAGCTCCAGTGAAGAGTGAGCAGCTCTCCAAAACTACTCATCCTCCTCTGTCTCTCCTGACTATCATCTCCCTCACTAAGAGGCTAATGATAAGCAAACACAACCGCATTCAGCGAAGGTGCAGACATACATTACACATAGAGGAGATTTGATCTCAAATTTCTTACCACATCACAAAGAACATAAAACAAATGCACAAAAATGGCCTTCCAAATTCTTCCAAATCTTAATATATTTGTTCAGAGTCATTTGTAGCTTATTAGACTCAATACCTCAAACCAGTCCTTAGTTTTCACATCCACTCTGTCATCGAGATCTGGATCTGGACTGAGGAGGACTGAAGCTGAAGGGGTTTGAACCTGCTGACCTGCTGGAGAAGGACTTCAAGACCACTGGAAGGAGGTTCCTGAAGACCATGATCCTCTACAGAGCACAGGCGCTGTACCCTAGAGAAATCTGATCTAAAGTGGGGAAAATTGAACAAAAGCATGTTTCAATCAATAATAATTATTAAACATTGCACACTCATATTATGATGGTTCTTCAGTTAAAATGCTTTATTTTTAAACAAGCTTTGTTTAAATATGTATGACATGTCTTGGAAAAATTCTGCTCGTTTTCTTGATCAAACTTCAGCTGTATTTTGATATAATGTGTGATGTGTGAATTTTTTTGACAGAATTATAACACTTCAATGACATTCTCTAATGATCAATTGAATTACCTTCAGTACTTCTCTCATTCGCAGCGGTATCTCGCGCTGAGAGATATCAACGAGTACACTGAGAAAACTCAGGATATGGTTTCACAAATCAGTGCAAACAACATTCTATTGAATTACGACATGTTTGAGGAATCTGATTTTGAGACACTTTAGAATGTGCAGGAAATTGAACTCTTCTCACAGCTGAGAAATGACTTGTTTCATATTCTTGCATGTATTAAATGTAATTGTTTTGTTAAATCTATATATTATTTATAGTTTTTAATACATAGCTTATTTAATCACTGTGCATTCAATAGTGTAGATTTGTTTTTAATTTTAGGAGTGAAATGTTTTTGTTAATGTATGAAATATTTGAACTCAAAAACATCTTCTAAGATATCAAGTGACTTTCACCTTATAGAGGACCTGAATACAGACACTTCCTAAAGATTTATACTATACCAGCTAAAGAAACAGGAGTAAGACCTAATCATTAGTTTTGTCTTGGAAGTATTTGGAAAATGCAGAGACGTTCACATTAATGTTTCCTCCAAACAATGTTTTCTCATCAGGCACACGCAAAGTCAATGAACAACATTTATGAATTATGAGGCACATACACGTTCATTCAAAAGAATCTCTGCTTAGAGATAAGAACTTGTTTCATTTTGGCCAAATTAAACATTCACTGTGTAGGAATCTGCATATAAGGAGGATGTTGAATTTAACAGATCACACAAACCTTTTAAACATTTGTCCTCAGGTTAAATAAAACTAGAACGTTTTTGATGGCTGCCTTTCAGTTTAACGATTTGAAAATCAACAATTATTAAACACGTTCAAAGCTGAATCCAGTTTTAAGAGAAGCTACACGCTAATAAATAAAAAAAAACACTTTTGATAATGTATTTAAAAATATTTGCTCATAGGCCTACTGTAATGAATCCACTCTGTCATTTTTCATCCACTTACCACCAGATGTCGCCCTTCCTTTTCACGGACTCTCTTGCCACACTACATTTCCCATTAGCCCCTCACCTAGTCACTAATCACTGCACCAGCAGCTGCATCTCATTCAGCAATCACTGTTTACTGCACCAGCTGCACCCTATCTCTCCACTATAAAAGCACCACTCACCCACTTCCTCTTTGTGAAGTATTGTTAATTGTTGCATTGCAATTCTGAGCGTTATACCCGTGTCTTGTTTGCCTGTTCCCTGATCCTGCCTGTCCTTGGTTTATCCGATGTTTGTCTGCCTGCCTCTGACCTTCCGCCTCTGTATTTACTAAATACAAACACACAGCACAGCAGGTGCCCCATCCTTTTCCTTCTCTTCCCACCCCAACCTAACCCTAAGTCTAGAAAAGGCCACAAAGCTGCTAGCAGGTTTAGGTTCAGCATCCTCTCCACCTTAGGCTCTAATGCCTCTGCTTTGTCCCGGTGATCACTGGCTACCTCCAGGCTGATGCAGTGAGTCTCTGTGCTGGCCTCCAGTGGTGGAAGCTCAGAGAGAAGCGATTTGAGGCTCTGGCCAGCTCTTAAAAACCTGGCCTCTGAGAGGGATCTCTGAGCCAGCAGCTCAACATAACCTCATATCTGACAGAGAAAGAGTCACAGGAAAATGTAGAAGGAGAATATCAGAAAAAATAAACCATGAAAAGACTGAACAAGACTGAAGCATCTTCCAAATCTGCAGTTTAAAAACTACTTTGTGCCATTTAAGGATAAGGATGTTTATAAGGATTCCATATATATTTGTGATGATTTGATGAAAAATAGGCCAAGGGCTTACAATTTGCTGTCACTGTCCCCTTGTCTGAGATGGTGTCCTTTTCCCAAGAAGTCCAGGAGCTCATATTTGGAGACACCTGGGTCAGATGGATGCGATCTGCCACATGGTTATTCCAAAAGACCACTGTGAGACACGAGGAACATCACAGTTGATGAAATTTCTTGAAGGTTGCTGGTGAGTGAATGTCATGTCTGGGTAATATTTGTCCCCAAATAATGCAAAATATATTTTACATATAAAGACTTAAAAATAATTCTGTTTATAAGACAATTTCCACCCTAATAGTTAATTTTTTACTTCTATTAATTTTTATATAAAATGTTAAATGTTGTAAAATGTTTTAAATTAAAAATAATGCTTATAAAAAAATAACAATATTATTTATTTTGCATTAAGGTAATGAGAATTGGGGCTAGAAATGTGCTCAGTTTAATATTCAAAATATAATATTTTTTTCTATGTTTGTTTTCTATGATGTTCCCCATGTTTTGACATATTCTGTGAGATTCACCAGTGGTGAATTTGTAATGACAAAGTACCTATTTCAATCATTTTTACATAAAAAGAGAAAGAAAAGACTTCATGTCATCAATTGTAATACACATTTTACAGTATAAGTGTCAGTGTTGAAAAGTACTGTATTGAAGGGGCTATACAGATTTTCATGTCTTAATCGCTTTCTTACTGCTAATGTGTGAACAGCTTGTAGCAAAACTTTTAAAAATGCACCTTACCATAATTCCCTTCCTTTTCTAACAGGTCAAAAAAAAAAGGATTAAGACACTACGTGGCATAACTATTTAGTGCAATAAATAAATAGTACAATTTATTTTTAGTCATTCTATCAGTCCACTATTTGAAGACCAATACTCATTCTTACATTTATCAGTTGTTTTATATATAAGCCTTCTTCAATGAAGACTACTTTGTAACCATATCTTAATATTTACTTGTGTCCAGGAAACATTGTTCAGTCGATCTCGGTAGCAGTTTCCATTGTGTTGACTATATTTTCTAAAGACCCCCACTGATTAATATTCATTATCTTTCACCCAACCACATGCCAGTCTCAAATTTGTATTTGCAATCTCTCCTTTTCACCACCGGGGGTCATTCTTATTCCAGTATTGATTATTTCTTGTCTTGTTTTTAGTGTAACACTATCCCAATGTACTGGATTATTTATTATATACTATTCATCCTATTCATCCTACAAAGATCCTGAATATATTCTTAATTTCCCCATTCACATGTAAACTGGCACTTTTTTAAAAATGTAAACTACTGAGCTTTTTTTAAACCCTCACATTTATTCATTTAACAGATGCTTTTATCTCATGCACCTGCTTTTGCTCTTGTTTGGATATGGATTTGTCATTTTTATCTATATATTTATGCTGATTGATGCTGTAATTGCTTGTTTTTGAGGTGGAAAAGTCCGCCAACATACATAGGCCTGGTGGACATGCATAGACATGCTTTTACCGTGGATATTTGCACAGTGGTTTTGGTTGAACACCTCAGTGGTCTATCAGTGTGGAGAAAAATAGAGTAAGATGAAAACAAATAATGTTTGCTTTTATGGTCCTTTGAAATGGAATAAAAGCAACTGCTCCATTAAGCTTGGTATTACTGGATTGTTTTCATTGTCCCACTTCTGATGAAATTAGGTGTCAGGTGTATTATAAGCCTAAACACATAATCAGAGAGAATAATAAGTGAATTGGAGCAGGAAAATTGTACTGCCTTCTAGTGGTTTGGGGGTGGATCACTAGACTACATTAGAGGAAAAACAAGTTATTTAAGTTTTTGGCCTTTTGTATTGTATACAGAGGACAGGAACTCATCTAAACAGAGAGTTGAAATGGATTGGAACATCATTTGGGCTAAACTCTAAAACTTTTTCCTCATGTGCTGATCTCCAGATTGTTCACTATAGGCCACCTCGCCTTTGAATGTTTAGCCATTCCTTTTTCTGAGACTTGTGATATTTGATTGTTTAATCTAATTTAGTTTAGTAAAACCACGAGGTAAGTCGAGGCTCCCGCTGCTGGTGTGTGTGACCCAGCAAGCGACACAATTTGTACTGAGATTTCCTTCAGTCAGTCATTCTTTCCTGAAGAGTATGACAAATTTACAACCGTTTGACTGTAAATTTCAATGTTACACCTTTATTGGATTCATATATCTGTAATAAAATATAGTCACCCCCATCTTGCCAAGTAAAACATGTTCCAGGATCAACATACTTTGCTGATCCTGGAACAACATTCCTCTCTGAAAATGTAGGTTTAACCCTAATCCTCCCATAACCTATCCCTAAATTCGAGGACAATGACAGGTGAATAACACTGACGTAGAAGCACCTTGTAAACCTAATCTTGACCTAAACTGTAAACTTGTCTCTTAAATCTGATTGGTTGATTGGAATGTTGTTCCAAGATCAGCAAAGATGTTAATTTAGGAACTTGTAGTACTTGGAGAAATCTTGTTCACCATTGTAAACAAACTGTTTTTACTCTTTAATTGCTTGATTTCTATAGCCATTAGCTATCTGTGAGTGTTAAATCCAATAATGCCTCAATCGAAATGAGTAGTTCTCCACAGAACTAAGATTTGACTAAAATTCAGTGGACACGCCTTCTCTTTGTGTGGAAAGGACAACAAACGAACGATTTATTGCTCAGTGGCGCTTTCATTTGCGGTCAACGGACTTAGGTTTCATTTCTTGGAGACCACCAGCGCAACACTTCTCCATACTGAAAGCAAGGTAAATGAGACATTTATTTTTGACTAAAATATCGAATGTTTAATGCTATTTTGAATCCTCCTAAACAATTAAACGTGTTTATCGAATAAGAGTTTGTTTCTTCAAATGATATCGTGCTTAATGCGCAAAAACATCTTTTTTCATGATCATACCTGAGCACATGTCTGTTGTTGTTTTATCAGAAAACTTTTACGTTCACAATAAGCTCACAATCGGAAATATTACCGCATTACAGCCAACTTGTAAAAAGATAAAATAGCCTACATTTTCAGAATGTTCTGTATTTTATTTGTCAGATTCTCAAAATTGCTATTTTCAATTAAAGGAAAATTGCTCCAAATAGTTACTTTCCACTGATAGCCATTTTCCATTCTTGTAAAAATGAACTGTTAAGTTGCTTATAACTGTTTATAACTGGACCAAATTTAGCAGGAAGTAGGGTGTGTTAAAGAAATGAGTGAAATAGGAGCCCCCCTAAAGGATTTTAGCAAATATGTGTCTCTGCAACTCTTAACAAGTTGTTTGATACTCTGTTGAATAATGCAAAACTCATTACTCTTTAAAATCAGATCTTTACAATCATTACCCCTTTTCGTTATCTCTCTCTCTCTCTCTCTCTCCCTCTCTCTTTGCAGTCATGGCTCATGCATCTACTACGATTGTGACAACCCAGCATGTCTCGTCTGGCACTTGGACCACAGGCATTTGTGACTGCTGCTCTGATATGGGCACTTGTAAGTCACCTACTTTCCCATGAACGTTCATTTCCCTTTTATTCCCCACAGCTTGTTTGTTTATTCCAAAAAAAAGAAGAAATAGTAGTAAGATGTTGGCTTACTACTCTTACTACTATTTTACGTTCATGGTTTCTGTTTCTATATATATATATATATATATATATATATATATATATATATATATATATATATATATATATATATATATATTAAATGATGCTTTGATACTTTTCTTGAAATATACCACATTTATATTCAAGTAGAGGATGTAACCGTGTGTGCAGCACTAACATTTTGAGATCTTTACAACCTTAATTTTGAACAAAGGTGCAGGTCGGAGCTAGTGCTTTACTGCAGGCCCAGCTCTAAATCAACCCACATGTGTGTTTCAGGTTGCTGTGCCATGTGGTGTTTCCCATGTATGCAGTGTCAAACTGTGTCTCAGTTTGGTTGGTGTTTCTGCATGCCATTGCTGGACTGCTGCATGGTGGTATCCTGTTGTCTCCGCCAGAAGATGAGAGAACAATACAACATTCATGTGAGTTTACACAAACACTCACTGAGATGCCCAAAGACCAATAGGATGTTGCTAGAGCTCACACAGGAAGTTAGGAAGACTTATTACTGCTTGCTGTTAGTTTGTCTGGTGTTTGCACTCACAACAAACAAAATTAGTGAAACTTTGTTTAAGTAAAAGTAGCTATGTATTCTGACGAAGTAAATGTTTCTGCAATCCACGTTGTAACCGTAAATACTCCGTTGTACTGGTGTGTGCTCTTCAAACAGGTTTGTCACGACGTCATTAGTCACATTGCTTTTATGGTTAAGGTGTTTAGCTACGTGAAAGAGAGTTCACCAGGAAAAAAAAGATTGTGCATCAATCATTTACTCATTTACCCTCATGTTGTCCGTGTATGATGTTTATTACTTGAATGTAAGTATGCAGTCTTGGGTAAGTTAGTCTAAAATAATAATTAAATACTAGCTAGATGGAAAAAATACTATTAAATCTTCAGCAGTTTACTGTAATAATTACTTTTACTAATTGTTTTATTACTAATCACGTTCTAAATCCCATATCAACCAGTTCAGCAATACAATAGGTTAATATAAAATTGCATAAATTGTTCTGTTAAACAATTGTAAACAGCTTGTTTAGCAGCAGGAGCTGTTAAATTACAGAAAAATGAAAAGTAACAAAAAAAAAAGTGATTAGATTACAGTAATTATTTACTTAGTAATGCATTACACCCAACACTGTAGGAGTGTATTGTAGTACTAAATAAGTAATTACTGTAATTTAACATCAAAATGGATTTAACATCAAAATTTAACGTCTAATAATGTTAAAATGTATGTTTTAATGTAACCTTTTTCCTTTAAATACTTCAGTAGTTCAGTTCAAGAATAATTTATACAATTTTATATTATCCAGTTGTATTGTTCAACTGGTCAAAGTAGATATTGTATTTTATTTTTTTTAAATCTGTGAAACACAAAATAAGTGTAACGTGCTGGTAAACAGGCAGGATCAAGGACGAGTAGACGGTCTCTTGACGGTAAACACTTTAATTAATGACGGGATATACAGACAGGATGAACGAGAAACACTCAGCACGAAACTTCAACGAAGAACAAGGACTGGACTGACACAGAGGGAATTTATACAGATTGGCACAGGAGGATAATTGGTGGGGCACAGGTGATAGACATAACGATACGAGACACAGGTGGTGACGATGAACTAGTAATGAAGATGAATCAAAACAAAGAGCACATGACTAAATGACAGGACCATAACAAAGAACATGTGACAAATGACAGGACAGGGGAACAGAGTAAACAGAAAGACATGGACATGATTACGACGGATAAACAGATCTACATGGAATACGAATGTGACAATAAGATAATTTAAGGAATGTTTTTTGGAACTGTTTTTGTTCATTTATTGTGGATCCAGAACAACACTGGTCCAAAACTTTCATTGTATGAACAAAAATACACATTTTTCAAAATATCTTCTTTTGGTTTTCATGTTAAAAAAAAAGAAAAAGTCTTACAGATTTGGAAGCACATGTCAAGGATGACAGTTTTCATGTTTGATTCCAATTGATAAAATATTCTTGAATCTGTCTGCTAATTAAAAGGAACATTAATACAATGAACGAACGGTTTCTGTTAACTACTTGTTCATTTGAATGCCACAGACAAGTTTTCATTTCCCCATTTGTATGATGCAGTTTCAATTGCAATGCAGAACTTAGGAACAGCTGTTAATGAAGATGCCACCTGGGAAGATTCAAATAGATGTGGCAGTTATTTCATAACCAACGAAAACTTACTAAAAAGTATTAAAAACTTCTTTATGGATGTATGCCATGGCCACATAAAATTCTGTGTAAGTACAGTAAACCCACTGTAGCATCTCATATTTGGAAGAGGCACCATAAACCTTTGGTAATGACTGAATTGTGCAATGAGTTTAGTATTTAACCATGTGTAAATTCATCAGGAAGCTGATCCATCTGAACTTGACTTTGAATTATTTCTCAATGCCTGGCCGCTTTGAGGGTGTAGCTTCTTGTGAATGCTTTGATCAGTAGACATTAACAGAAGCTCAACCGAAATGACGCGCAAGAACAAGCTGAAATGTGTGGCCTAACCAATGAGGTTCAGGAGTTACGCAGAAGGTTTGGGCTTTCAGAAGAGAGTTGATCTCGGTTCGGTTGAGCTTCTGTTTATGTTTGCTGATCAATGTTTATATGTGAATAAAAGCCTGAATTAAATTGTTCATCATGTAAAGCGATCGAGTCTCTTCAGAAAATTTGGACTAAACCGCTCAATTCATATGGATTAGTGTTCCGATCTCTTTATGAACTTTTTTAAACAAAGTTGCATAGCTGTCTATGGAGGGATAGAAAGCTCTCAGATTTCATCTAAAAGATCTTTATTTGCATTCCAAAGATGAACGAAAGTCTTATCGGTTTGGAACAATATGAGGATGAGTATTTAATGACAGAATTTTCATTTTTGGGTCAGCTAACCCTCTAAAAATATACACAAGCTTGACAGAATTTAATTAGGATAAGAGTGTTTTCCCAACATAACGATGGAAACATTAATGCGTTTGAAAGTGATAAAAGTGAAAGTCGTGACATATTGTCAAGTATGGTGTCCCATACTCGAAATTTGTGCTCTGCATTTAACCCATCCAAGTGCACACACACAGCAGTGAGTAGTGAACAAGTGTACACACACACACACACACACACACAGCACCCGGGGAGCAATCAGGGGTTAGATGCCTTGCTCAAGGGCACCTTAGTCATGGAGAGAGTGCTGTTTATTCACAATCCCCACCTTCAATTCCTGCCGGCTTGGGAATTAAACCACCAACCTTCACGTTATAGGCCTGACTCCCTCGCCTTTAGGCCACGACTACCCACATTTAAAGCTTAATTTTTCATCAGGCACTAATTTGCAGACTCAGAAGAAACAGGTTCGAGAGAAATTTCAAATGCTGTAGATTGACAGTAAACTAATAACTGGGCTGAATGTATTTCATTTCTTGTGTGTGTTCAGGAAGTTGCAGTGATGGAAACAGTGAACATTACAATTTAAGATTGAAGGGAGTAAAGCCTCTGTTTAGACTATTAAGGAAATGCAATTTTGCCATAGAAGAGCATTTATTTTAAATCGCTGCTAATTTAAAAGTAGCCTACTTCAGGGTGATAAATATCATATCACACTTAAGACTGAGAATTAGAATAATTGTAATGTGACGATAGGGTGCAGATATCTAAATCAGAGAAAATCATAGGTTTGGGTGGGTGGCTGGTGGATGATTTATTTTTAACAGCGAATTTGGGTGACATTAGAGCTGATCTGCACAACTCTACTCAGATTATCAAGCAGCAAATAATGGTCATGGCTGCGACGTAACTGAATGCTGTTGACTAAATTGGGACTCCCTGTTGATAAGCCCCACCCTAACTTCCTGTTTCAACAGGAAATACCTAGGAGACAAAACTGTTTGTCGAGCCAGTTTTAACTAATAAGGATTTTATTATGAATTATCATTTGTATTATTGGAACTCTTTTCTTCCTTCCTCAGGGTTCATGCTGCGATGACTTTTGCACTCTCTGCTTCTGTTATCCTTGCGCCTGGTGTCAGATGTCTCGAGAAATCAAGACTCGTGCTCGTTCTGGTACTGTGGTCACCCAACAAATTATTCATAGTTAGAAATCACTTTTGCTGAGTTCTGGCAATATGGGCAAAAATATATGGAGGTAATGAAAACTGATGCCCTCTGCCAAGCGTTGAGATGTTTAAGTCTTTTTATTGGTTATGCATGACAGCCTTTTTTCAAACTTTTTTTTATAAGTTCTCTTAACCTGTTATCCTTCTTTGTTGCACAAAGCTTATATTCTGCAACCAATACACAGATTTTTGTAACTCATTTCTTTTCATGCCGTTCTCAAGATTATAAATTACAAAACATTGGCACAACTTAGACATCTAGTATATGTACTGCAATTTTATTATCTAAAAAACATTCTTATTGTGTTAATATATTGTAGTACAAATATATTAGTTTACTCTGTTAGTGTACTGTTAATTCATTTTGTATTTGCTCTTTCCAGTAATAAAATGATGAAGTAAAAACCTGATCTGTTTATAGTTTTTGTGCAACGGTTGCTTATTGATGTTTATCTCAGGTTTGAGAACACAAAAATGCTGATGCTTACAGGATGGTGCTTTTTCCGTTCACTACCCACACAACAGCATAGCTGTGAAACCATCTATCTATTTATATATATATATAGATGGTGTCACAAACCGTATAAATACAGTGGGGAGAACAAGTATTATTTGATACACTGCCAATTTTGCCAAATTCTGCCAAAACACAGAATTGTTGACATTATAGCAGATTTATTAAAAAAGAAAAACTGAAATATCACATGGTTGTAAGTATTCAGACCATTTGCTTAGACCCTTTGCTGTTTTATATTTAACTCAGGTGCCTTTCTTCTGATCATCCTTGAGATGGTTCTACACCTTTATTTGAGTCTAGCTGTGTTTGATTATACTGATTGGACTTGATTAGGAAAGCCACACACCTGTCTATATAAGACCTGACAGCTCACAGTGCATGTCAGAGTAAATGAGAATCATGAGGTCAAAGGAACTGCCTGAAGAACTCAGAGACAGAATTGTGGCAAGGCACAGATCTGGTAAAGGTTACCAAAACATTTCTGTTACACTTAAGGTTCCTAAGAGCACAGCCATAATCCTTAAATGGAAGATGTTTGGGATGACCAGAACCCTTCCTAGAGCTGGCTGTCGGGAAACTGAGCTATTGGGGGAGAAGAACCTTGGTGAGAGAGGTAAAGAAGAACCCAAAGATCACTGTTCCTGAGCTCCAGAGATGCAGTCGGGAGATGGGAGAAAGTTGTAGAAAGTCAACCATCACTGCAGCCCTCCACCAGTTGGGGCTTTATGGCAGAGTGGCCCAACGGAAGCCTCTCCTTAGTGCAAGACACATGAAAGCCTGCATGCAGTATGCTAAAAAAACACCTGAAGGACCAAGATGGTGAGAAATAAGATTCTCTGGTCTGATGAGAACTTTTTGGCCTTAATTCTAAGCGGTATGTGTGGAGAAAACCAGGCACTGCTCATCACCTGTCCAATACAGTCCCAACAGTGAAGAATGGTGGTGGCAGCATCATGCTGTGGGGGTGTTTTTCAGCAGCAGGGACAGGACGACTGGTTGTAATCGAGGGAAAGATGAATGCGGCCAAGTACAGGGATATCCTGGATGAAAACCTTCTCCAGAGTCCTCAGGACCTCAGACTGGGTCGAAGGTTTACCTTCCAACAAGACAATGACCCTAAGCACACAGCTAAAATAACGAAGGAGTGACTTCACAACAACTCCGTGACTGTTCTTGAATGGCCCAGCCAGAGCCCTAACTTAAACCCAACTGAGCATCTCTGGAGAGACCTAAAAATGGCTGTCCACCAACGTTTATCATCCAACCTGACAGAACTGGAGAGGATCTGCAAGGAGGAATGGCAGAGGATCCCCAAATCCAGGTGTGAAAGACTCATGGCTTTATTAGATCAAAAGGGTGCTTGTACTAAATACTGAGCAAAGGGTCTGAATACTTAGGACCATATGATATTTCAGGTTTTTCTTTTTTAATAAATCTGCAAAAATGTCATTTTGCCATTCTGTGTTTTTCTGTCAATATGGGGTGCTGTGTGTAAATTAATTAGGAAAAAAAATTATAACAAAGAGGGAAAATTTTAAGGGGTCTGAATACTTTCCGTACCCACTGTATATATATTAGTGCTGTCAAAATTAGCGCATTAACGCATACAATTAATTTTTTTCAGTTTAACTTGTTAAAAAATATTTAACTCAATTAACACAGCATCTGTTTTACCGTCATGAATCGGCTAGCATTACAGTCAGTCATTCAGCCATTTTAGCTTAAATTTTTCCTAGTGTTACTCTTTGTAATTGCATTTTACTCTAATTGTAATTAATAAGAATTGAATGGAAGAGCTCTGTAATTGAATTATTATAGTAAAGTGCAATTACGACGAGTAAATCCAATGCAATTAATTACAGAAAAAATATGTGATTAATTAGTTGATTTTGTTTAATTGATTGACAACACTAATACATTACATTCCAACAAAACATTAAAACATGTCATATTCCTTTGTGAAAGTTTTATTTAGGTGATGTTAACAAAAATGCAAATGAAAGTCTAAGAATTTTGCATATGGTATTTCACAGTCGCAAAACACTTTGCATATTTTCAAAACTCATAGCATTTAGGTACAAAGCCTACTATTTGCATGTACTGAGGTTTGAATGCATTTTGTTGCCCTGGCAAAAATTCACTGGTTGTACACGTGACTCTAGAACTGCTGTTTCCATAACAGCAAAATTCTTTAAAAGTTCATACATATGAAGTGAAATTTATTCTGGACTTGTCCAAACTCCATAAAATATACTGTACTTTTACTAGTTTTGTAAAAATGTTTACTTTCTTTTGGTGACATTTGATATTAGAATATTATGCTCTATTTTTCTCAATTTCCATGGCTTTAGTAAGTTCTTTTGTCTGACTACATTTGACTTTAGCTGCTAAGTCAAGCTTTGTTTTTAAAGCTTTTCTGACCTTTCCTTTAATACCTTCTCTGCATGACATTGTTTAGACAGAAAAGGAATTAAATCCTCCGATTATGCTAGTTTACAGGTCTCCAACAATACACTTTACATGCATCCAAGGTCGTTGGAAGATTCAGTCTCTCCAGTCCAGTCTGTTGTGATTGGTCTGCTGCTTGCAGCGCAATCGGAAACAAATGACCATATCTGAAATTCTGCTCTGGATCTTCTTCAGGACTTGATGCACATTGATACAAAATGGCGTCTGTTTTTCTGCTTTCCAGCGTCATCCTTTTGAAGTGCATCAAAATGAATTTGCAGCACTGAAAACAGCGTCTTCTCAACATGTCGACATCAAGAAGTCTTCCAGGCCTCAGCCACAACTAAGTGCTTGAGGGTCAAAGTACATTGTTCGCTGGCAGCCAATGAAGACCACAGACTGGCATTATGCACATTTGGAACATTGCGGTGAAAGTTTGTAACAGGAAGCGAGAATGAAATTACTGACGGCTTGTTTCAGCAGTTCAGAATCGATTATGTCTTTTAGGAGACAACAGCCCTTGTTTATGAAACAAACGTACAACAGAAAATTGGGCGTACAGTCGTTTCCACGCAAAACTTGGTATTTATCAATATGGACGTGAGTTTTTGAGTTTCAGTTTCGCTTTAAATAAATTAATTTTGGCTTAACATTTGTATGTTGTTTATACTGAATGCCACTATAACCTAATTTGTAGTTTATTTTATCATTTAATAGCTTATTTTTCATTTTTGTTCTGTTCTGAATAGCCTACCGATAAATTTAAAAGGTTTGTTGTGGAGTGAGGGGAACTACAAAAGCCTAGGTTGTTTTTATAATGTTCGTAAATGTTTTGTTTTTTACCGGTATTTAAGAATCATATTAATTTAATTTAATTTAATTGTTTGCAATTACGAGGTTAACAGGTTTTTTTTGGTGTCATATCAATTGCTCTCTCATGAGATTACTTCCTCTTCTTGGCCTGGTTGCATTTCTCCATGTCGTAATCTCAAGGGTCAAAATCACATGACTTCTCAAATGTTCAGTCATATATGAGGGTGAAGCAATCATCAATCAGGAAGCACCTTGTGAGAAATTACCTTGTGAGACCTTGTGAGGTCAGTGACATACCGTTTTAAGAAACCTGATAGGAGTATAAGTTAATTTTAAACTAAACAATCCTGATACCTTTTGGCCTACTGTGAATATGAAATGTTTGTCCATCAAAAAATAGTATAACTTTGTATGTATAAACCTTATATTTTTATCAAATTTTGTTTCCCACTTAAGGAAATGGGTTTTCGAAAAATGGGACAATATGATTAGCCTAATGTGAGGGGGGCATGGTTTGTGGGACAAAAATGGTTATTTACACACTGATAAAAAGGATTCTGTGAAAAAGTTAGTTCAGGCAAGAATTTAAAAAACAAAGTAAGTTGACCATTCGCAAAGACCCGCCCCCTTTAGTTACTGTTGCTATGTCCTACAAGCCATGCACATTCACGCCACACATGTTCTCACAAACATTCAAATTTCCAATATTGTATTTTTAAAAAAAAAAAAAAGTTTAAACGATAAATACCGTATAGTGACTCTTTGTGTCTCGACAGTTCGCTGTAGCTCCTTCAAGCAGCTCGAGAACCAACCATCTCTTCATACTAGTTCATTTATAGCATCAAATAAACATGAATGGACATCAAAAGGAATGTTGAGGATGTGAGTACACTCAATGTTTCAAGTTCAAGTTCACCAACGTTAATCTAGTAACTCCTCTGACTGCTTTGTCAGACAAAATGGATTTGGGGTTATGATTGGTTAGATCACCTGTCAATCAAACTGCAGGCGAAGAGTCAATTCAATTCAAGCAGTTCAAAAATGATCCATCGAATGTTACTGACATTGTGTATTGTGTACCAAATATTGAAGTCTCTGTGTTCGGATAAATGGTGCGTTGCTTTTATTATGTAAATATGGTGTCTACACTGCATCTCTTCTGTTATCAACATAGGTAAAGCATACATGTTAAAAGCATGGTTAAATATTATGAGCAAAGAGTACTGCTAAATAAACTTTAATACAGGTTACATATTTTCTTTGTTAAATTTACTTATAGTTAAGTGGATTTTACTTCATTCTATATGTGAAATTAAACAAATTAAGTCATATTTACAAGTAGATTTTACTTGATAATAACAGGTAAGTTGTACCGAGCGGTAGCAGTAAAATTGACTTAACGTGTTTTTACAGGACAAATTGTTACAAGGACTTTATTAAGCAAATCCTTCCTTATTTATTTAGTGCAGGGTTTTAGTGTTTTCATGCAATATTAGAATGCTGTAATTGTAGATGTTAAAGGTCATGGGAAAAATATATTCTTGGCGAATGGTAGTTTGAAGGCTCTTGTGATGTGGTGTGTGTGTGTGTGTGTGTGTGTTTGTGAAGGGAGTAGGTGTCTTAAAATGAAAAAAAAAAAAACTTATTAAGGTAGTTCTTAAGGTTATTGCATGCAGGTTTTCAAAAATACTGTTATGATTGTAAGTGTTTGATGTTTAGTAAAATAGAAAACATTAGGTCAAAGGATTTTAACTGCAGTTCACAGCACGTTCATGAATTCTGAGGTTGAATCTAGCATAAAGTTTGTTTAAGTTGTGGGTTGTTGGTTTTGCAAGTTGCAAGATTTTATATTTTGCCTTCAAATAGGCCTAGGCTATGGCTGTTGTGGTTGTATGTATTTTTTATGTTTGTGTCTGTTGTAAAGTAAAATTAACAAGAGAACAGTCTGGAATTCTGTGCATTTAACTCTTTTTTCTATCTATATAACATAGGCCTATGATAATAGTTGCTTCATTTCTTTATAATAAATGCATCAAAACTATCTTATTGTATTATTAGTCTGATGATATTCAATTATCCATGTTTCTTCCATCTATAACCAAGATAATTACTGACTTAAGATTTTACTGTTTTTCATGTATCAAGGGGATTTTGGCCTTTTATCATAGACTTTTCAATGTCCCACATTAGGAAGCTGCAGATGATCTCAGATGACATGCACTAAGAGCACTAATAAGTCTATAATTTCTTTTATGAATGTGCACTTTCTCTCCACATCCTGCGGTTTTTAAAATGGCATTGGGTGTGGATTTAATGTTTTGGCTACATATCACGCAGTATGTCACTGAAGTCTGAAATGCAAAAAATGTCCTATATTGGGTAAATTCACCCCACACAAATATATATAATATGTTTATGGTTTTTTTTTTTTTTTTTTTTTTGTGGTTACAATGTTTTTGGTATGAGATGGCATAGTTGTCTGGATATTTTATAACCGTATTTCTAAATGAAATAATGTTAATATACCAATCTACTGGAAGTGTCAAAGTCTACTTTTTACCTTAAAATGTACTAATAACATGTCCATAAAATATGGCCAATACTCATACATAGATGTTGCACACAAAACAAGGCATTAATATGTGCTTTTTACGTACGAATAAGCCAATATCCTAGTAATTTGCATGCTTATAAGCCACTTGTTAATCCTGAACTAAACTGTTCCCAATATAATCATTTATGTGATGTCACACAGAGACTTCGGGGAATGTCATTTTACTGTCGTCACTGTAAATGATATGGTAATTTATAGTTTTTACTATTTTAAAGTACTTGCAGTTAACCAATTAAAAGGTTTCACTATAGAGTTTTTCTGCAAAAATTGCTCATGTTGTTTTCCCAAAACATTTGGTCATACGGACCATCGACAACACCTCATGCATGAAATGATCCAAGGAATGTAGTGTCAAGGACAGCAGACTCTTGCCAGATATGAGGGTTGAGAGGTTTGGCCATGTGGGAACAAAACTTCAGAACAAAACACTGAAATCATGAAAATGGCTCAGTATGCTAAATAAAATTAATAAAATGTCTTTTAACAAGTTTGACTGAGGCAAACTAAGAACACTCACCGTCGTAGATCTGAATCCATCAAGCAATAAGAGTAAACCCCCTTTTACAGGAAATAGTTTCGTTTCATCTGAAAAAAGTTATTGCTGCACTTTGAATTGTTGGACAGCTTCCTATCTGTCCACTGACCTTGAGGCAGAGGGAGTAGTTGCTGTAACCCAAGACACTGTCATTTATATCTTCCTTTTCTCTATTTGACCCAGAATTTATATTTATGTCAGACTATTTTTTCAGACTAAACACAAGATTAGCACTTGCACAGCATCATCACTGTGCAGCACCACAACATCGCTTCACATTCAAAGGACTGCTGTTTGCGGCTCTTCTTTTCTCTTTTTTGTTTGGAGGTGCGCCATCAGACTATCCATTATTCTCAGGATGGAACTGGCTAATCACAGTCTGTCCCACCCAGGGCTCCTTACTCAAGCTCTCCGCCGCTCCCTTTGTGAGAAAGAGGAGGAGAGGCAGGAAATGTGAGTAGTGAGTGGGAGAAGTTCCAGCTTAATCAAGATAAGCTGTGTAAAAGTGAAATTGCTTGTTTTTCGGAAAACATACGGCCTTTCAAGTCTGGGCAAAACGGATGAAACAAGAGAGTTGTTTTCTTTTCGGAGAGCAAACGCAGAAATATTTCTTTTTGAACTCGTTTGTTTAATACTGTCTGTCTTTAAAATCTAGTCAAGTCACCTTTATTTATAAAGTGCTTTTTGTTCCAAAGCAGCTTAACAGTGACAACAGGAAAAACTCTCTAGAAGAAAAGAAGAAAATAGTGCCATTGAAGTTCACTATAATAATTTGCTATAAGCTAATCAGTAACAACTGTTTTTTTTTTTCATACCTCCCAGAGAACTAGTAAGAACTACTATACTTGTTCATAATTTACATGAACAATGCATAATGTATAATTAATTCTAAAGTGAAGGTCATGGTAACACACTAATGACTGAAGTATTACCAAATTATCAAAGTATTACCTTCAGAAGGAATTACTAATTATTTTCTAATTATATTCTAAAGTGAATAACATGATAACTCTTTAAAAACTAATGAAGTCATTGTAAACTTGAGATTTTTTGTACATTTGTGTACAGTAATTCCTTTAGATGCATTTGCTATCACTTCAATAATTACTTGTGGGTTATGATCTTCACTTTAGAATACTGATCCAATTAAGTAGTAGTTCCTTTAGAATTGTGTTGAAACTCTTGAGTTATTACTATTCAATACTTTACAAAAACCTCAATAGTTTACAATGACTTCAGTAGTTGCTAGAGAGTTATTCACGTTAATTATGTACCTGTATATAATAACTTCTCTGGGACCCTTCACAGGCAGTTTGAATGACAGGCGATCTGACCAATCATAACCCTGAATCTGCCATTTTGTGCGACAAAGCAGTCAGAGGAGTTAGTGGATTAATGTTGGTGAACTTGAACTTGAATAATTGTGTGTACTCAAGTCTTTCCATGCTTGAAACAACATTTCTTCTGATGTCCTTTCATGTTTATTTGATGCTATAAATGAACTAGTATGAAGAGATGGTCGGTTCATGAGCTACAGCGATCTGTCATGACACATTAAAGAGACACTATATGCTATTTATTGTTTAAACTTCTTTAAAAAAATACAATATTTTAATGAAACTGTTTCATATCAAAAGTAACCTGCTCTGTCTTGTCTGTCGAGGCATTGTCAGTGTCCTCTTTGCTCTGCGATGTATTTTGCACTGCGTGAGAACATGATCTGTGGTGTGCAAGTGCGCGGGTTGTCGGACATCGCAACAGTAATGGGTCTTTACAAAAGGGTCAATTCATTATTCAGAGATTTTTGTTAGTTAATAGTAGTTACTAAAGTGTAAATATGTATTACTCATTTGTTCCTATGTAGCTATTTATTAATGAAGGACACATTCAACAACCAAATCCACTTTGTGGTACAGCAATTTCCAATTTCCAATTTCCAATTTGGGTTAACTTTCATTTAAAGGCAAAGTTCATCCAACATTAACTTCCTGTTTCTCTTTCATTTACTCACTCTCTTGAACACTGGATGGTTATGTAAAATTGATTTTGGATCACTTTTAACCAAATAGTTATGGACTACTGCTTTACATTTACATTTACATTTAATCATTTGGCAGACGGTTTTATCCAAAGTGAGGAAAACAAACAAGTGATTCTTCATAAAGAGGCAAATAGACACAGGAAGTGCTAACAAAACAAGTTTAAGACACTGGTCAGAGTAGCATAAGCTAGAATAGGAAGGGGAAAAAAAAGGATAGTATTTTTTTTTTATTTTTATGAAGGGGTTATGTGCTCATGAAAGAGATGAGTTTTCAGCTGTCTTTTGAATATTGCCAGGGATTCTGCGTTCCTGATGAAAGTAGGGAGATCATTCCACCAGCAGGGAACAGTGAACGAGAATGTTCTGGAGAATGATTTTGTGCCTCTCTGTGATGGTACCACAACTCTTTGCTCCTTTAGTGATCGCAGTCTTCTGGTGGGGATGTAGACTTGTAACAGTAAGTGGAGGTAGGAGGGTGCAGAGCCTGTGGTGGATCTGTAAGCAAGCGTCAACAGATTGAACTTGATAAATGCAGCAAGGGGTAGCCAGTGCAGAGAGATGAAGAGGGGCGTGACGTGGGCTCTCTTGGGCTCATTTGAAGAGGTTTGATTGCACTTGACGGCAGTCCAGCCAAAAGAGCATTGCAGTAATCAAGCCTAGAAATGACCAGGGCCTGGATGAGAAGTTGTATTGCATGCTTAGTCAGAAAGGGCCTGATTTTCCTGATGTTGTGTAGTGCAAATCTGCATGACTGAGCTGTCTTTGAGATGTGGTCTCTGAAGGTCAGTTGGTCATCAAAGATAATTCCAAGATTTCTGGCCAAATTTGATGGGGTACTTGCGAATGTACCTAGCTGGATGTTGAAATCATGTTGTAGAGTTGGAGTGGCAGGGAAGACTAAAAGCTCAGTCTTTGCCAGGTTGAGCTGCAGGTGATGTTCTTCCACCCACGTCGAGATGTTCAGCTTGAGATCTGTGCAGCTACTGTGGAATCATCTGGTTGGAAGGACAGGTAGCTGTGTGCCATCAGCATAGCAGTGGTAGGAGAAACCATGTGCCTGTATGATGGGACCCAGTGATGTAGTGTATATGGAGAACAGGAGTGGTCCAAAGAGCTCTACACAAATTAATTATTTACGCTAATATAGCTGTTGTGTGCGAGGCGATAACCGAGACATGCAAGCTTGTCAAACGCACAACCCTTTTTCACAGAATTCACTGGAAAGTTTGCAGTTTGGTCAGAAATGGGAATAGCAAAGAAAGTAAAATGAGGAGCATATAACTAACGTTAACATAAAAGAAGATATTTTGAAGAATGTTTTGCTGCTTCAGGACCTTGCTGTGATAAATGGAACCATGAATTCTGCTCTCTAACAAAAAAAACCTGAAGGAGAATGTCCAGCCATCTGTTCATCACCTCAAGTTGATGCGAACTTGGGTTCTGCAGCAGAACAATGATCCAAAACACACCAGCAAGTCCACTTCTGAATGGCTGAAGAAAAACAAAATGAAAACTTTGGTGTGACCTGACTCCTATTGAGGTGCTGTGGCATAACCTTAAAAAAGCAGTTCATGCTTGAAAACCCTCCGATGTGGCTGAATTACAACAATTCTGCAAAGATGAGTGGGCCAAAATTCCTCCACAGCGCTGTAAAAGACTCATTGCAAGTTATCGCAAATGCTTGATTGCAGTTGTTGCTGCTAAGGGTGGCCCAACCACTCATTAGGTTTCGGGGGCAATCACTTTTTCACACAGGGCCATGTAAGTTTGGATTTTGTTTTTCCTTAATAATAACAACCTATATTTAAAAACTGCATTTTCGTTTACTTGTGTTACCTTTGACTAATATGTAAATTTGTTTGATGATCTGAATCATGTAAGTGTGACAAACATGCAAAAAAAACAAAACAAAGAATTCAGGAAGGAGGCAACCACTTTTTCACACCTCTGTATCTATCCGATATCTTTTCATAAAAGGTTATTAGTCAGTTATTGGAATTGAAGATTGAGGCGATCATGTCAGAAATCTGGTGATCCACTGACAGATTGGGGTTGGCACGGAGAGCTGGGTCAGTTTAGCTGTGAGAATATCAGGCATCATGGAATTAAAGACCGAAATGTAATCCACAAATAAGATCCTTGTATAAGTCCCAGGTCTATCGAGATATTGCAGGATATAATGCAGTCCCATGTTGACGGCATCATCCACAGACCTGTTTGCTCTGTAGACAAACTGCAGACTTCATGACCAAACACATGAGAGCGACAGGTCCATATTCATTAAGTGCAGTAATTTTGTGCTTTTTTCGGAACTGGAATGACAGTGGAGCATTTGAAGCAGGAGGGAACTGCTCCAGTGATCCAAGATCTGCATGAAGATTGGGGCCAGTTGGTTAGTGCATAATTGTAAACAGGTATGTGAAACACTACCCGGGCCTGAAGCTTTCCTAGTTTTCTGTTTTCCGGCTAACGTGCTCCACACAGAGCTTAAGCGCAGGTTGGATGGCAGGAGGGGGGAGGGCGGAAACAGGTTACATGAGGTGTTGGTGAATGTGTGAAGTGCAGATAAGATTGGGTGTGGGGTGAGAAACATAAAACAAGTAGCTGCTCCTTCCATCATTCTAGCATTATTGTACATAACTTTGAAAAATGTCCGCTTTTGTGTTATTCAGATTGTATATTCGACCTTTTGAATTCAAAATCAATCGACCACACCCATTTCCCATGATGTCAGCCTATCTTTTGTTCTGTTTAGTGTTTGTTTGTTTTAATTTGATTTAAACTTGTCCTTTTAATGGGTTTTAACATCCTCTCTAACAACATTGTTTGCTTTTGACAAAGTTTGGTGAAAGCCTTTTGAAAATGTATGGTTTGCACCACAACTTATGAAGTACTGTGTATCTGAGTTGGAGAACTTTTCCAGGTGCTGTGTCTAATCAGCCTGCTCCGTCAACTATTAACCATCTGCTGCTGTGGGGTTTTTGTTTCTGCCCGATAAAGCAATATAGGCATGGTGTTTTGTTTTTTGGAGTACGAGTGGGGCGTTTGCCTGGATTTCTGTGTTCATCTACTTTCAGTGTAAACCTACATCACTCTGCCTGCACCAGCTACAGCCTGGGTCTACACTAAATACAGCCTTGTCTCTTGCTCCAGCCATAGTCTGGGTCTCCACTACAGGCTGGGTAGCCTGGGTCTCCTTCAGCAATAGCCTGGGATGCTATCAGCTATAACCTTTTTTCATCAACTGCCTGGCTTACATTCCACCAGCTACAGCCTGGGTCTCCACTAGCTATCAGCTATAAACTTGGGTCTCTACTAGTTACATGCCAGCTACCCTGCCCTGTGGGCATGCAAATTCCATCAGGGCGAGTATGATTATTGCTTTTGTGTCTTTGCTCTGTCTGCCTAAAAGTAGAGTATGAAGTGCATTGGTAGGTTCAAATGAGCTATAATGTTTCCTTAAATGCACTTTATTTGTTATCACGATCAAAGGTTACTGGCTATTTGCAGGATTTGGTAGGCAGTCAGGGGGGCTGGATGTATAGCATGAGCCTGGTTTCACAACATGGAAACTTGAAATATTTTTTAAGCCTGTTCCTTTTAAACGATTGTTTTATTCCATCAAAAAACTCTTGGGCCAAAATCACAATGTGTGGTGACTCTAAAATTTGCAGAAAGCAAATTTTTTAATACACATATGTTTAAATGTATTATTGCACTTATGTTGCTGCTGTCAGGAAATGTGCAACCTAACCCAGGTCCGGGGACCCATATGATATTGTTGTGAACTCCTGCTGATTTTCTAAATCGGTCTGGTATTGGTTTTGCGCACATAAATGTGAGAAATCTATTGCCAAAAATCAATATGGTCAGAATTTGGGCCAAATCGACAAATGGTGATATTATGGTGTTATCTGAGACATGGCGGGGTAGATCCACTCCTGATAGATATATTTATATGGAGGGGTATAATATCTTTCACACTGATTGTTGCGGTAAAAGTGGCAATATATGTAAAAAATAGTTTGCAAGCGACAGTACAACTTTCCAAGTCTGTGCCTAAACAATTTGAATTACTAGTGTTGAAAATTGAATTATCTCAGAATTGGGTTTTGACAGTTGAGGGATGTTATAGACCTCCTTCTTCGCCAAAAGACACATTTTCCTCATTTTCTGATTGTTTGTCATCTATGAAATATACCGAATTGGCTCTAATGGGTGACTTAAAATGGGACTGGCTAACTCCTACATCTGATTTAATTAAAAGTTTTTGTGATTCAGTGAATTCGACCTAAATTATAGGGTGCGTTCACACTTGTCATGTTTGGTTCGATTAAGGGTGCGTTCACACTTGTCATGTTTGGTTCGATTAAAACGAACCCTGGTGCGATTGCTCATTTAGTGCGGTTTGTTTGAACATATGTGAACGCTGCCATCCGAACCCTGGTGCGCACCAAACAAGCGGACCGAAACCGCTAAAAAGATGGGTCTCGGTCCGCTTCCAAGCGAACTCTGGTGCAGTTCGATTGATAAATGAACGCAACATGGACCAAAGACAAGTAAACGAACCAAAAACAGGACGTGATGTCACAAGATGTGACGCTACAAGTCATTTGACGACGTGGGAAGATCGGTGTATCCAAAATGAGTAGAGGGGAAACATGGAGGTAAAGTGCCTCATCAATATTTGTTTCTGCATACAACGGATGAAATCCTGGTGCTGTTTTGAACATTTTGAACATTTTATGAGCTCTTCGTGAGTTCTTAGCTGGTAAAAATAAAGCATGTTTACACGCATAAAATGATGGCGTTTAATCCAGCACACAACATTGTTTTGAATGTTCGGTAAGCGAGCTCCGTCGCGAAATATACGTCATAAAAGCCGACCAATCAGGTTGTGACCGTATCCCTATGCCTTTGGTTCGGTAACTTAAGGTTTACTGTTAAAAATGCCAGTGTGAACACTAAGCGGACCAGGACTATCTGTTTTGTTTTTGTTTTTTGGTCTGGACCAAACCAACCAAACCAACCGAACTACAAGTGTGAACGCACCAATAGACTCACCTACTAGGCCAAATCTTAAACATCCTGAAAAGTCTACATTCCTTGATTTGTTTTTAACAAATGCACCGCAGAAATACAAAGCTACTGCTGTTTTTGCAAATGATATGAAATAACTGCTATGGGGTATGGGGTACTGTATATGGGATACTGTCAAGCCAAATATATTGAAGTTGAATGATAAAATTATTACAGACAGGAAAAGTATGCTAGATTCCCTAAACCAGCACTTTATATCTTCTGGACTGTTTGAGCATACAACACAACAACAGAGGAGACAAGAGGACTACTCTTCGTCTAGGGAAAAGGTACCTATCGATTTTGATTTTGTCCCTATTGCATTGCAGGGTATGATACTCTTAGAAGGTTAAACACCAAGAAATCTTCTGGTCCTGATGGGTTGGATCCATCTATTGAAACTGGATTAATACCCAGAGTATTGAAGTCAGCATATGTCACTCCTTTATTAAAGGGTGGGGACCGATCATATCCAAATAATTATAGGCCAGTATCTCAGTTATCTGCTTTAGCCAAGGTCTTAGAAGGGCTTATAAGTGACCATTTGAAAGACTATTTAGAAACAAAAACATTTGAAATGATTTGCAGTCAGGTTTCCTAAAAAACATAGCCCTGTCATTGCCACTATGAAAGTGCTAAATGATTTCATAAGTGCTATTGATTCTAAGGAATATTGTACCGCATTGTTTTTAGATCTTTCAAAGGCGTTTGACACAGTTGACCACTATATCCTGGCTCAGAGATTGGTGGATATTGGAATGTCTCCAAAAGCTGTCAAATGGTTTTGTAACTGGCCGAACACAAAGTGTTCCGGTTGATGGTGTGTCCTCAAACTCATTGCTTATGCAAAATGGTGTCCCCCAGGGGTCCACTTTGGGTCCCATTTAATTTAATATTTATATAAATGACTTGTGTCATAATGTAACAACAAGGACCTTAGAAGATCTGCAATCTGCTTTTAACGTTTTTCAGAAGAATCTTCATAAAATGGGACTTGTATTAAACTCAAACTTTTGCATTAGATGAGAAAGAAATTGAAAGAGTATCAGTCTATAAATATCTTGGTTTCCTTTTAGAAGAAAGTTTAAGCAGCATACAGAGTGTTTAACAAAAAAACTCATAGTAAAGTTGGGTTTCTATTATATAAACAAAGGCTGTTTCTATTTTAGTGTTAGAAAAACAATTATACAAGCAACATTTCTGTCGATGCTGGATTACGGTGATATTTTATACATGCATTCAAATCAATCTTCATTGAAAATGCTGGATTCAGTATATCATACAACTTTAAGTGAGTAACTAATTCTAGTTGGTAACTAATTCTAGTTTTCGTACTCATCATTGTAACTTGTATGAGAGAGTTGGTTGGCTATCTTTGCACAATTGCAGGCGAGGGCTCTGGTATATTTATCTTTGTAAGGCCATACTGAATAAATTGCCTCCTTATCTATGCTCTCTTCTGACTCTTAAAGACACTACCAGGAAATGTAATTCCACAAACGAGAACTATTTCTTGCAACCTGTATCTTAATTGCAGAAGCAACTAAAATTGGACTATTTACCAACAATGATATAGTGTAAAATTAGGATAAAGGACTTTCTGAGTACTAAATGCACATCTGCTGTTACTGAGCGTTGCTAATGATGTTGAGATGATGCTGAATTGCCAACTGTCTTTCTCTGTTAAATGTTGCGGTTGTTGTTGCTATCACTGTATATGCTTTTATGTTTTAATATGAAACTTTATTCTGTTGTCTTGGCCAGGACTCCCTTGAAAAAGAGATGCTGAATCTCAATGTCATTATTTCCTGGTAAAATAAAGGTTAAATAAAAAAATAAAACAATAAAGAGTAATCGTTTGAATTAGTGGAACAACTAATAATTTGATCAGTTATTTGCAGGTGACAAGTTCAAACACTTCGGTGAATGAAATCCAAGTTGGTCAACAAAGAGCGGTTATGCTGGCTGGCTGCCTTTCTCAAAGACTTAGCTGACTCCTACGTCTGTGAGGTTTGGTGGTTATTCATGTAGAACATCTTGTAAAAAAAAACAACCCCAAAAAAATGCATTAAGCTCAACATCTCATGTTAGCGCATGCCTTGCATAGAAACTGCATACAGACTGCATCAATGCAATCTTATGTAAATTACAGAGTATTTGAGATATAATTGAGACTGATAATGTACAGTCTGTGGCCACAACATACATACTTTTTTTTAAAGTTGTTACTTGTCAATTAGGTAAATTTGTTTCTGTTAAAGGGGACCTATTACGCAAAATGTACTTTCATAAGGTGTTTGAACACAGATGTGTGTCCACAGAGTGTGTAAACAACCAGCATATAATGGTAAAAATCTACACACTCCTTTTTCTATAATCCCCACGAATCGTAAAAAGTCTCTCCAAATGTACGGTTCCAGATTTCCTCCTACTCTGATATAAGAGCAAGCCCCGCCCATTACTGGTGACGATCTGCCCTGTTAGCAAAGATTTTTATTTTTATTTTTAATGCAATATTTTAACCAATAAGCATACAAGGGCAATAACATTTTACATCATACATTACATCAAATCAAATGGTAGAAGAAAAAAAGAAGAGAAAGTCAGACATTACTGTAAGCGTTTCCTGTAAAAAATAAAAGTCAGCCTTAAATCTTTTAAGAAATTAGCATTTACAGCACTTAGAGCTTGTAACAAAATCGGAATCATTTAAGTGACAATTTATTGGCAGACAGGGAATCAGAACCAAATATGTATTGTGCAAGATTTATTAACTAAATCACAAACACATAACTAAACTAACGAACAAATACATAGTTTTTACAGGCTCTGTATCTTTCTTGTAGCCCTACTCACAATGACTGAATTATGCAGATGTCTGCATAGCTTCGGGTCATAAAAGCATGGCAATCAGTTCTATTACCTTGGGGGTTGGCCAGACACCTTGGTTTGCATTCAGTGAGGAGTATTAAGAATATTTGTTAAATATAACAAATATTTGGGTCCGATTTATCTCAGTCGTTACAGTGACCTCTCCTCCACTTTCTCTCACACACATAGGCGGAGGGTGAACTTCAAGGGAAGGCTAAGGAGATCAAAATGCATAAATTTCCTCCTAATAGTTTCAATTTACATGTCGTCACAGCCTACACAGCCCAGCATAAACACTCCTGATAAATCATTTGTTATTAAAGCGTCTACATTCACAAACCACTGTTAATTTTAACAGTAAATAAGTATATGTTACTGTGTAAAGGGATTTGGAATGGCAGAAAGCGCACAAAAAAGCACTCCCTCTATAATCACTAAAAAGTTGCCATATTGGCTACTTTATCACAATCTCACAAAGTTCTGTTATAAGAACTGAAGCTGTCTTCATAATGAATCTCTTATTTACATAATGTCTACACTTTGTTATTATGAGAGGATTTGAGAGCGTGCAAGATCAGAGTCCACTCTCTGCTCAAAAGTTTTTAATCAGTGCTAACTTAAAAGGTCATGTGAGGTCATGTGACTTTGTTCTGTGGAGGCGAGCAATGAGCATTTTTTTTAAACATAAACTATTGATCATGCTTAATGTCAATAAATGGATACAAATGCATTAGTTTATACTTCTAGGATATAGGCAACAACTATACACTTTCATTTTAAAGAAAATATATTAATAAATGTGTAACATGTTGTAAAGTGTTTCCCTTTTGACTGTATATTGACTGTGTATTTTCCTTCATGTTCGTGTTGTTACAAATAACACTTAGACACCAAGTATGTGATGTCAAATAAAAATGACCATTTAACACAAAGGCTTGAACTAGTGAAATGCGTGTTTCTCTGTATGAAAACAAATAGGATATTTAAAAATATTTCTAAAATAATAGGTTTAAAACATATTTAAACTGTTCATAATAAAAACAAAAACATGCAAACAACAAATAATCATCTTAAAACACAAAAACTGTTGACTTTTAATATCATGGCATTTCTGCAGAAAGACCAGTCTTTTCATCACTGAAAACAAAATAAGTAAGTAAAGCCTTTATTTGTCCCACAGTGGGGAAATTGCATAATGAATGTATTATGCCATTTATTATGAATTTATTATGAAATTAAAGTTTTATTAATTAATATTTCTTTATTATTAACATAAATAATATATTTTGACAAATGCAAAAAAAACTGTAATTATAAATGGTGAAAGACATGAACAAATTAAATATTTTTAGCATATAAACACAATAGGTATATAAATTCATTCACCACATCATGACAGAAATATCACAAACTCGCCGTATTCTCCGTCTTGCTTCTGTTGTCGAATCAAGGATTCGTTCAAGGATTTGCAATGATGAAATACATGTACAGTTGTGTTCAAAATTATTCAACCCCCCAATGCTGTAAATGGTTTTAGAGAATTTAGAGTACATTTGTAATTGAATTCAGAATGAAATCCTAAAAGGACTTCTTAAAGAAGCATATGCAACTAAAATGACATCAATTGGTTTTGTAATACAGTAGTAAATGTTTCTTTTGTGAATTCTTCATTGACACAATTATTCAACCCCTTAAAGACTACCACTCTGAAGAACAGAGGTCCATTGAAGTGTTTTCAATCAGATATTGAAAGCACCTGTGGATGTCAGGGAGCAGCAATAAAGCCTAATAAGCACCAATTAGGCAGCTTTAAAATGACTGTGATACTCAGCTCCTTCTAGACATTTACTGGTGTGGTTACAAACATGGTGAAGTCAAGAGAATGGTCCAGGAAGACAAGAGAAGAGGTGATTACTCTTCACAGGAAGGGCAATGGCTATAAGAAGATTGCAAAGATGTTAAACATACCAAGAGACACCATAGGAAGCATCATTCGCAAATTCAAGGCAAAGGGCACTGTTGAAACGCTACCTGGTCGTGGCAGAAAGAAGATGCTGACTTCGACTGCTGTGCGCTACCTGAAGCGTAGAGTGGAGAAAAGTCCCCGTGTGACTGCTGAGGAACTGAGAAAAGATTTGTCAGATGTAGGTACTGAAGTTTCTGCTCAGACAATACGGCGCACCCTGCGTAATGAAGGCCTCCATGCCAGAACTCCCAGGCGCACCCCCTTGCTGTCTCCAAAGAATAAGAAGAGTCGACTGCAGTATGCCAAAAGTCATGTGGACAAACCACAGAAGTTTTGGGATAGTGTTCTGTGGACTGATGAAACAAAATTAGAACTGTTTGGGCCCATGGATCAACGCTATGTTTGGAGGAGGAAGAACAAGGCCTATGAAGAAAAGAACACCTTGCCTACTGTGAAGCATGGCGGGGGGTCAATCATGCTTTGGGGCTGTTTTGCTTCTGCAGGTACTGGGAAGCTTCAGCGTGTGCAAGGTACCATGAATTCTCTTCAGTACCAGGAGATATTGGAGGACAATGTGATGCAGTCCGTCACAAACCTGAGGCTTGGGAGACGTTGGACCTTTCAACAGGACAATGATCCCAAGCATACCTCCAAGTCCACTAGAGCATGGTTGCAGATTAAAGGCTGGAACATTTTGAAATGGCCATCGCAGTCACCAGACTTAAATCCGATTGAGAACCTCTGGTGGGACTTAAAGAAAGCAGTTGCAGTGCGCAAGCCTAAGAATGTGACTGAACTGGAGGCTTTTGCCCATGATGAATGGGCGAAGATACCCGTAGCTCGCTGCAAGACACTTGTGTCAAGCTATGCTTCACGTTTAAAAGCGGTTATAACTGTAAAAGGATGTTGTACTAAGTATTAAGATTGAATGTCACTTGGGGGTTGAATAAAACTGATAATGATGTGAGCAGAGAAAAGACATTTGTGGTTATTTCATTATAAATGTTATGTTATATTTGTCTGACCTACACGTGCCTCTTTGATTTAATTGTAAGCAGGATGACTGAATGATCAAAATCAATGTCAAACCGGCCAAAACAATCAATTTCAGTGGGGGTTGAATAATTTTGAACACAACTGTAGGCCTATATTTGCCATTAAATGCCCATACATCCTTGTATTTAAGTAGGCTATTAAGTTCACAACACGAACATACATGAGGAAATTTTAGGCCTAATACAGAAATGGGAAACATTTTATTATGGTTATACATTTATTAATATATTTTCAAATTTATATGGCTAAAAGTATCTTTTCTCTGTTTATGCAAATTAGTTTTTGCCAAATTAACTAACAGAAAATAGTTTATTATCCATTAACATGGTTGGCTGGGCTAATTAAAAATCCACATTGTAGATTAGGATATCTTGAACAGAAAAGTGACTTTATTTAAAATTATTGTTGTTAAATATTGTAGACATCGATCCGATCATAATCCATGTGAAAACATATTTAACAATAGAAAACTACATGTATGGGTAGCGTGACCATGACTGTTTAAGCCCCACCCCTTACGTCCAGTTCTGTGGCTGCGGTTCTGAAACTGCTGGTGCTGTGGTTCTGCAGCTGGATACTTTTGAATCACTGATGGTGTTTAAAGCAGTGTAAGAAGAAGGGTTTTTGAGGTGTACTTGTGATTGTGTAGAGATATAGAGTTTGCATCATTAGTCTTTTTACATGGTGGAATAAAAATAATAGCATTCTTAAGTTTTCCTTGTGCCACAGGTGAAAAAGACAAAAAAGCATCAAAAGAAGATGTCCTCCCTACAGAAAAATGAACTTTTATCTGGTTTAAGCTGATGAAAATAAAAAATTAAAACATTGACAAGTATTTGGGCGCGTTCATGCTAAATTTGGATGGTCATATGTCAGCAGATTTGTAGAATGTATCTTTTATTTGTATGTATAAGAAATTTAATGTTGTGACTTGGGGTGTTTTTCCAGGAAAACTCGCGCTCCTGAGAGCCTCTCTTCTGTTCAGTTACACATGAAATCAATTCTTATACAATGTTCAAGATAATGCCAAAAGAGCCATTCTGAACTGTTACTGTAAGTGAAGAATGAACAAGAACTTTGCTGTAAGTATCCACCTTTTTCCTGTTTTAGATTATGGGATGCACTTCTGGTTTGGGGAACTTTCCCTCAAAAAGACAAACAAATCATTTCCAATTATAAGGTTGGGCTACAAATATTTCAAATATAGTTTGACTGAACGAGCTGTCAATTTTCATTTTCTAAAGCAAATAAAGTTAATAAATCGTTTCGATTAAGGCAATGCATGTTGCATAATGCAGACATTTATTACTACAGTGATATTTAACACAACAGATAATTCGGTCTGTTGATAGTAATTTGTTAATATTTTTACATGTTTAAGTTTCCTTTTAATGTTTGATGGTTGAAAGGTGAAAAGAATAGTCACTTCATTGTACCCAGTATAAAGAAAAAGCTTATCGCATTCATAGAGTGAGCCTTTGACTGATTGTTAAAACGGATGTTTACAGTTTAACGGATGTTACTCCCACAATTGCAAAACATCACGAGGTGTAGTATGGCAAGCCGTTTTAACATTTAATGCTTAAAATATTCTAGTATCTATTTTCATGCTACTAATAATAATTTTCAGATACTAGAATTTATTTAATTGCTAGTGCTTATTCTTTGGGTACTAGAGCTTATTCTAAAGATAATCAGCCATTCTAACATTTAAATCCCTAATCCTTAAAATCCTTAAAATATTCTAGTATCTGTTCACAATAGGTAGTTATTCCATTAGGTACTAGTACGTATTCATTTACGACTCTTTAGATACAGGCTTATTCTTTAGGTACTAGTACCTTTTAAAGATATGAGCACTTATTAAAAGGTTTTTATTAAATACTGTCACGGTTATGTAAATCTATTTCATAGAGAGATCAGTACCAGTATTAATAATCAATAATCAGACCAAACAGCCAAGTCCTTATAATATTGTACATCAAAAACAATACATTCCATTACACATATTTAACATATTTTCCCTTGTGTTTTCATTTTAACCAATTAGCAAGATAAGCTTACATACAAAGACAGTTACTTACAAACAAACAATTTCATTCAACATGTTACTATATTGTGTTACGTCCTAAGACGTATCTCATTTGTTAATGTTTTATTTGTTATGTATTATTTTTTTCTTTTTGTTTTTCCATGTGCACTTTGACCATTTTCATGGAGGTGATTGGGACCACCTGTAGCTGATTTGCTGTCCATTTACCTGAGTTCATCTGATTGGCTGCAACCAGGGGGAAGACAGCATATTAAGCCAGTACTCTCACAGCAAGGGGAGAGAGAGGGAGAGATGCTAACCTTTCCACAGGAATTTCTTCTCACTTGCTCCTGATAATGTCACTTTATAATGCTCAATGCAATTTATTAGTGCAACTGTGGATATTGTTCTAGATCTATAGTTTTGATTAAGACTTCATTTAAAATTTTCTTTTAAAGGACACTTGTAGGGAGGTGGGTGCCATTTTTATTTGAACTTTCTTTTGTCCTGGTTATGTGTAGTCAGGGAGTAAGGGAAGTGTAATGATGAGGAGGCAGCGGGTAAAATCCAAATGCAGCTTTTTATTATAAACGTGGTCATACAGGCATGGGTCAACTCAGTAGCAAACGGCAGTGGCAGGGAACAGGCAGTCTCGTAGTAGTATCCAGGAAGGAGGTCAGTGGCAGGCAGATAAACATCAAACGGACAAGGAACGGGCAGGATCGGAACACAGGGAAACCAGACAAGGAAATAACGCTCGGAAATTGTGATGTAAAATCAAACAATACTTCGCAACCCAGAGGTGAGTGAGTGAGCTATTTGTAGTGCAGTGATGTAGCTAATGAATAGTGATGACGAGAAACAGCTGGCAGATGATCAGTGACCGAGTGAGGGAGTCTGGGAAGTGTAGTGTTGTGAGGGAGAAGCATGGTGCGAGCGGGTGACCTCTAGTGGTGAGTGAGTGTAACGACGGACTGAATTCATGACAGAGCCCCCCCCCTAGGAGCGGCTTCCAGACGCTCACAAAAATGAGCGAAACAGGGAGGGGGGTGGGGTAATTAGGACAAGGGGGACCAGGACCATGGGGTGAAAATCTAATGAGTGACCAGGACGGAACGGGCTGTGCAGGTGGCCAAGGCGGAACGGGCCGTGCAGGCAGACAGGGCAGAACGGGTAGTGCAGGTGACCGGGGAGGTAAGGGTTGTGTAAGTGACCAGGGTGGAACGGGGTCTGGAACACAGAGAGGGACATAAAATGTTAAGGAAACAACAGAGTGAAACAGGCATTCAGATGGGTTGAGACTGACAGACAGAACAGGACCAAAAGACAAAGCGGGACAGACAGACAGAGCGGGGCTGACAGACAGAGTGGAGCAGACAGACAGAACAGGGCTGATGGGGGATTCTGGGGTGACTGAGAGTGGTGGAAGGACAGAGCGTTGTGGGATGACCGGTATCTCAGGGGGGACTGTCAGTTCAAGGATGATGGAGGTTTCAGTGGGGGCCTTACGGACCATAACAGAGTAGGCCAGGCTGTCAGGTGGTGGAAGGTCTGGAAGCCCAGGCTCTGGGAGGTCTGGGAGCCCAGGAGGCTCTGGCGGGTCAGGGAGCCCAGGAGGCTCTGGCGGGTCAGGGAGCTCAGGAAGTCTGGGAGCTCAGGGAAGTCTGGGAGCTCAGGGAAGTCTGGGAGCTCAGGGAAGCCTGGGAGCTCAAACACCTCTGGAGGGTCCGGGAGCTCAAACAGCTCAGGGTTAACGGATGGTTCATGGCTGACAGGTTGTTCGAGTTGGATCGACGGTTCAGGATCACCAGATAGATCACGGTTGGTAGCAAATGCAGGACTGATAGACGATTTTGGGGAGACAGATGGACAAGGGCTGATAACAGGTTCTTTGGGAGCAACTGACACTTCTGGAGGTTCTGCAGTGGCAACTGCCACCTCTGGAAGTTCCACAGTTGTAAACCCATGTTGGTCTGGGGGTTCAGAGGTTGGAGCTGTTGCATATACGGCCCACACACTCCATATAGCCATAGCGGACAGAACAACATCCTCTGATATCTTTGGCTTCAAAGGCATTAGATGAGAGGCTCCTGGAGGTTGATTTGGAATAATGGGGTCCATCTGGTACTGGTGAGAGGACTGAGGTTGATCTGACATGGTGTGAGTAGTCCGAGGCTGGGTAGACCCAACATAGGCAGGGTCGAGCTGGACAGACGTAATGTCAGTGGGCTGAGGTTGGATAGGGCTGACTTGAGCCTTTGACGGCTGGACTGATGTGACTTGAACCATCTGAGGCTGGTCAGTTGGAACATGTACCGTCGGAGACTGAACAGGCGTGACGTGGACCTTGGGTTGGTGGACAGGCCTGACTGGGGCCAGGAGTGGCTGAGTGGGTGTGACTTGAGCAGTTGATTGTGTGACAGACGTGGTTTGTACCTTTGGCTGTGGAACAGGCGCGGCGTAAACAGTTGACTCGAGCCACTGATAGTGAAGCTCTGGGGCGGTCTGCTTACGGCGCGGCTTATGCTTACGTTTGAAGTGAGGTTGAAGGTGTTTAGTGACTTGACTTGGCTCGGGAGGGTCGTGGACGACTTGACTGGGCTCGGGAGGGTCGTGGACGACTTGACTGGGCTCGGGAGGGTCGTGGACGACTTGACTGGGCTCGGGAGGGTCGTGGACGACTTGACTGGGCTCGGGACGAGCTGCGGCGGCGGCGTGCTGTGACTCCTGACGAGCAGCGGCGGCGGCGTGCTGTGACTCCTGACGAGCAGCGGCGGCGGCGTGCTGTGACTCCTGACGAGCAGCGGCGGCGGCGTGCTGTGACTCCTGACGAGCAGCGGCGGCGGCGTGCTGTGACTCCTGACGAGCGGGTTCAAGGAGTTCTGGGAGTTCATCATCATAATCCGTATGCTGGTAAGACAGATAGGCAGGTAACACTCCAGAGAAGAAGCATAAAGGGGCAACCGGTGTTAACTGGACTGGCAGAACAGCTGTGGCATGCTGTGACTCGGGAATGGCGGCCATTTTGTGTGCCGGTTCAGTGGCAGCCGCCATGTTGTGACCGAGCTCAGGCTCCGCTTCTCCCACGATAAACGATGATGCCGAAAACAGCAGTACATAGTCCATAAAGTCCACTAGATTACAATTACAGTCCGCGTCGGGGAGATAGTTCTTTAAAGGTTCGTTTAAACCCCGACGAAACAAATGTTTGAACAGAGATTCATCGTAAGTAACACGATCAGATAACTCGCAGAAAAGGGAAACATAATCCTCAATTAATAATCCTCCCTGTCGGAGTTGCAAAAGTTGATCAAAATAATCCATGGTGACCAGAACGTTGATGATAGCTGCTGGATCTTGGGGTGGCGAAGTATTCTGTAATGATGAGGAGGCAGCGGGTAAAATCCAAATGCAGCTTTTTATTATAAACGTGGTCATACAGGCATGGGTCAACTCAGTAGCAAACGGCAGTGGCAGGGAACAGGCAGTCTCGTAGTAGTATCCAGGCAGGAGGTCAGTGGCAGGCAGATAAACATCAAACGGACAAGGAACGGGCAGGATCGGAACACAGGGAAACCAGACAAGGAAATAACGCTCGGAAATTGTGATGAAAATCAAACAATACTTCGCAACCCAGAGGTGAGTGAGTGAGCTATTTGTAGTGCAGTGATGTAGCTAATGAATAGTGATGACGAGAAACAGCTGGCGGATAATCAGTGACCGAGTGAGGGAGTCTGGGAAGTGTAGTGTTGTGAGGGAGAAGCATGGTGCGAGCGGGTGACCTCTAGTGGTGAGTGAGTGTAACGACGGACTGAATTCATGACAGGAAGTTTATATGTTGTTTGTTTTCATTCTTTTTCTTTGTTTAGGTAAGTTATATGATTAAAATAGAATTAGAAACCTTTTGTTTGTTTTGTTGGCTTTTGCCCCCTCCTGAAGTTTGTTTCCTTTTACCTTTGTTATTTGATTTAATAAATACTCTTTAAGTTCATTAATGTTGAATGTGTGTTACTGGGGCTGGGGACAAGAACTTCCTGCTCTCTCTCTCTCTCTCCAAAATTTTTGTTACTGCTATGCCTTGTACCCCTAGGCTAAAATAAAAGGGCTAGCATGTAACAAGTGGGGGCTCGTCCGGGATTGTTTAGTCAGGGAGTAAGGGAAGTTTATTTGTTGTTTGTTTTCATTCTTTTTCTTTGTTTAGGTAAGTTATATGATTAAAATAGAATTAGAAACCTTTTGTTTGTTTTGTTGGCTTTTGCCCCCTCCTGAAGTTTGTTTCCTTTTACCTTTGTTATTTGATTTAATAAATGCTCTTTAAGTTCATTAATGTTGAATGTGTGTTACTGGGGCTGGGGACAAGAACTTCCTGCTCTCTCTCTCTCTCTCTCCAAATTTTTTGTTACTGCTATGCCTTGTACCCCTAGGCTAAAATAAAAGGGCTAGCATGTAACTGTCACACCGTCAACATCACCAGCACGACCAGCTCCACCCACACGTTCACAATCACCCGAATTCTGATCATCTGCACCTGTCATCACTCACGCCATATAAAAAGCACTCACTTGTCAACTTACCTGTCTGCCTTGTATTCCTTGGACGTTACTTCGTCTTCCACGATTCCTTATCAGGCGTGTGCGTGAGCTGCTGGACTGTACTCACTGCCCTTACAAAAAAGAACTGCAGTATATTGAAGTAGAACTGCAATAAAACTGCAGTACCAAGTAGTTTAACTGCAGTTTAATTCAAATTTGCAGTATAATGAAGTATAGTCACAGTACAACTGCAGTACATTGAAGTTCAACAGCAGTAAAACTGCAGTACCAAGTAGTTTAACTGCAGTTTAATTCAAATTTGCAGTATAATGAAGTATAGTCACAGTTCAACTGCAGTACATTGAAGTTCAACAGCGGTAAAACTGCAGTACTCATGCGGTAAAATGAAGTACAACTGAAAGTTGCATGAAGTATAAAAGCAGTATAACTGCAGTTGTATTGCACACTCAAAAAAAAAGATTTTTCGATGCTGTTCACTTTATTTAAACAACTTATTTTGATTCAACACCATTATATTGGTTTTAGGTTCAAACGTGATTGCTTCATGTTAAATTGACTTGAAATGATTACTTTTTGACTTAACGTAATGTTTTCATTTTAAAATAACATGTTTCACTCAAGTAAACTCAACCAGGACTCAATCAAACAGGACTTTCACTTCCCATCATGCTTTGCAAAGCGGCTAAACTGGGAGAGTAAATGTTGAAATAAAGTGTTATTTTAAACCGTTTTTAGCAAGATGAGAAAATTGAGAGATGTTTTTAATGTTTACTGTTCTATTATGTTGATATTTAAAAGTTTCTGTTATGTTAATAGTTTTGGGGTTACCATTGTGGTGAAGTGTTGAGCTTGTGCTTAGGTTGAGGGCATGCCAGCTGCTACTCTAATCACACTGATAATTGAGTGATCCCTGTGCTAGTGTTCTGGATGAAACCAGTATGACTTCTGGACCATGAACAAAGAGCATCACAAAAGTTATACAGAACCAAACAAGAAGCATTAATTATAGGGTTAATTAAACAAATCATATTAAATTCCCCTACAAAAAGAACTGCAGTATATTGAAGTTGAACTGTAAATTACCATGTAATTTCACTGCAGTATAATTAAGCACAACCATAGATTTGCAGTATAATGAAGTATAGTCACAGTACAACTGCAGTACATTGAAGTTCAACAGCAGTAAAACTGTAGTAAAAGTACAGCTGCAGTAAAATGGAGTACAATTGAAAGTTGTACGAAGTATAAACACAGTATAACTGCAGTTGTATTGCAGTTTTATTTTACTAGTACTTTAGATGTATTGCAGTAGTTGTACTTCAGTAAAACTACAGAAATTTGAGGTTATACTGCAATACTGCAGTTTTTTCGTGTCCAAAAAACTGCACTTTTCTATATGTAACAAAAACTGCAGTATTACTTCTAAAAAACTGCAGTAATTTTTTGTAAGGGTGGACCTACAAACAAAGGAAACCACCCGTCAGTTCGTCAGTTAAGTCACCATTTGCTTGCTGGACTTGTTCACTCACCATACCTGACCATTTACCTGTTTACCACTGCCATCTGTTAAATAAAATCCTTTACTTTACCTTACCTCCTGTGTCTGGGTCTTACAGTAACAAGTGGTAATCAAATTACCATGTGAACTCTGATTGGACGGTTGAGAGATACACATGTGTATGAATCTGTTTTTATGAAGATATCGCCAAATGAACAGGTAGTTATTCTGTTTTTGATATTGTCTATTAATTTTAGCTAGTATTATTCCAATAATAACTAGAATCTTTTTAAACATTACATTAATTATACTAGTACTTATTAATTTAATACTCTCACTTTTCATCAGATACTCGTACTTATTTAATAGATACTAGTAGTTACTCCCTATAGTGGCCTACTTATTTGTTAGACATTATTATCTTTTGTAATTGTTACAACAATTCTTATCTTACTAGTCACAATTTCTTTTTTTACTTGTCTTATGGAATGACCAGTCAGAATGGCCACTGTAGAGTTCAATTAAAAATCTTACTAGTAACGTTTGGAATATCTAATAAATATGTATTAGTATCTAATAAAAAAGTACTAGTATCTATTTAATATATGTGGGTGCCTAATGAATAAGTACAATAAATACGTACTTAATAGATAAGTACTTGTATCTAGGCCTGGACCCAAATATTCAATTACGCCATTTTTTTTTAAATAGAATGCACAGTTGGGAAGCCAAACTTGTTATAATTAAATATATTTGCTTCTTAGCCTACTAAAGTGTTCCCTGCAACTGGAGTATTCGCTGTCTAGAGCACATAACTGCCTGAGCTTGTATTTTTGGTTAAGCTAGGTTGCTTACACTCAGTACAACAGTACACTCCCCGTCTGGTATCTGGTAAGATGCCATCATTAAGCATAGTAACATTTGTCTATTCAGTCCCAGGAGACAGCAGCAAAACAACATCCGATATAGGTCGCAGGAACACTTTAGACGATCCGTCTTTGACCACTTTGACCTCAACTTTCCTTACTTTCCCATCTCTCCCGGGAAATGTCTCTAACACGATCCCCATTGGCCAGTCATTCCTTTTTACTTGAATGTTTTTCAGTAGCACAACATCTGCTACTTGGAGATTGGAGCTCTCATTCTGCCATTTTGTACGGTTTTGCAAGGTTGCAAGATATTCCTTTCTCCAGCGATTCCAGAATGTATTGGCCAAGCTTTAGACTTGCCTCCACTGACGAATGAAGAGGTTCCTTTCACCAAATTCTCCTGGTGGAGGAGGAAATACAGAAGTCTTTTGAGTGAGTAAAGTTGCTGGAGTCAGAATGAAAGGAGCATCTGGATCTGTAGAGACAGGTACCAGAGGATGAGCATTGACTATGGCTGTGACTTCAGCCATGAAGGTGGTCAAAACCTCATGGGATAACTTTGAAGGTCCAAGTTTTTGTAGCATAGATTCAAGGATCCGCCTTGAAACTCCGATCATACGTTCCCAACTTCCACCCATGTGAGATGAGTGAGGAGGGTTGAACACCCAATCTAAATCACCATCACAACGCGTTAGCATTACGCTAGTTTGTGTTATCCGTGCCCACCGTCATTTCTGTCGCGCTCTCGTTTTCTTCAAATTCATCAAACATCTGGTAAGTCGGATCGGTCTACAAACACGGTAAGCTATGTCATCTTCTCCTTTCATTGTTACTTGCACTGCCTGTCACATGCATAGTTTAGCTTTTTCTGTCAGTGATGAAGGATTCACATGTCATAAATGTAGGGAAATAGTCAGGCTGACAGAGAAAATCTTAGAATTAGAGACACGCATCCAAACCTTAATTGAGGATAGTAAGAATGCAAGGGCTTCAGATACTGTTTTGGATGCGACTAGCCTAGTGAACTCCGTACATTGTTCGGTTCCGGCTGTAGAGCCCGTGCAGCAGGGCAACTGGGTGACCGTGAGGCGGCCTAGTCGTGTTAAAAAAACACCACTCTTCCATTCCGATTAGAACATCAAACAGGTTCTCCCCACTCAGTGACGCACCCACTGAGAATCCTGTTGAAAGTGCCCTTGTTATTGGCGATTCTATTACACGGAACGTGAAAATAGAGACACCAGCCACCATAGTCACATGTTTGCCGGGAGTCAGAGCGCCTGACATCAAAGCAAATTTAAAAGTGCTAGCTAATGCTAATCGTAAATACTCTAAGATTGTTATTCATGTCGGCGCTAATGATGTCCGACTTCGCCAGGCGGAGATCACCAAAATTAACATTAAAGAGGTGTGTGAAATCGCACGTATGATGTCAGACACTGTAATTTTTTCTGGACCCCTTTCTGCTCGTAGGAGTGATGAGACAATTAGCAGACTATCATCACTCAATGGCTGGCTGTCTAAGTGGTGTCCACAGAACAATATAGGTTTCATAGACAATTGGAAAAGTTTTTGGGGCAGACCTGACCTGTTGAAAAGAGATGGTATTCATCCCTCCTGGGGTGGTGCTGCTCTTCTCTCTAGTAATATGGCACATAGTTTTAGAGCTTAACCTTGACTAACTGGGGCCCAGGTCAGGAAGCAGACAGACTGGCTAAACCGACCGTCTGCTAGCTGTCTCACGTCACAGAATTCAGATAAATCCCAACACATAGAGACTCTTTCACCTAGATATCATCAGATAGAGACTGTGTCTGTACCCCGAACTAATAAATACAGAAAACTTCCAAACCCACTTACGGGTGCTAATTTAATTGATGTTCAACAAGTAGTAAACAGAGATTATAAAGATAACAAAATGATAAAGCTTGGGTTGCTGAATATTCGATCCCTTTCTTCAAAAGCACTTATTGTAAATGATATTATCACAGAAAATAATCTAGATGTGCTGTGTTTGACAGAAACCTGGCTAAAACCAGACGATTACATTACTTTAAATGAGTCTAGCCCTCAAGGTTACTATTATCGACACGAACCTCGTCAGAAAGGTAAAGGGGGAGGTGTTGCTGTAATCTATAGTAATACCTTCAGTATTACTCAAAAGTCTTTCAAATATATCTCTTTTGAAGTGATGGTGCTCTATGTAAGTTTATATAATGTTAGTGACAACTCTCATTTGAAATTTGTTTTGGCTACTGTATACAGGCCACCAGGGCACCATACAGATTTTATCAAAGAATTTGCTGATTTTCTATCGGAGTTAGTACTGGCTGTGGATAAAGTCCTTGTTGTTGGTGATTTTAATATACATGTAGATAATGAAAAAGACGCTTTGGGATTGGCATTAACAGATATTCTAAGCTCTATTGGAGTTAGACAACACGTGTCAGGACCAACTCATTGTCGTAATCATACTCTAGATCTAATATTGTCACATGGAATGGATATTGATGCCGTTGAAATTCTGCAGCAGAGCGATGACGTCTCAGAACATTATCTAGTCTCATGCGTGCTACATTTATCCAAGGCTGGAAAACCGCCTGTCTGCCATAAATATGTTAGAACCATCACTTCTACCACTAAAAATTGCTTTATAAATAATCTTCCTGATCAGTTTCATCAACTTAGCAAACCAGACAGCTTAGAAGAACTCGATGTTGCAACAGAAACTATTGTCGCTCCTTTGCGCTTAAAAAAGATTAAGGATATTAGTCCAACGCCATGGTATAACGAGCACACTCGGGCCCTTAAGAGAGAAGCCAGAAAACTGGAGCGCAACTGGAAGAATTCAAAACTAGAAGTTTTTCGGATTTCATGGAGAGAGAAAATGATGGAGTACAGAAAGGCTGTAAAAACCACTAGATCTGCTTATTTTTCAAATCTTTTAGAAGAAAATAATCACAATCCTAAGTATTTATTTAATACAGTGGCTAAATTAACAAGAAATACAGCCTCAACTTCTGATGTTTCAAAACAGCACAGCAGTAATGACTTTATGAACTTCTTTACTTGCAAGATTGACAACATTAGAGAGAAAATTATAGCCATGCAACTGTCTACTACAGTATCACATCAGACAGTGGATTGTTGTATCCCTGAGGAAAAATTCCATTCATTCGCTGCAATAGGAAAGGAAGAATTGTCTAAACTTGTTAAATCATCAAAATCAACAACATGTATGTTAGACCCTATACCGACTAAGCTATTGAAAGAGATGCTTCCAGAGGTCATAGATCCTCTTCTTAAGATCATTAATTCATCTTTATCACTAGGTTACGTACCGAAAAATTTTAAGCAGGCTATTATCAAACCTCTTATTAAAAAACCACAACTTGATCCTGGTGAATTAGTCAATTACAGACCGATTTCCAATCTACCTTTTCTGTCAAAAATACTAGAAAAGGCAGTATCATCTCAGCTTAGTTCCTACCTGGAAAGAAATGGTATCTATGAGGATTTCCAGTCAGGATTTAGACCGTACCATAGTACTGAGACTGCTCTCATTAGAGTTACAAATGATTTGCTCTTATCATTAGATCATGGTTGTATCTCTCTATTAGTGTTACTAGACCTCAGTGCTGCTTTTAACACTATCGACCACAATATTCTTTTGAATAGACTAGAAAATTATGCTGGAATTAGTGGAATTGCATTGGCATGGTTCAAATCATACTTGTCTGACCGTTATCAGTTTGTAGTAGTAAACGAAGAGATGTCATTTCGATCACAAGTTAAATATGGAGTACCACAAGGCTCAGTTTTAGGACCGTTGCTTTTCACTCTGTAAATGCTACCCTTGGGAGATGTCATTAGGAAGCATGGCATTAGCTTTCACTGTTACGCTGATGATACTCAGCTCTATATTTCCTCGCGCCCTGACGAAACCTACCAATTCTCAAAACTAACAGAATGCGTAGCTGATATAAAAAACTGGATGACTAGTAATTTCCTGCTACTAAATTCAGAAAAAAACAGAGATTCTAATTATTGGACCAAAAACTTCCGCACATAAAAACCTAGAATACTGTCTAACACTTGATGGCTGCTCTGTTAAGTCGTCTTCGTCAGTTAGGAACCTGGGTGTGCTCTTTGATACCAATCTTTCATTTGAAAGCCACATTTCTAGCATATGTAAAACCGCATTCTTCCATCTTAAAAATATATCTAAATTGCGACATATGCTCTCAATGACAAATGCGGAACAGCTAGTTCATGCATTTATGACCTCGAGACTAGATTACTGTAACGCTCTATTGGGTGGTTGCCCTGCTCGTGTGATAAACAAACTACAGCTGGTCCAAAACGCAGCAGCTAGAGTCCTTACTAGAACCAGGAAGTATGAACATATTAGCCCGGTTCTATCAAAACTGCACTGGCTCCCTATTAAACATCGTATAGATTTTAAAATCTTGCTAATTGCTTACAAAGCACTAAATGGCTTAGCTCCCCAGTACCTGAGTGAGCTCTTAATGCATTATAGTCCTTCGCGTCTATTACGATCTCAGAATTCTGGCCAGTTGTTAATACCTAGAATATCAAAATCAACCGCAGGCGGTAGATCCTTTTCCTATTTGGCACCTAAACTCTGGAACAATCTTCCTAGCATTGTTTGGGAAGCAGACACACTCTGTCAGTTTAAATCTAGACTAAAAACGCATCTATTTAACCTGGCATACACATGACGCACTATTAACTTTTGTCTTCATATCCGTTAAAGGATTGTTAGGCTGCATAGATCAGGTCAGCCGGAACCGGGAACACTTCCTATAACACCAGATGTACTCGTTACATCAGAAGAAGAATGGCGTCTACGCTAATTTTTTGTCTCTCTGCTTATCCCGAGGTTTACCAATTAACGTGATTGGCTGGATCCGGGCCGTGTCCGGGTCGGACGGGGAACCTGTGCCTGTGTGCGGCAGCAATGTGGCGCTGTGGTGTCGGCGGAGACTGTGTTAACTAGCTCATCCTTTGTTAAGGCCTTACCGACTCATCAGCCAGTGGCACATATCCAAAGAAACCGTCCCATACCGGTGTGATCATAAGATCTTAAACTAGATGAAACTAGATTAAATATTTTGACTGTTGTGATTCCAAATCGGTTTAAAGACCTGTAACTCTGCCTGAGTATCGGACAAGTGTTCACTGTTGGCCAGAGGAGAACTGGCCCCCCGACTAAGCCTGGTTTCTCCTGAGGTTTTTTTCTCCATTTGTTGGAGTTTTGGTTCCTTGCCGCTGTCGCCTTTGGCTTGCTTAAGTTGGGGACACTTGCTTGATATTCAGCAGTGTTTTTGATATGCCTGCATTGGCGCCGTTGTATGCGAACTGAGCTGAGCCAGAAGATTACGTCACTGTTTTGTGCAGTGCTGATATACATAAATTAACTAGACTAATAACTATTGATATTTGGAATGGAATGAATCAATAATATATAGAATAAGTGGCACAATAAGACCATTTTCTTATTAATGTAAAGCTGCTTTGCCACAATCTGCATTGTAAAAAGCGCTATATAAATAAAGATGACTTGACTTGACTTGACTTGACTTGACCCAAGAGCATCCACTGTCACTCAGATACTCTTGTACCCTTTTGTCTTCTGTGACTGACTCCATCTTCAACTCCTTGCATGCTCCGACAAAGTTGGTGCCACAGTCCAATCGCAACTGCTTTGCTGGACCTCGAATAGCAAAGATTCTGCGGAGAGCATTTATAAAGCTGGAGCTATCCATCGACTCTATGACTTCAATATGTATGGCCCTAGTGCTCATACATGTGAACAGCACTGCCCAGCGTTTTGAGTTTGCTTGTCCTCCTCTGGTTCTACGTGAGGTAACCATCCAGGGCCCGAAAACATCTAACCCTACAAAGGAGAATGGAGGGTCCATACTGAACCTTTCAGGAGGTAGGTCAGACATCTTCTGAGTCAAAATCTTTCCCCGCAGTCTGTGACACTGAAAACATTAGAAGATCACACTACTGATGCGTCTCTTACCACCTATGATCCAAAAACCAGCCTCTCTCAATGCACCCTCAGTGAAGATGTGCCCCTGATGTTTAACTTGTTTGTGATAATGTTGAATGAGCAGAGATGTAATGTGACAATGACCAGGGAGGATAAGAGGACACAGTTCGTCTCTCCCAAGGTTTGCTTGTGAAAGGCGGCCACCAACCCTGAGTAAGCCAGATTTATCAATGTAGGGGGATAGATTAAAGAGAGGACTTTGTTTGTTTGTTTGAGAAGGCTTCTGCTTGTACACTGTGAATAAGAATGGACCTCGCCTTTTCTAGATCTTGGACTGAGCAGGGCTTGACACATATATGCCAGTCCCTGCAAGTGCTCTTGTCTCTATCTTGCTTGAAGGAGTGGGTTATGTGCACAAGTCTTGCTATTGCCTGAGTGAGCGATCTCCAGCTTGAGAATCTTTCAAATCATTTGGTGTCCAACTCCTTGGGAGAGTTGGAAGTATGTGTAGCACAAGAAGTGACTTGAGGACATACTTCAATGTCTACTTCTGGGTCTATCATGCTGAAGAGACTAATGTCAGTTTCAGAAGGTGTTGTTATAAACAAGAATTTTGGACCAGTCAACCAAGTACTATGGGGAAGGTCAGCTGCCAAAACTGATCTTGTGGCTTGGTCGGCAGGGTTTTGATCGGTAGGTACGTATTTCCACTGCTTAGGGCGTGTAGATTTTCTTATCCTTTGCACCCTGTTGTTAACATACACATAAAACTTCCTGGATTCATTACAGATCTAGCCTAAGACAACCTTACTGTCAGAATAAAAAGACACACAGTCCAGTTTGGTGTCGATCTCATCTTCAATGTTTTCAGCTATTTCCACAGCCAGAACAGCTGCGCACAGCTCGAGTCTGGGGACAGAGATCTCAGGTCGTGGAGCTAGCTTGGCCTTGCCAAACACAAAGCCAACTTCTACATTTCCGATTGTATTGGTAACCCTGCTGTAAGCAACAGCTGCAATAGCATTTGTGGACGCATCACAGAAGATGCACATCTCTTTTCTTTGTGCTTTACAGAGAGAGACTGTAGCATATGTGCGGGGAATCTTGACGTGCTCAAGCTCCTTTAATGAGTCTCTCCAAACCTTCCATTCCTTAAATTTCTCGTCTGGCAGAGGTGCATCCCAGTCACAAGACTCTGTGGTTAGTGCTCTGAGCAGGAGTCTGCCCTAAATTACTACAGGCGCAACAAAACCAAGTGGGTCAAATAAACTGTTTATTGTTGACAGCACCTTATTGTCTAAGTCACTGTTGTCATACCAAAGGAAGCGTAGAAAGTTCCAATGCTCTTTTGCGACCACAAAGGAATGGAACATTTGTTGGATATCGGTCATCACTGCCACACGTTCCTTCCTAAACAGTAGCAGAACCCCCAAGAGGCTATTGTTTACGTTAGGGCCAGTAAGGAGGACATCATTTAATGATACACCTTGATGTCGAGCACTAGAGTTGAATACTACCCTTATCTGGCCGGGCTTCTTTGGATGGTATACGCTGAACAAGGCAGATACCAGCACTCTTCATTATTCTGCAGTTGTGGTGCCAACTCTGCATGCTCATTCTCAAATAACTTTCGCATTAAAATCCACAAAATGTTCCTTTACTTCGGGGTGTGTTTTTAGTTTGCAAGTCAGTAACATGAGACGATTGTTGGCTTGAACCTTGTTATTAGGAAGGCGTTGCCGTGGGCTACGGAATGGAAGTGGACCAACCCAGCTATTCGACTCATCTTGATGGAATTCTCCTTCCATAATCTTCAGGAAGGCAAGATCATCCATAGAGGGAGCTGGTTTATTGTCATTCTTTGTGCAGCAGAAAACGGACTCTCCTATCAGACATTCATTATGCATCAGCAAACTTCTCTGATTAGGATTCAGGGTGGAGGATTTTTGTGGCTCATTGTGAAGATTGAAAAAGTCCTTCACATGCATACTGTTTGGACATGGACTCATGTAGCTGGAGCGCCCATTTCTTAAGATATGAGTTTTGAAAACATCAACTGATGAAGGCTTGTGAGCTCCGTTAAGGCATACATCTCCAACTATCACCCACCCAAGGGCCAACCTCTGTGCAAAGGGAGCATGTTGTGGCCCATTGCATTGTTCCAGCACCTTGTGTGCCTGAATGAGGTCTCTTCCGAGAAGAAGCAGAATTTTAGCCTTTGGATCTAGACATGGAATCTTGGAGGCTACTGATCTTAAGTGATTGTGGTATTTTGCAGCCTCTGGAGTAGGAATCTCTGCTCTGTTGTTTGGGATGAGGTTGAATTCAATAAGTGATGGAAGAGCAAGGCGTGTCTGTTCATCAAAGGACTCCACCATAAAACCTTCAGCTCTACGCCCTTCAGCTTCTGTGATGCCTGCACACGTCCGAAGTGTGTAAGGAGCTGTATTGTCTGCAACATTAAACATCTCAAAAAAGGCAGATCTCGCCAGAGATCTATTACTCTGATCATCTATAATCGCATAAAGCCTTTGTTTGTTCTGAGGCTCACCTTTTAGATACACATTTACCAAGCAGATCTTTGAGCAGGATTTTCCGCTGCTGTGATCTCAACATACTTCTGTGCATGTGGATGTGGCGACTGGGGAAGAAGGCACTTCTTGCTCCCTGCCATCGTTTGTAGGGGGATTGGTATCCTCCTTTTTTGACCAGGGGGCTGGGCCACAGTGAAGTGCAGCTATATGCTTGTCGCTGTTGCATTCAGAGCACTGGATTACAACCTTACAGTCCTTTGCCTGGTGTGTAGTTGAGGAGCAGCATCTAAAACATATTGAGTTCTCTCTGAGGTAAGCTTTGCGTTCCTGCAAGGTCTTTTCCCTGAAACCTCTACACTTTCTGAGGGGATGTGGCTTTTTATGGATAGGACATTGTCTGTTGAGGTTGTCACTTGCCTTGTTAGGTTCATCTTTTTGTATGACATTGTCTATTTCTGTTTTGTGAACAGTGATGGGAGATCTGATTGCCTTTGCTGAAAATCTCTCTCCTTTAAATGATGTAGTATTATGCATACTCATGTTAAAGCTGTGATCATTTCTCATGCGGGCCTCACAACAAATGAAATCGGAAAAGAGTGAAAAGGTGGGGAAGCTGACACCATTCTCTTGCTTGTAACGAGTTCCCTGCAACATCCATTTCTCTTGTAGATTATATGGGAGTTTCTCTAGAATGGAGCTGATGCCTCGTGCAATATCTAGGAAAGTCAAGCCAGGTAGATAGCCTTCATTTTTGGCTGCCTGCAACTCAAGAAGTAGGTCTCCTAGCTCTCTGAGACGTAGAGGGTCTCTGTTAGACAGCTTTGGGAAACGTTCAAGTTTGTTAAAGAGAGCTGCCTCTATGGCTTCAGCAGAGCCATAGCATTCCTCTAGCCGTGTCCAGACCATGCGGAGGCCAATGTCTGGATGATTGATATGGACTGATCTGATGCGTCTTGTTGTTCGGTAGAATCTGGGCCAAGCCATTGTATAAGTAAGTCTAGTTCTTCACTAGGCTTGAGATCAAGTCCCTCAATAGCGTTGCAAAAGCTGGACTTCCAGGCCCAATAGTTTTCAGGCTTATCATTGAATCTTGAAAGTCCACCTGTCAGAAGGTCATGGCGAGCCAGGAATTTTGCAAGCTCAAACACATCTGAGCGAGCAGTATGAGACTCATTGTGATGAGAAGGTGAGCAATGTGTCAATTGTTGTGTGTTGTGTCTAGGAGATGATGCATCTTGTAATGCAGAATTAAACTGTAATGTGTTCCCACCTGCATGTTTGAATGATTTAGCATGAGTCTGCATGGTGTGGGAGCTGAGGGGTGTTGCGGAATGTGCAAGGTCACGAGTTGGAAGCTGTCTTTCTGGCAAGTCTTGAAAAAGACTACTCTGCACAAAAGGTTCGGGCTGTGGCAGATCAACACAGTATTGAGCTAATGGCTTGAGCTTCAGTGGTTTCTGCAAGCATCTGTATCTCTTTATATTTACGCTGATCTTCCAAATATTTCTCAGTCCTTTGCAATGAATCATGTGAAGAATGACACTCTTTGCCTTCAGGTGGCTGTTCTGTGTCCCCTATCTCTGCAGCTGCCTCAAACACTGACACTTCAGCTGCAGCTGCAGCAGCTTCTGCTTCTCTTTCTTGGTGTAGTGCATTCAGTGTAGCTTCCAAACGAGTCTCCTTCACTTTAAGCTGTGCTTGTACTTGAGCTGTTTCACTCTCACTTCTATCTCCTTTTGCGCATATGTGGCTCTATTCAGTGCTGCTTCCGCCTTTGCATGCGCCTCCAATGCAGCTACACTTGCTGCAGACTTGCTCGACCGTTTTGATGATCGTGAACACACTGATCTGGTTTTCAGACTATGTTTCTCTTTCGAAGACATTCTGAGGTGAAAGCAGAACTCGAAATCCTATTCACCGATGCAGCAATCAATGTTAATAGTCTTTTTACTATTCTGCCCTCGTAAAAGAGTTCCCCTTCTTAACTAGGCAGATAGATAACTCCTTCCACAGGGACGTGAATTGAAGCATGGATTTATTGTGACCACCACTTCAAATATAAGTGGAACAGAGTAAAACTAAAATACAGAAAAATGAAAAAATAAGTTTATAAGAACATGCAAAGAAAATTAACAGTTCACTTAAGGGATAACTGGATAATACACATTAATAAAGCAGATGCATGTAACATTGTACTGAACATAGTCTCGCTAAATATGAAATTTATCTTGAATAACATCACCAATAACAAATATAAGATGATGATAACATTCTTATCAACACTTGTAATACTTACAGACAAAGCTTCTTTCAATGATTACAAGGATGATGAAAGGATTGAAAATAGCTGCTTAACCGTGTGACTATCAGCATCAACTGAATTAACAAAGATGGCTGCTATTATCAGGTTATTATCAAAACATATAGAATAGCACCACCTAGTGGCTCAAATTAAATTACACTAAAGGACACTGGAAACAGTACAACTCACTTAAGCTTGAGTTATTGATACCAGATAGACTTCACGGAGACAAAGGACATTTCATGCGCTTTATTCCCCACAAAACTTGTGCAACTGTCCATCGCAAATGTAATGCCATCTACAGCATTACTTAATAAAGAAAATAACTTTAAACGAGCAACAAAAAAAGTAAAATAACCTGCATGCTGTGCTCGAGTCGCACATAAAATGCTGACATTATATAATGAATGAGTACCATTATCAAAAAAAATAAGCACTAGTATCTAATGAATAAGTAATTATATATTTTAAAAGGTACTATTACCTAAAGAATAAGCATTAGTATCTAAAGAATGAGCACTAATGAAGCACTAAAGAATAAGTAGTACCTAATGGAATAGATACTCGTATTTTAAAAAAAAATAATACTAGTGATGGCTTGCCATACTTGTTACATGTGCATGATTGAGAAAAGTAGCATCAAGTTTCTGGCTGCATTTCCTTTAACGGCACCAGTTTATGGGATCAAATTCCAGCCTATAGTATTGGGCACAGATCAAAAAATAACAAACAAGAAACAAAAATGCACAAACTAAAAACAATTATTGCAAAATGATCAGAATAGTAAACAACTAAACTGATCTAAACAATTGCGATGGCAATTACTGTAATTAACAGTAATTCAGAAGCAAATATATTAGGAAGGTATGCTTCATAAACTCATGCAAAAGAGAAATTGAAGAAACAACAAGGAAGCATATTTTTATTGTTTGAGTACTAAAAATATCTAACAGATATAGTAATGTAACAGATATAGGCAAGAGAGGCACACATTTGAATGATGTTGTGAGGCTGCTGCATAATGGCTGTTTCACGGCGACAGGTCCAGTGGTGGACGCATTAAAGGTGAATATAACAGTGATGGATCGTCAGGCTGGCATAACTGTGACAGGTTGTCGTTAGGATGGTAAATTTAACAATAAAAGACCGTCCAGGTAGACGTATTGGTGACGTATCGGTGTCGAGTTGCAGGCACATATACAGTATATGTAACAACCAGACCAGGCAGGTAAGGTGAATAACAGAGGTTTATTGGCGGATTCAACAGATACAGGTGAATGGGTCCGGTATGGTGAGTGAAGCAGTGCAAAGTTGACGGGTGACTTAGCTTGTAGCATGAACAATGTCTCTGGTTGGTTGCAGGTGGAGAGCTGGCAGGAGAGCAGATCCAGGGAGCGTCTGGAGAACGGGGGTAGCAGGATGACAAGGACAGGTAACGCGAGCAGAAATCCAGGAACAGGTAAGAGAGTCTGTAGTCCGTAGCATACAAGATCAGACAACGGGGTGAGTGTGAGTGTGAGTCTTATAGGCAGTTCTGTGATTGTGAACAGGTGCAGGTGGTTAGAACTCGGGTGAAGATGAGCGAGTGGGCAGAGCCCTGTGAATGGGTGAAGTTGGTGGTGTGACAGTATAATGGTGTCCTGCTACAGAAAGATTTCACCCCAGCTCGTAAAAATTGCCAACTGTGCCAGTAATCTTCACCTGAACTAGTAAGCATCAGTAATTTTTAATTTTTCGATTCACGCTTATTATATTTTTATCCGTGACCATGTTGTTTGCTATTCTATGGTGGCCGAGAGAGCTCAAAGCGCTGCAAATAAGAAAACACATGCAAATAAAAAAAGCAAATGCAAATAAAAAAAACATGATCATCAGTTTGACAACACATGTGCTGCAAATCCTCACAACACATGCAAACACAAAAACACGCTGCATATACAAAAACGCGCTGCATATACAAAATTCGCTACATTTAAAAAAAGTTCTGCAAATAGCACGAACCACAACGGAAATGTTTCAAGGGGGACCCCAAAAAGTGACGGACCCTACTAGGACCTGGATCCAAAACCAGTTCAACTCACCCTTCACTTATTCACTAATCCCTATAGTGTACGGCATTTGAGTGCACAATGTGTTCACAATCATTAAATACAATAAAAACTGCAAACAAAAATAAACAACTGTAAATTATTTCATGTATTTATTATTTTTAATAAAGTGTTTTTCAGTTTGCTAGAAACTCACGCTCACAGATGACATGGTCGTCGAGCGCCCTCAGTTATGATTACGTCACATTAGTATGCTACAGATGATTAACAAATATTTTTAAATCATCCACTAAATTATCATCTCTTAAAGTTTAATGAGTTAACAACAATGCCACATATTAAAACACTTTTCTGTTAGTGAAACACATTACATTGAGTTAATGCCTACATAATATATTTTAAGATTTTTTAGTTTGTGCTGTTGTCAAGTAGGGTCCGTCACTTTTTGGGGCCCCCCTTAAAACATTTCCGTTGTGGTTTGTGCTATTTGCAGCGCTTTTTGTATATGCAGCGCGTTTTTGTGTTTGCCTGTGTTGTGAGGATTTGCAGCACATGTGTTGTCAAACTGATGATCACATTTTTTTTTATTTGTATGTTTTTTTTATTTACATGTGCTTTTTTTATTTGCATGTGTTTGTCAGGACTCTGGTTTGATCTTTCTGCTGTGTTTGTCTTGTGTTTGATTCTCACCTCACCTTACCATCACAGCTGAATCCCATTCTAATCAGAACTCTCTCTCTCATTACTCACACACCTGTTCCCCATCTTCTGCACTGATTTTCTCCACTACTTATGCTTCTCTCTTTCTTTGGTTCTCTGTCAGTGTGTTTTGGTTTCCGTCCGCTTCACATCTGTCCCCTTGCTGGAAGATCTTGTTTTTGATTACTCCTAAACATTTAGAAGTCTTGTCTGGTTTTTACCCTGTTTTTGTTATTCATTTGCCCAGTTCCTGTTCCCTTTCTTTCATCGGCTGGCTCACCTGGATTTTGACCCTCTTGCTCTTGCTCTGGACTAACGCCTTGGTTTTGCCCTGTATCTGCTGGTCTGATTCTGGTTTTGACCTCCGCCTGCCCATTGGATTTCGCCTCTGCCTCGCCCTTCTACTTGGTGGCTCGGCTACCAGTTATTTTGTGTTTTGTTTTGATTTCCTTTACCCCCTTGGACAATAAACTCTTTTGCTATTTATCTGCTCTTGGGTCCCTGTTGTGTCTGCCTCCCCTAACAGTACACACTGACCAGGATGGACCCAGCAGATCAATCTCAGCTATGCTCAGCTGTGGAAGCGCAGGGTGCGCTACTGGGACAGCATCAGGGCGAGCTGGTGGCCGCTCATTGAACCATTGACTCGTTAGTCAGCCAGGTTACCGAGCTGACTAAGACCATTCGCCAGATGCAGATCGATCGCACCCCTGTGACGCCGGTCATCGAACGCCCCCTGGTCACCCCTGAACCACGCATCAACAATCCTCCCATCTATTCCGGTGAGCCTACAATGTGTTGTGCGTTCATGATTCAGTGTGAGGTGATATTTTCTCTGCAACCCCTCACTTATGCCTCAGACACAGCCAGAGTGGCCTTTGTCATCTCCCTTCTCGCCGGCCGGGCCCGGGAATGGGCCACTTCCGTCTGGGATGCAAAGGCAGCGTGCTGCAAGGAATTTTCCAGCTTCAAGGCACAGTTTATCAAGATATTCGACCGCTCAGCACTCGGTAAGGAGGCGTCGCGGCTGTTGGCAGCACTGCGTCAGGGGAGACGCTCGGTGGCGGATTTCGTCATAGAGTTTCGCACCCTTGCAGCGTCAAGTAAGTGGAATGAAGCAGCACAGGTGGCCAGGTTCACGGAGGCGCTGGAGGACGACATAAGGGATGAGCTATATGCTCAGGAACTTCCTGAACATCTGGATGAACTTGTTGACCTGGCCATCCGCTTAGACAACCGTCGGGATCTTCGTAGGAGAGCTCGGTTCCCTCCATCCTCGTCATCTGTCGACCCCACACCTACCACCTCTGTATCTGCTGCTCCTGACCATCCACCCTCTCAGGAGGCTATGCAGTTGGGCAGGTACCGTTTGTCTGCAGAGGAGAAACAGAAGCGCCTGTCCAAGGGACTATGTCTCTACTGTGGTCGACCCGGACATTTTGCTTCTTCCTGCCCGGCAAAAGCCAACGCTCGCCAGTAAGCGTGGGGATACTGGCGAGCGCTACTTCCACCACCCCATCCACGGGTTCCCGTTCCATGCTCCCAGTCTCAGTCAGTCACAAAGGTGCTGTGCATAAACTCTCTGCCCTCATTGATTCGGGAGCTGAAGGAAATTTTATTGATTTTTCTTGGGCCTCGAGAAGAGGCATCTCTTTTCAGGCTCTCTCTCCTGTCCTTACTGCTCTCGCCTTAGATGGTAGGGAATTGGCCACTATTTCTCAGACCTCTGTTCCCTTAGAACTTATCACCTCTGGCAATCACCGAGAAGAAATAGTGTTTTTTGTTTGTCATTCACCCCTCACTCCCTTGATCCTTGGTCACCCCTGGTTAACCACTCACAATCCTCACATAAACTGGTCTGAGAGCAATATTTTATCATGGAGTTCATATTGCCATGCCCATTGTCTTGTGTCTGCCTTGTCTCCTGTTTCCTCTGTTCCTGTGTTGCAGGAGGAGCCGATCGATCTCTCCAGAGTCCCTGAGGTCTACCACGATTTGAGAGCGGTCTTCAGCCTCTCCCGGGCCGCATCTCTTCCTCCACACCGTCCCTACGATTGCGCCATCAATCTTCTTCCTGGCACTTCTCCGCCTAAGGGACGGTTGTTCTCCTTGTCTGCTCCTGAACGGGCGGCCATGGAGAAATACCTATCAGAGTCTCTGGCAGCCAATATTATTCGTCCTTCTTCCTCTCCGGCGGGAGCGGGGTTCTTCTTCGTGAAGAAGAAAGATGGTTCCTTGCGCCCCTGCATTGATTATCGGGGGCTGAATGACATCACCATTAAGAACAGGTACCCCCTGCCGTTGATGTCGTCGGCCTTCGAGATCCTGCAGGGGGCAAGGTTCTTCACGAAGCTGGACCTCCGCAACGCGTACCATTTGGTTCGGATCAGGGAGGGGGACGAGTGGAAGACGGCTTTCAACACCCCCACGGGGCACTTTGAGTACCTGGTTCTTCCCTTTGGTTTGACTAATGCCCCAGCCGTCTTCCAGGCGCTCGTTAATGACGTGCTGAGAGACATGATCAACAAGTTTGTCTTTGTGTATCTGGATGACATCTTGATTTTTTCTCGTTCACTCCAGGAACACATTCAGCACGTCAGGCGGGTGCTGCAGCGCCTGCTGGAGAACCAACTGTTTGCTAAGGCGGAGAAGTGTTCCTTCCACAAGCAGTCGGTTCTGTTCTTGGGTCACATCGTCTCGGTGGAGGGAGTTCGCGTGGATCCTGCTAAGGTAAGAGCCGTCTCCGACTGGCCCACACCTGGCAATCGAAAATCATTACAGAGCTTTATCGGGTTTGCTAATTTCTACAGGCGGTTTATCCGTAATTTTGGCCAGGTGGCGGCTCCTCTGACTGCATTAACCTCCACAAGGACACCATTTTGCTGGTCCTCATCCGCTCAGGCGGCCTTTGATGACCTCAAAAAGAGGTTTTCAACGGCACCTATTCTAGTTACCCCGGACCCTACCCGGCAGTTTGTTGTGGAGGTTGATGCGTCAGAGATAGGTGTCGGAGCGGTTCTTTCCCAGCGTTCTTCCCTTGATAACAAACTGCACCCTTGTGCATATTTCTCACACCGATTGTCTCCCACAGAACGGAACTACGACATCGGCAACCGTGAGCTGTTGGCCGTGCGGCTGGCTTTGGGGGAGTGGCGCCACTGGTTGGAGGGTGCAGCGGAGCCTTTTCTGGTTTGGACTGACCACCGGAACTTGGAGTATATCCAAACCGCCAAACGGTTGAATTCCAGGCAGGCTCGCTGGGCACTCTTCTTTGGTCGCTTTAATTTTACCCTGTCTTACCGGCCGGGTTCCAAGAATGTCAAGCCTGACGCGCTCTCTCGTCAGTTTTCTGTCCCGGAGGGCGTAGCCCCACCGGACACCATCCTTCCTCCTTGCCGTGTGGTGGGGTCCGTCTCCTGGGACATCGAGGAGCGTGTCAGGAGGGCCCAGTCGGGGGCAGAGGTGCCGAGGGGGGCCCCGGCGGGTCTGCTGTTCGTTCCGGAGTCAGTTCGGCCAGGGGTTTTGGAGTGGGGCCACTCGTCCAGGCTAGTCTGTCACCCGGGAGTGAGGAGAACATTGGCTTCCATTCGCCAGCGTTTCTGGTGGCCGGGCATGGGGAGGGATGTCCATGGGTTTGTGGTTGCTTGCTCGGTCTGTGCTCAAAATAAGTCCTCTAATTCCGTACCCGCTGGTTTGCTCCAACCTCTTCCCGTTCCATCCCGTCCCTGGTCCCACATTGCGCTGGACTTTGTGTCAGGGTTACCGGAGTCCAGTGGCAATACTGTGGTCCTCACCGTAGTGGATCGCTTTTCCAAGGCGGTCCACTTCATTCCCTTTCCCAAACTCCCCTCAGCCAAGGAGACCGCCCAGAAGGTCGTCGACCACGTCTTCCGGATCCACGGTCTTCCGGAGGACGTGGTCTCGGACCGAGGGCCCCAGTTCGCCTCCCACTTCTGGAGGGAGTTCTGTCAACAGATTGGCGCTACCGCTAGTTTGTCATCAGGATTCCATCCACAAACCAACGGCCAGACCGAGCGTGCGAACCAGGATCTCGGGAGGGCTCTCCGGTGTCTGGCCTCTCATAATCCCTCTTCCTGGTGCCAGCAGCTTACGTGGGTTGAGTATGCTCACAATACCTTGCCGGTGTCGTCTACTGGGTTATCCCCGTTTTCTTGCTGTCTTGGGTATCAACCTCCTCTGTTTCCTTCACAGGGTCCCGAAGCTGCGGTTCCCTCAGTTCAGGCATTTATCAATCGATGCCGGTGGACCTGGAGGAGGGCCAGGGAAGCACTTCTAAGAACTAGGGACCGCACCAAGAGATTGGCGGACCGCCGTCGGGCTGAGGCACCCAGATATGTTTGTGGACAAAAGGTGTGGCTCTCCACCAAGGACCTGCCCCTTAAGGTACCATCCAAGAAGTTGGCACCGCAGTTCATTGGGCCATATCCCATTGTTAAGGTGATCAGCCCGGTGGCGGTTCAGCTTCGGCTCCCACATCCCCTTCGTCGAGTGCACCCAGTGTTTCATGTGTCTTGTGTCAAACCTTTTATTCGTTCCCTTTCTTCGTCTCCCTCTATTCTTTCTAAACCCCCTCCCCCCCCTTGATGGTTGAGGGTGCCCCTGCCTTCACAGTTAGGAGGATTTTGGATTCCAGGCGCCGGGGCAGAGGATACCAGTACCTGGTCGATTGGGAGGGGTACGGCCCGGAGGAGAGGTGTTGGGTCCCGACCCGGGACATTCTGGACCGCTCTCTTATTGAGGAATACCATCGATCTGTCCCTCGTCCTGGGAAGCCTGATGGCGTTCCTGGGGCGGGGGTACTGTCAGGACTCTGGTTTGATCTTTCTGCTGTGTTTGTCTTGTGTTTGATTCTCACCTCACCTTACCATCACAGCTGAATCCCATTCTAATCAGAACTCTCTCTCTCATTACTCACACACCTGTTCCCCATCTTCTGCACTGATTTTCTCCACTACTTATGCTTCTCTCTTTCTTTGGTTCTCTGTCAGTGTGTTTTGGTTTCCGTCCGCTTCACATCTGTCCCCTTGCTGGAAGATCTTGTTTTTGATTACTCCTAAACATTTAGAAGTCTTGTCTGGTTTTTACCCTGTTTTTGTTATTCATTTGCCCAGTTCCTGTTCCCTTTCTTTCATCGGCTGGCTCACCTGGATTTTGACCCTCTTGCTCTTGCTCTGGACTAACGCCTTGGTTTTGCCCTGTATCTGCTGGTCTGATTCTGGTTTTGACCTCCGCCTGCCCATTGGATTTCGCCTCTGCCTCGCCCTTCTACTTGGTGGCTCGGCTACCAGTTATTTTGTGTTTTGTTTTGATTTCCTTTACCCCCTTGGACAATAAACTCTTTTGCTATTTATCTGCTCTTGGGTCCCTGTTGTGTCTGCCTCCCCTAACAGTGTTTTCTTATTTGCAGTGCTTTGAGCTCTCTCGGCCACCATACTATTCTGATCATTTTGTATTATTTTTTTTAGTTTGCGCAATATATTTTTACATGTGTTTTTAAATTTTGGATTCACATTTATCATTTTTTGATCCGTGACCACAATACTATAGGTGGGAATTTAATCCCATACTGGTTTCTGAATTCTACATTTAGCCCAAACAAACAAATTAACAGTTTTACTTGTATAGCAATTTTCATACATAATGCATTTTAAACGCTTCACAGTTTAGAATATAAAATATGATTAATAAAAAGAAATGAAAATAAGTCATTTAAAAAAAGAAGAAAGAAAAGAAAGAAAATGAGACAGAAAAAATTTTAAAAAAATGACTAAACTTAAAAAGACATTTAATGTTACACTTCCTTTATAACTTTATTTTTCCAAATCTCTCATCATTTATTTCTCTATCATCATTGTCATTATTATCTCAATTATTCAAATCCCTTGTCATGCAATCCTATTTCTCCCCAGTTATATTTTTAATTGCACAATATTACCCTCCCTCTTCATTCTTACAAAAAAAAAAGAAGAAAAAAAAAGAAAAACATACATAGGATTCCTTCTGGATTAGTCCAAGTCATTTTTCTTCCCTCACAGTTCTCCATGCGTTTCACTTTGTTCTTTTTTTCCCTATCCCCATATGAGATGTAACTAACAGATTCATTAGAATATAATTGGCTTTAGTGTTTTAGTACTTAGGAAGCTGTTTCCCCATTAGAAAGGAAATGAGCTACCTACATTTAAATAGGGAACAAGCAGACCGGGTAGTTACAACGGTTAGGGTGTCAGAAACAGTCTTGAATTTGAACCTAACTGACATGGCGGAAGAGAGTCTAAAAATCAAATGAATGTTGTATTCATAAATGTATTCAATTACTTTTCAGTTCAAACTACAAACCACAAATGAAACTGAGTGAGCATGGAGTGTCAGCAGGTGAAGAAACCACTTTGAATTGCAAATAAATATAGAGGAGACACTGTATCATGTTAGCTTAGTGCTCATCTTTTCCGTCATAGATAACAGTAACACAATCAGCCACTGAAAAATAGAGCCATATTTCATATTTCAAAATTTATATTTTCACATTTTTATTATGTAAATTTGATTTGATAATTGTTTTTGTTAATAAGTAATTTACTGTTGAATATATTTATTTGGTTTATATTTGTTCTTACTGTGCATGCAAAGATATTGACGCACATGCAATAGGTTCAGACGAACGGAGGGAAGAACACAAGGCTTTTGACCATTTTTTAATTGTGTGTGAAATAGCATAAATTGTCTCACAAAGTATTGTATCTCTACAAATAAGTTGTTGAGAAGATATCACTGACCAAGAGTCAAGTTGGGCTTTATTGTCATTCCACTACATGTGGGGACACACAGTGGAACAAAATATCGTGCCTCACAGGACCACAGTTTACCTATACATAAACTAAAATACAAACTATACAAATGCTTCAGATAACTACTGTACATGTGCAGAATGAAACATTGCGAGTGCGGACAGAGCAGGATGATTTGTAGTACATGTATATATTACTGAGCCTTTTGTGGAATTGTGTGTGTGTGAAAAGTGTCTAGTGCCGTAAGTTCTTTTCTTTGCTGTGGGATGGTTGGGGGGGGGGTGATGGTAGGAGCTGGAAGAGTCTGCGGGGGATGAGTGGAGTCCTTCACGATGCTGTTGGCTTTGCTGGAGCATCGTGTAAGGAAAATGTCCAGGATGGAGGGGAGAGGGGCACCGATGATCTTTGCAGCTGTATTCACTGTCCGCTGCAGTGTCTTATGCAGTACAATTTCCGTACCAGACAGTGATGCAGCTGGTCGGCACACTCTCAATGGTTCCCCTGTAGAAAGTGGTGAGGATGGGTGGAGGGAGACTTGCTCTTTTCAGCCGTGTAGGTGCTGTTGTGCCCTCTTGGAGAGTGACATGGTGTTGCTTTTACAGGTGAGATCCTCTGTGATGTGCACCCCCAGGAATTTAGTGCTGCTGACTCTCTCCACAGTCAAGCTGTCGATGGCCAGTGGGGGGGGGGGGGGGGGTCAACGGGGGGTGGTCAACTTTCTCCTGAAGTCCATCACAACCTCCTTTGTGTTACTCACATTGAGGGACAGGTTGTTAGTGCCACACCATTTCGCCAGCTGTGCCATTTCCTCTCTGTAGTGCGTTTCATCGTTGTTGCTGATGAGACCTACCACATCAGCGAACTTGATGATGTGGTTGGAGCTGAACTTGGCAGTGCAGTCGTGGGTCAGCAGTGTGAAGAGCAGCGGGCTGAGCACACAGCCTTGTGGGGCACCTGTGTTCAGTGTGGTAGTGCTTGAGGTGCTGTGACTGACACGGACTGACTGAGGTCTTCCGGTTAGAAAGTCCAGGATCCAATTACAGAGGGAATTGTTTAGGCCCAGCAGGTTTAGTTTATTGATGAGCTGTTGTGGGTATATTGTGTTGAATGCTGAGCTGAAGTCAAAGAAGAGAATTCTGACATAAGAATCTTTATTTTCCAGGTGGGTAAGAGCTAGGTGGAGGGTGGAGGAAACTGCATCGTCCGTAGAGCGGTTCGGACGGTATGCAAACTGGAGCGAATCGAGTGTGTTGGGGAGGCTGGTTTTAATGTTGTGTATGACTAACCTCTCAAAGCACTTCATCATGATTGGAGTCAATGCTATGGGACCGTAGTTGTTTAGACAGGACACAGGTGATTTCTTTAGTACCGATTGTTGTGGATTTGAGACATGTGGGGACGACTGCCTGGCTCAGCGAGGTGTTGAAGAATCTGTTAGGACATCTGTCAGCTGTTCAGCACAGTCTTTCAGTACACTTTCAGCCAGGTTGCTGCAAAATCCCAGCAATGTTTGCCGGTAAGGGAACAGGTCGGTCAGAATTACATTTACATAATATTTACTAGGGGTGGAAAAAAAATCGATCCATTCGGTTCTCCACACTCGGTTCTCCATGTGCTCGGACGGTCCGCTGATCAACTTAAATCTGACAAAGCATCTGCAATTGTCACATGTGTTTCAGTCTGTCATGTTTTCATTTACGTCATGTCTGCACCTGTCTTCATTTACCCCTTATTAGTTAACTTCCTCCACCTGTGTTCATTAGTTCAACCTGTGTATTTATACTTCCTGTTCTGCTCTTCCTTTGTCGGTTCTTGTTTGTGCAATGCACACTGTGGCGTGTACCTGTCACTTGAATAAACCTGCTTGTTATTTGTTACCCTCGTCTCCTGTCATCCCGAGCGTTACAGAAGAACCGACCACTCAAATGAGAAAACTTAAAGATGGACTCACCCACTCTGCGTTACCTGATGAGCCCGGAGGCTCGACCGCACCTGGGCTACTGGGTCTGGATGTGCCGGAGGGATGAACGCTCCGCCTCAGCATGGCAGCCCGGGGTGCGCTCTGAGATCGTCACTGAAGTGGACGACCTGGGAAACCCATTGGCGAGCCGAGTGGATAAGCCCATCTTAGAGCCAGGAGCGGCCCGCCGCCTCATAGATCTGTGGACTGCGGATCCTTTTCCTACCCAAATGCCCACCCTTCAACCTTCATCTTCCCTTCTGGTCCCATCCGGAAGCCCTCCATCCGTGTCCCCCGCCTGTTTTCCCGGCCCCGTCACTGGTTACAGCCAGCCCCCTGGATCCGTCGGTCCCCCTGCTGTCGGCAAGCTCCTCGGCTCTGCTCCCGTCGCCCATTCCATGCAGCTCCTCTCCAGCACTTCGGGTTTCCCATCCATCAGTCCAGCTTGAGGCAGAGTCCCCGGCTCCCCTTCAGGCCTCCAGGCCCACGTCACCACCGCGTCCCGTTAGCCCGTCACCAGCGCCTGGGCCCATGCCTCCTTCGCCAGCTCCTCGGCCCGTCTGCCCGGATGCTCAGCTGGGCTCCCTCGTCTCTCCAGGTCGGCCTTCGGGGGTCGTCGCCCAGCTGCCGCTTCGGACATCCGGGACTGTGGCTACGCCTCCACCCGTCACCCCTCTGGCGTCATCGGACTCCTCCCTCCTCACGACCTCCCCGTCATCCTTGGTCGCCACATCTTCGCCCCCGGTCAGCAGAGCCTCGTCACCACCGCTCAGCCGTGAGTGAGCAGCCGGCTGCCGCGCCGAACTTCCGGCCAGGGGGTGTCGCCCAGGTCCCCGGTCGAAAGTTCCTTCCGCGGGTCCCCTAAGCGCCGCCATGGTCCCGCTGTCAGGCGATCGCCCCCAGGGGCATCATCCCCCCCTGCCAACCCCTCCCCGCCTCCTCCTCCTCCCTCACTCCCTGGCTCACCCCAGCGCCCCAGCCCACCAGCCACCCAGAGCTCCAGGAACTCTCCACTCCCTCCCTCCAAGCCTCCCTCCAATTATGTTCATTTATTATCTTCTTTATTATCATCATTTATTCTCGCGCTGCTTCATTTTGGGGGGGGGGGGGGGGGGCTGTAATTGGTGCCAAAGATGTGCCAACGGCTGTGAATACTTATGTACGTGTGATTTTTTTTGTTTTTTATTTTTAATAAATTTGCAAAGATTTCAAACAAACCTCTTGCACGTTGTCACTATGGGGTATTGTTTGTTGAATTTTGAGGAAAATAATGAATTTAATCCCTTTTGGAATAAAGCTGTAACGTAACAAAATGTGGAAAAAGTGGAATTGTTTTGACAGCGATGTTGTCTGTATTCAAAAAATGCAATAATTAGTGTTATTTGTTCATACAATGGAAGTCAAATGACACCAAAAGTGTTTGTTAACCAACATATCCCACAGAAAAAAGGAAGTCACCCAGCTTTGGAACATGTGATTTTCACAGTTGACAAAACTGTCAAAAAACTGTCAACTGTGAATGGACTTTCACTTTAACATTTCAATTAAAACAGGTCATCTTTAAGATATTGGACTTCGTCAATCCATTGGAAGTGCAGTTTCAAATTCACCTGTAATCTAACTGTTTTACAACAAATTTTGCTAATGGATAAACCATGTATAGTTGGAACACTTATTGCTTTTTACATTACAACACAAAAACTAGTCATTAATAACATGTAATTTTTTTTTCATGTGATATTTCTTACCAGAACCATTAAGATTAATTGTTCACATCAGGTATAGACTTAAAGGGTTAGTTGAACCAAAATGTGGTGCTTGCCATGGCAAAACTGGGTACCATGGGTAGTTGCAAGGGTGTAAGGTAAGGTATTCTGAGTTGTTGCTAGGGTGTTCCTAGGCGGTTGCTAATGTGTTCTGGGTAGTTGCTAGGTAATTGCTATGGTGTTCTGTGTGGTTGCTAAGGTGTTGCTAGGCTGTTTTAGGGTATCCTGGGTGGTTGTTAGGGTGTTCCTAGGTCAGGGGTGTCCAAATGCGGTTAGGGCCACTGCCCTGCAAAGTTTATCTCCAACTTGCCTCAACACACCTGCCTGGAAGTTTCTAGTATGCCTACTAGACTTTGATTAGCTGGTTCAGGTGTGGTTTGTTGGGGTTGGAGCTAAACTCAGCAGGATGGTGGCCATCCAGGAGCAGGATTGGACACCCCTGCCCTAGGTGGTTGATAGGGTGCTTCTCAGCAGTTGCTAAGGTGATCTGGGTGGTTGCTAGGCGGTTGCTAAGGTGTTCTGAGTGGTTGCTATGGTGTTGTTAGGGTATCCTGGAAGGTTGTTAGGGTGTAGCTAGGTGGTTGCAAAGGTTTTCTAAGTGGTTGCTAGGGTGTTCTGTGAGGTGTCTAGGCCATTGCTAGGGTGTTGCTAATGGCTAAAGCTAATGGTCCTGCTTTGTTGGTAAACAGGGAAGAAGGCAAAGGGCTGTTTTTTTAATGGATATCAATGGAGGAGAGGCTTCACTAAATAAACAGCTTTTGTGAGGAAATAGCTTATCAGTTAATGAATTGACAGCCTGTTCACTGGTCGTCAACATGTTTTACATTAAACAATACTTTTGTTGGGAACTATATGTAGATTTTACCTTGATAAAAATGTTATTTTTTCAGAGAAGGCAGAGTAAGGAATGTCACGTCAGGTAGGACTCATTTACAGCAGTAACACCAGCAAATAGTAGTAGGCCTAATGATAATAATAATAATAATAATAATAATAGGTGTTGTGTAATATTGAGTGATATTGCATATTGTCAAAAGAAAACCAACATCAATATTTTTTTTCTTTGGCTTTTACCAGTTATAATAAGACTTGAATGACTGCCATGGAGCATGCTGATATAAAGCATTTTAACAAATAAAGAGGAAATTAAAAATACACTTAATATTTAAGTATAAATATTGGATTATATTGTTGTTAACTGAAAAAAACAAAATGATGAGTTTTCTCTATGGCTTCCAAGTTTCAACAAATTAGACTTGAATTGGGTAACACTTTACAATAAGGTTCATTAGTTAACTAATATGAACTAACCATGATCAACACATTTGTTACTGTATTTACTAATCTTTGTTAATGTTAGTTAATGAAAATACAGTTCATTGTTTGTTCATGTTAGTTCACAGTGCATTAACTAATATCAACAAGATTTTAATAATGTATAAGTAAATGTTGAAATTAACATTAACAAAGATTTATAAATGCTGTAGAAGTGCAGTTCATTATTAACTAATGTTGTTAACTAATGAACCATATTGTTAAGTGTTACCTTGAATTATGATGATTTATGACTGATGTTTACGCCTAATAATGATAACGCTTTTTAATGAATAATTAAAAAAAAAGAAGAAGAAAGAAATGTATTATGGCTTCCAGATTTCAACAATTAAATAACAATTACATTTTTAGATACTAGTCTCACTGCTATGTATGGCCAATAAAGCTGTTTAGGAAGGAACCGTTTCATATCTAATCTTAAATGTGAGTTCATGCGTGAAAGTGACTGTAACTGACTACCATAAAACTCTGACGTCACTGCCTATACATGACACGCTGAGGCACATCACGTAATCCAAGTTAGCCGTTACGCTTTTTTCAAATGGTAAGAGCCACAGACCCTCTCATCTCCCAATAATAAAACAATCTCTGCAAATGCAACTCTGTGTGCTGAGGGGAAGCAACAAACCGTCTCTGAGCAAACTAGCGAAAACAGGTTTTCAAAAAGCTTCGCAAAATGATTCAGTTTAGAAGCTCTTGAAACGCCACCCTCTGGTGACCCCTGCTGGTCAGAACGGTGTAAGTGCAACGAGAACTTGCATAAAAGATAATTGGTAAAACTATCGTTCATTTTCATAAGTGACAGGCTGCTGCACTCATAATATGCAACTTTTTAATTCTGGCAGTGTATGATTCATATTAACATTAGTTATAAAATATAACACGGTCTTATAACGTTCGATTTAAATTAGTTTCACAAACTACTACAATTTCTATTTGTTTATTGTAAAATAACTCAAACATATGTTTTTCTGTGCTCTTCATTGTTCTGGTCTGCGTTTCCCAAAAACGTTTTAGCGTATGACCAGTGGCGGTTCTACACGGAGGCCTAGGGAGGCCCGTGCCTCTGTAGAAATTTCCATGGCCACCCCTGTGGCCCCCCCTGTGCTGACCAAAAAAAAAAAAAAAAAAAAATGAAATTATGACTTTATTATGATTTTACACGCGAGCGCCAAAAGCGGAACTAACGTGACGGAACGTTCTACACGGGTAAATTAGAGCCGCACCGGCCGCGTAAGTGACTCGTATCTCGTAAGTAACTGGTTGTTCCTGTACAATGTTGTGATGTTAACCACGTAACTTCATCTGTCTTGGCTGTTGCATTGCAATACATACATTTGAGTAAAGTAATCAACAGGTTATTATTGCCCGTGTTAAGTGGGGAGGGATGGTTAGGCAACGAAATGTAATGCACGTTTTTTTTCTTCCGATAGTTATCTTGAAACGAGGAAAGGACATAGCGTCCTTTTTTGTTAACAAAATCAATATTGTCAATATGGATCTAATGTTTCTTTTTTTAAAGTAAATTCTAGGCCTACATTTTTGAAATACATGCAATACATGCAGATATGCTCTACCAATCAAAAGTTTGGAAACGGTACTATTTTGGTTGTTTTTGAAAGAAGTCTCTTCTGCTCACCAAGGCTGCATTTATGTTATTATAAATACAAAAAAGCTCTGAAATTGTGAGATATTATTAAAATGTAAAATAACTGTTTTTTATGTGAATATATAGTAAAGTGTAATTGTGATCAAAGCTGAATTTATCATCATTACTCCAGTCTTCAGTGTCACATCATCCTTCACAAATCATTGATAATAATCATCAACATTAATAAACCTACCTTTTTTGCACCTGCACTCACTCTTGTACAAATGTTGTACAATGTTGTAATAAATGTTTATATGATTGTAAAGTAAAGAAGTTAATAATCTTTAAATATAATTTGCTACCATTTTTAATGTGCCCCTCTGGTTAAACACTGGCCCCCCCTTGGCCCCCCTAGTAAAAATTGTCTAGAACCGCCACTGCGTATGATCAAACGTAAACATTGTCTTAAAAATCTCACATTTTGAGACCAGCGACACGCGTGTGGATTGTGGTCATTTCAGTACTCTATCGGTAGGTGGCAGTGTTAAACAGGGAAAGAACGCCTCATACATCCATACAAGTTTTGGCAACAGGAGTTATGGACGTGTATGGACATCTTTTCCATTTGTATTATAATTAATGGATTTAAATAGAATTTGTTGATGTCGCTATTGCTTCTGTGGTAAACGGAATGAAGCAATATATAGCTACACAGCTTTATAAGTTATTTTTTATGGCTTTTTTAATGTTTGGGATTAGTAAAATTTATAAATTACTTCCTGGCTTAATTGTGAAATTGTCACTTGTTTTGTATTTGAATGAACATGAGACTCTCCCCGCCTATTTCTTATTGCACTTTCTGAGAAGCAGGAAGAACGTGAGCTTGTTAACCACAAACAACTGTCAGTGAGTGAAAGCGAGCGGTTTCACATCATAGACAAACTATAAAGCTGCGTGCCGTGACTCTGGACAGCTCTGCTGCTGATGGAGTTCTTCAGGGAGGCAGTAGACTATCTGAATGCCAATGGGATCGTTCCTGGTAAGACCGTTTAAACCAAATGCATGTTGCCTTAAAATATTTGTCTGCTTTACTCTCTCTCTCTCTCTCTCTGTATATATATATATATATATATATATATATATATATATATATATATATATATATATATATATATATATATATATATAGAGTGTATGTACTATATATGATGGTATGTTTTTCTAACAGTGACTGAGGATGAGATGGTGGATTCTGACTTACTACAAGATGTGTTCCCTGAGGAGACAGAGTGGGTTTCTCACAGCCCTCTGCAAACTGAACCATGTTTGCCATCCACTCCAGTAAGCCTGCAGTACAAACCTTTACAGAAGATGAATATATCATAATATACTAACAAAAATGAATTATCTATTGGTGAGTTGTTTTATTTATACTTGTATGTTGTCGTACGTTATTGTTGCATGTTTATATCAGAATTACGAGACTGATCATTCCCTAAAAACAATTAAATGCTTAAATACTTAGTTGATCAACGTTTTTTTCTCAGTTCTGAATTATTTGAGTGAATCTTTAGCACGGTGACCATTCAGTTATGAGGCTCGAGGACAATGTTGTAATGTTTTCCCAGACAACCGATAGCCCGGACGATCTGCTGCAGAAGAGAATGGTGGTTCTGAAAGGGGTTTTAATCAGTGAGGAGATCTACCTGACAGAGCTTGAGACGCTGCTCACGGTAATATGCTCAGACTCTCAAACATTTTTAGAAAGGAAATATTCAAATATTTGTATATAATATTCACATTTAAGTACTTCTTTAGTGTGGTGTTAAAAGACTCTTACTTTCAAGAATGTGCATATTGTGAGGTCAAAACCACTGTGGATGAATATCAGAGATAAGAAAGGGAAAAATATGTTATTTCTAGCGTATATTACTTAGTCTGCACATGAACTGCTTCCTTTATTAAAAAATAAAAGCTTGACTGCAATGCTGTTTATTGCCTAGGTCACAATATATTGCTTTGTCTTCAAACACCTCAGTTTTCCGGTCCATAACCAGTTAGGCTTTCTAAAGATGCCCTTCAACACTTGTTTTTTAAAAAGATTCATACCAGTTTCAGAAACACGTTATTTAAATCGAACCTTCAGTCATTTCCTGTAGGTCAACTTCTGTTTCTAAAGTATTGCTTCCCTTTCTAGTCACACTAGTGGCTAAGATAGAACTAGAGTTTTCCAAAAAGTCCAGGATGACGTGCAACATAATGTTGAAGTATAGAATGCATGAAAGTGTCATGTTTTCAGCCACTTCCTCACAGGAATGGTGTCGGCGTGCACATTTACAATAGTTTTAAGTATAAAGTTAATTTAAATGTTCCAGTTAGTTTACTTTTATTGTTGACATTGTTATTACTATAAGCAATTTATACGCAAATGCGTGCAATTTTTTAGCTGGCTAAGTTATTGAGTTATTTTTAGCATGAGCAAATTTCAGTTCCCAATTTTTCTTTGGTTCTTTGAAGTTTCTCTATATAATTTCTCTTTCTCTGCAGCCCATGAAAGCTTTGAGGGCAGCAGCAGGGACCTCTCAACCAGTGTTGACCACTGAGCAAGTTCAGACTGTGTTTTATCAAATCCCTGAGCTCAGAGATCTGCACAAGGACTTCTGCACAAGCCTTCGGACTAGACTGCAGCCAGATAAAGTGATGGATCTGCAGTCACAAGAGGGCCTGGGGAAGGAGGAGGGCCCAGATATGCAACTTTACCAAGCAGAGCATTATTTATCTGTGGGAGACCTGTTTCTTAAGTTTGTGAGTTGTTGTTGTAATTATTATTATTATTATTATTATTAGCAAACATGTGTTTATGTTGTTCATAAAACTCTCATTACCTTCCACTTATTTTTTAGCTGTACAAAAAAGCTCGTTCCCTTTCAAGTCGGTCTCTCAACACTGTGTCACCGAAGGATTAATGGTTGTCGTTGATATTGCAAACTCTTACCATTAATGTCATAATTATAGGCCAAACACACTCGTTTGTAGTGCAAATCACCGTTTACTTCACTTTGTTATTCTTAATCTTGTTATTTCCCTAATGAATCTCGCTCTTTCACAGCGTTGTAAATGGTGGATAGTTATTATTGCACTGAGAGTCCTTCAGAACTTCCGCAATAATATAAAGCAGCTAGAAAACGTCCGGTGAAATGTCACTTGCTGGTGCATCAATAGGGTAATACTTAGTTTATAGGCTAAGCAAAATATAGTCACAAACATAAGACGACATAAGTAACTATAAATAAATAAAAACGTACCTCATTGTTCTTCCTTAGCCAAATTCAATTCGACCATATGTTTTCTCACTTTCTTGTGAAAAAAAGTCAAAAATGAAAGATTTATTGTGCACTTCAGCTATATTCATTGAATAAAATGTGAGTTTTCACAAGTGTGCCAAAATCTTCAGCTTGCGCTGCACTGATTACAATGAGAGAGAGAGTGGTGTTCGCTTTCTGGGTAATTCATTCGCAAGAAGTTTTTGTTTTTCACAAGATTTTGTGAGTACTTCATACATCATATTGACAAAATGTATTTTTAAACCTAGTTATTTTATAATGTTTAATACTTAACATTACTATAACTATAGTAAAAAAACTATAACAGTAAATGGCTGATATGTGCAAATAAATGCCATTTGTTGGTTATAGTTGTAATTAATGTCTTTTTTTGTTTGTTTGTTTTTATGTTTTTAAATGTTTTCTATCAAATGTTGGAGTTCCTACATTTTGAATCGTTCGGTTTTACAAATGGTGACAATCTTGTGTTTGTGGTCATCACATTAAAAATAACATTTGACATGCGTGTGCGTGTCTAATTAGACACGGCATTTTTTAGACGGTCCCAATAGCTTCATCTTTATTGCAATCAATAAAACTGGTTTATTAGCAAATTAGGTAAATGTGATTGCATTAAAATATGAACACAACATTTAAAAGTCAACCACTGATGGTTTTGTGTCGATGTACAGAGAGTACAGAATGATCAGCTAACAGTTCGCTGGAAATGACCAAGCTGGCTAAACTACAACCAGGAAGTAACAGTACATTTCTGCACGTTCTTCTTAATTCCTTCATTGTGGTGTAATTTGCAGGTCAACCAGTTAGGAGTGTATCGGGGCTTCATTGACAACTATGAGAATGCAGTGGAGATCGTGCAGAAGTGTATGCAGTCAGACCAGCGTTTCAGGACGCTTGCAGAGGTGTTTCCCTTTTTTATAAGTGGTGCTTGCGAAACAGAGCATGACTATTGTTATCACTCATACTAATTCTGTACATATACAACAACATGAATAGTCGATATCAGCACCAGAACATCATACAGACATTTGCCTCTTCAGCAGTCACACAGAAACGCCTTAGCAACTGCCCAATGTAGAGATTTGCCACTGCTTACACCACTCACATTTATTGTGAATAATACACTTTATCTCGTGTTATCTTTAGAGTATGATGTCCTCCAAAGGGTCAGACAATGTCAAAACTAAGTACACCTTTGAAGGTAAACAGTGCTCCTCTTTATGGTTTTTAATAAATCATTAAATGCTGGGAACATTCAATTATTATTCTACTCCACAGCTCTCCTGTATAAGCCGTTAGACAGAGTGATGAAAACCACCCTGGTGTTGCATGTAAGATGCTGTTCAGGATCACATCTCTTGTGTATTTATAAATATTCATTAATGCCTATGGATTTATTAACGTTTTCCTATATCCTCCTCAGGATCTGTGGAAGCACACGCCTTCTGATCATCCTGACAGCATCACGCTGCAGGAAGCGCTTCGTCTCACCAGCAGCTTCCTCTCTGGGGTCAATGAAAGGTCGCAGTGCAAACGAGCAGTCATGCTTAGCAGAGGAGAGGTACCTTATACAGCACATGTAGCCTAGCATGTTTGGGCATATTTCTTCCTAAACTTTCTCATCAAACATTAATATTCAACATTCGTCATCATATATAAGTATGTACATGTCCTCAGAGACGTCAACTATTGCGTGATGGGTTTGTGGTAGATGTGTGTGAGAGTGGGCACAACCTGAGACACCTCTTCTTGTACACCGACATGCTGCTATGTGCTAAACTGACAACCGCAGGGTGAGCCTCCACCAATCACAGCTCATTAAAAATATGAGATCATAATTTGAAATAAATTCTGTTACATATTAGCATGATGTGGATGTGTACTGTATGAGCTTATGTGTATTTTCATGAAAAGGAGGCAGGCACAGTACAGATTTTGCTGGTACCTGCCATTGGTCGGCCTGAAGCTGCATTGGGCAGCTGAACAGCTGCCCTCATCAGAATACAAAATGAAAATCAGTAAAACCCGAGCCAAAATGCACCAGCTCAAACAAGCACTCCAGCAACACATGGTAAGGCAATATGTATTTGATTGACTGGGTTGGTTTTTCAGTCATTAAGCTAAACAAATAAGCAACATTAAAAGGTGCAGTAAGTGATTTATGAGAAATGCTGTTGAAAGTCGGTTGGACTGAGCGCCACAACACTTGTAGCCAATCATCAGTAAGGGGGCGTGTCCACTCATGATAGGGGAGGAGAGAGAGTGAGCAAGAGAAACAGAAACCGTAGAATAGTGTTAAAGGATTAGTGAATTTACATCAACTTCTGAATTAAAATTTCATTCGCCGCTATATCGAAAAAATATTCATGTCTGTCTTCAGTCGAAAAGAAGTTAGTGTGCCCTTATTATGGCATTAGAAAGGTTCCTGTTTTTGTTTTGGGAGTCCCACATAGCAGGTTTACATGCATGCAAAGTCAAAAAACACTTCTATTGTTCTTCTACTTCTAGATTCCAGCAATGTAGAGGATGCTAATTGTATTTCTGCCCTCCACAGGTCAAAGGTCACAGGTTATATACTTTTATATGACAATTCCGTTCAAACTTTGACCTGTGGAGGGCAGTAATACAATTAGCATCCTCTACACTGCCGGAATCTACAAGAAGAAGAAGAAGAAGAGAGCTAGCGCAAGACGAGCATTTGTGGTTAAAAAGTATCATTTTTTATTTATTTATTTTTTTTAGAAAATGACTGATTGTTTTGCTAGATATAAGACCCTTATTCCTTGTCTGGGATTGTGTAAAGCCCTCTGAAGCTGCACTGAAATTGCAATTTGGAAAAAAACTAAATAGAAACCGGTTATCAATGACAAAAACTATTAGAAAAATATATCGACATTTTCGTCAACAAATAAAAATGAGATGAAAATGTTCGGGAGGGACGATTTGGAAAGAGATCCAGTCAGAAATTATGGTCTTCGTGGTAGATGAACACTCTTTCACATCTTTTTGTGCCTGAACTGACAAATTCACACAAAATTGTCAAAACTAAATCAAAATTTGTTGTCAAAAATAACACTGCTGTAGAAAAAGAGATGCCTGAGTGACATTACAAAAGTAAAAAGGTCATAGGAATATCACTGGAAAAAGAAGGGTAACAATCAAGCAAGAGCTTTAGGACCCGCATTAATATTAGAAAAGATCTAAGCAGGAAGGCCTGACAACGGACTTAGAGGTTGCGTTATTTCTGTTCCATAAGAGAGAGCACTGGTTTTGCTGTTTCACAGAACTACGATATGCTGTTGTTGTAATGTTAGCTATAGTAACAGGACAGTTTGTGTGTCATTGTTTGTCTGAAGCTGATGCGCTGCTGGAGACTAACAAGCAGCTCTTACTTGTATATACTCATGTACTATATGTTACTTTTTTTCTTATTTGTTCGTTCGTCATCTTTGCTTTATTTTTCATGAAGCATTATTTTTCTTCACTTCAGCTATGATAAAGAGACATGTGTGTTTGCATTTTGGGAACAGAGACAATGAAGCGAGGGGTGTGTTTGTTTGGGCTGATTTAAATGTTCAACAATGATTCTCAGAAATCACTTACTGCACATTTAAGAGTGTAAATGCATCCGTGTTTAACATGTTTTTTTATTTTTTTTATTTGGAGAATATTGCTGACAATGGCCCAGAGGTTAGATAAATCTCCAACAAGAAAGTTCTCAAGAAGAAAAATAATAATAATAAAAAATACAAAAAAAAAAAATATATAATATTATAATAAAAATGGAACAACAGAAGTAAAGGGTTACTGTTAGCTTCATAATTGTGTGTTTGTTCCAGAAAGGAGCCAAGGTATCAGTTTGTCGTGCTGTTGAGCGCTTGAGGAGGAAGTTTGAAGAGTGTGAGATCTGGCTTTTAACAAACACACCATCTTTTACATTAGACCTACACAGCACCAGCGGAAAGGTGAAACCACAACATTGTCATTTGTGAACAAGCAGCACATCCTCTCTGTCTAACACAGGCACTAATCTTTTGATTCTGATTACATGTATTTATTCATTTATTGTAATAAAAACATTTTATAGCATTTTTTCACAATACATGTAAATCAAAAGTGAATATTCAGAATGCAAAACAAAGAAGTGCAGTTTAAATAGGAATGCAAGGAAGCTGAATTAAAATAAATGGAATTGCAAAGAAATTCATATAATTGTCAAAGAAAACTTTTTTAAAAGTACACAAAGTCTTGTGTTAAAGTTTTGATTTTTATTTTAATCGTTGAAGTCTAAGGGTCTGTGGATGGAAAGACAAATGGACAGACAAGCGGATGTTAGTCAGATCGATAGAAAGTGACTCTTAAATAAAAAATCACTCTAAATACAATGTTTGTAGTTCATGAAGCATTTGGACTACATGTCTTTCCTGTTAGTGGTCAATAAAGTTTTTTCCTGCCACAGAGTCACACTATCCGACTGTTTTCGTTGTATGACCTGAATGAGTGGAAAGAAGCCATTGAAAAACAGAGTGGAAACTGTGAGTGCCTCTTTATCTATTGTGTGTTTGTCCTGATGTTTGGTTTTATAATCATATGCATTCATGTGTATGTGTTGTATGTGTTTCACAGGTATAGAGACTGTTCCTCCAGACCTGCTGTCCGTCACTGGTTCCTGTATCAAACTTAGAATGACTCAACAACCTCCCCTTCACTGCGTTCAGTCCAGTAAAAACCCCTTTTCTCACCAATTCTTATCTCATAATCTTAACTTTAATCTCATAATCCTTTAAATTACACTTGTACTCAATGAACACACTTTGTCTCTAAATCTCACAGATGAGAGTGCACACATATGTGGGAGCTTATATGTGATGGTTCAATCTGCGTGTGGTCTGCAGCACCCGAGCAGTAAGTGACAAAACGCACGTTATTTGTAGAGCAATGGAAGTTTCCAAGCCACACTATAAACCCACAAACTCATCACATTCTGCACTAAATAAGTATATATTGCTTTCATTAAACACTCGAAGTAACACACAGAAACAATGTGCCGTTGAAGAAGCGTTGTTGAAATCAGCAGTCCACTCATGATGGGGGAGGAGAGAGAGAGAAAGAGGGAGATTTGAAGAAAGAATGTAGAAAGAGAAAAGTTCCGAGTAATATCACAGGAAAAAGAAGGATTACAATCAGGCCAATATTAGAAAAGCTTTGCACCGCTGGAGAGACCTAAGCAAGAAGATCTGAAAATAGAGGCCAAGGTTGTGTTGTTTCTGCTTCATAAGAGAGAGCATTAGTTTTACTGTTTCACAGAACTACGATATGCTGTTGTTGTAATGTTAGATATAGTAACAGGACAGTTTGAGTTATAGTAACAGGACAGTTTGTGTGTCATTGTTTGTCTGTAGCTGCTGTACTGCTGGAGACTAACAACAAACTTTTCCTTGTATGTACTCATGTACTATATGTTACATTTTTTGTTCTTTCTTGTCGTTCATTAATAATCTTCACTTTATTTTTCACGTGGCATTATTTTGCCTCTCTTCAGCTATGATCCACTCTTTCATTGTGTATTAGTGCAGTTTAGCGGCGGGGCAATGAAGGGAGGGGTGTGTTTCAACAGTGTTTCTGTAATGATGAGCGAGTCAGCGAATGAGATCCAAGTGCAGCTTTATTTACAGACGTAGTCAGACAGGCAATGGTCAACTCAACAGCAAATAGAGTGGCAAAGAACAGGCAGGCTCGTAGTGACAATCCAGGCAAATGGTCAAAAGGCAGGCAGATACACAACAGTGCTCTTATAGGAGTGAGATGTGAATCAGGTGTGATGGTAATGCGTTACAGCTGACAGGGTGATCAGTGACTGGGTGAGGGGCTTATGGGAAATGTAGTCCATGAATAGAGTCCATGATGTGGAAGGACGACCTCTGGTGACAAGTGGGTGAAAGATGACGGAGGGGATTCATTACAGTTTCTCAGAAATCGCTTACTGCAACTTTAATTAAAATACCATGCAATGTATGCAATGAACAGTGTCTTCTAATAAGCCTCTTGTCTGTATTTCACTTGACCTTTCAGGTACATATGTATGTGTGGAGGTAGACGGCTTTGAGTTTTACGACAGACGAAAACAAACCTGCCTTTCAGCCTTCTGTGTTACACCACAATGGGATGAAGTGAGTGTTGGGAGGCCATTATGAATTTTTAGAAAGCAGATCATGCAATCTGTGATTTGCCATAATCGACTTAATTTACTGAATTGAGTTGAATGTTATGTGTTATGTATAGGAGCTTGTGTTTCAAGTGGATGGAGCTCAGCAGCTGTTCCTGGTATTTGTGTCTCAGTGTGAGAATGACACACAAGACGACATTGTGGGCAGGGCGATATTAAATGTGAGTTTACATACACTACCTTTCAAAAGTATGGGGTGTAAAATCCCCTTTACAGTTAATGGTGTTTGAAAATGAAAAGGAAAATAAATGCCTTAACATAAGTTGAAGAAGTCATTCAAATAATTGAATATTTAGAAAGATAAATGTTGATTAATAACTTCATAATAAATCACTCAAAATGTACATATCGAAGCAGCAGTGGATTCCAGAATCCACCCCTTCAGGGGTCAATAATTTTTTTTTTTATACATTTTTTCAGCAAGGATGCATTGAATTGATCAAAAGTAACTATAAACACATTCATAGTGTTATAGAAAATTAGAATTTAGAATAAATGCTGTTCTTTAAAACTTTTCATAATATTTATATTTCACCTGTATTTTTGATCAAATAAATGCAGCGTTGGTGAGGCTTCTTTCAAAAATCTTACTGATTCCCAAATTTTTGAACTTTTGAATCTTTGAATTTAGTGTTCTTTTTGCTTTATTTTTTGGGTTCTTTTGAGTTTTCCATCATCTACCCGTCCTTATTTGAAACCACAATTATTTATGTGGAAAACAAGACTTAGCAGAATGTGCAAGCCAGTAGAGAAAATACAATGAATCGTGATCAGAGGCTGTCAAGCTACAAAAAGTATTAGAACATTCCATATTTATTGTGTATTATATTTTAACTAATCTGAAGCCATATGATGTTCAAAAATATGGTGAATTTTCGTTTTTGGGCTAATCTATGTTCAATGTGCATAATACTATTGTCTATAACCAAATCATTGAGAGTTTAGCTCCAACCCTAATGACAAGCTAGTTAATGTTTTCATGATTACTAGAAAGCTACAGGCAGGTTAGTTTTATCAGGTTTGGAGCTAAATTCTGCAGGGCCCTGGCCCTCCAGGACCAAAGTTGTCCATCCGCAAATTAGGTGTTGATGTAATATATAAAAGAACTGTTTCTGTGTACTTTACAGCTGGACCCTGACATCATGTTTAAGTGGAAGAAAGTCACTTGTTCTTTGGGCCAAGTTGATGTAACCTTGTCAATCAAGTACGTGCCCCACCCTCTCGAGCCTCCTAGCTCCACCCCTCTCGTACAGGAACCAGTGTTCTGTGTGCCGATTGAACAAGTGGCAATGTGAGTTTACAATCCAAATCTTTATAACAGATTACGACTTACCAACACTCTTAAGAAGTTGCTAAAATGTTGTATTTATTCAATAGCCTTGTCTATATAAAACATTTAAACACTTAAGCCACAATTAAAAATGTATTGCTTTACAAATCAGAGCAAGAATATAAAAGCGAAATATCAAGAATATCATAGAAAATCTTAATATGTACTCTTCTGTTCAACAGTTTGGTGGGATTTCTTTTTTTACGAAGTCTGTTATGCTCACCAAGGCTGCATTTATTTGATCAAAAATACAGTAAAAACATTAATATTGTCAAATATTACAATTCCAAATAACGGTTTTCCATCGTAATATATTTTAAGATGTAATTTGTTCCTGTGATGCAAAGCTGAATTTTCAGTAGCAATAACTTCAGCCACATGATTTGGTGATATAAGTGATTTCTTTTTTTTATGATTCTTGGAAAAATTTAATTAAGAACTGCATAGTTTACTGTCTTTATCACGTTTGATCAAAATTTCCTTTATGAATAAAAGTGTTAATTAAAAAAAAAAAATCATATTGTCCCAAAATTTCTGAGTGGTAGTGTATATAGATATATTTGCAGAAATATTAATGGAAGTCCATAATGTGATGAACTCCACCTGTGGTTATTCTACTAACCACGAGTGAACTACTGTTTTGCTTTGTAGTTTAATATTTATACAATTGCAAAGTGATATACGTGTCCAAATAATCTGTAAATTAGGAGGAAGAAGTGTGTTGCAATTTTAATAAGCTTCCTTCCTTTGTCATGAGGTTTTCATATGTGCTGCGGATCACGTTTGTAATTCTGCTTTTTAAGACATGTAGAAATAGAGGTGTTTTGTCATCAAAAAAGGAAGCTGAAAAAGAAAACAGACTAAGAAGTGCTTAAAGGCTTAATTGTGTCTGTGTGTTCACAGGCAAGAAAGTGTGCTGGTGCCCCACATCGTCCGTTCCTGTGTGGAGGAGGTTGAGAGGAGGGGCCTGAATGAAGAGGGCATCTACAGAATATCAGGAGCCAGTAGCGAGATACAGGCACTTAAACATGCATTCAACACTAGTGAGTCTGTGTGTGTGTGTGTGTGTGTGTGTGTATTTGTGTTAAACTCTCACAATGATTTTCACTGTACTTATCTCTAAAGTGTGCTTCTCTCTCTCTCTCTCTCTGTAGATTACCGTGAGGCTGTGAGTAAACTGAGGAGTGTAGATGTGAACACTGTATCAGGCACTCTGAAACTGTACTTTAGAGAACTTCCTTTGCCTCTTATTCCCTCTGAGCAATTCAAGGAGCTCTCAGATGCACTAGGTAAGTCCCTCACTCACCAGACTGCAAAAGTCACTAATTGTACAAGCAACATGAGAACAGAGTACACAATGATGATTATGAACCATTTGTAATAACAATATCTCTCTCAATCCGGCTGTGGCAGACATTAGTGATCCATATCTCAGGGCAGACAACATGCTGACTCTGTTGCAGGATCTACCAGATGTGAACCGCAACACACTCCTCTTCCTCTTACATCACCTGAGACGGTACAAAACATCCTTTGAACTCGTAACTGTCAAAACACTGATTTAGTTTCACCCCAAGACCGACCTGAAATCACTTTTCCCCTTGATTGATGAAAATAAGAAAACGATGTTTCTATATTTTATTTTTCTCCCTTTCATGCTCATCTCTCTCTCTCTCTTTCTCGTGGGTTCCTCAGTGTTGCAGAGAGAAAGGAAGAGAATAAAATGTCTCTGAGTAATTTGGCCACAGTGTTTGGCCCCAGTCTGTTGCGCCCCCCAGTGGCTCGAGTTGACATATCTCAAGAAGTAGAGGTTCAGGTGAGTTGATGTTGCTTCTTCATTACAAATTAAATGTTTGATGTGTCCAGTGTAGTGTTGTGGTATTATAAGCGAGAACATTTCCTTGAAGCCTGACCACTGATGTGCACACATGCATTTTTCATCTGGGTTTTATTTTAGAAGAAGTGAAACGGCACATTTCTGCACTTAATGGATACTAGCGTTGCCTCCCTTTTATGAAATATAAAATGTCGAAGAAAAGTCCCTGTCTGTGATTTTTTTTTTTTACTCTATCCATAAATTGTTTACCCAAATTACAGGTTAATGGACTATTTATTTTAAAAAGCAAAAATCACATTAGAATCTTAGCAAATTAATGCATCTTCTTTACAATAATATTTTTCTACAATAGAACAGTAAAAAGGATATTTCTTTCTAGCTTTTTTGGCCTGCATGAGATTTTTTTCTGATACAAATTTTAATTCCGATTTAAAAATCATTATATATCAGTTTTACTAATCATAATTACTATTATGAAATAAAATATTAATCAAAAAAAAGAATATTACTTTTGTAATGTATAATAAAAATTATATTGTTTTAGAAAAAATTAAATTTTACTGTAAAATTACAACAAATAATTATAGCTTCATTTTCAAACATTAAATCATCAATCTTTTAATTTGTTGGAAAACCACAGGGAGCCCTTAAAGCTTCTCTTTTATTGACCACATCCAGTTTGTAAGCGCTTCTCATTACATTCACTCCGAAACATGGTTCATTTGTAATTTTGTTTAACCATGAAAATGTTATTCAGATATTACTATTAATAGTCATCTTTTTGCAGACCATTAGTTATTTACGTTTTTGGTAAACACTTCATGTTCTATTATGATCACAGGCAAGGTTTAACCCATTCAAGATGATTTGTAGACTAGTTGTGACTTATCACATTGAAGGATTAATTAGCCAATAACAGTAATGAATAGAATGCGATAGGCGGGCATTGACAGGGTAATGAGCCAATCCTAGCCCTGCGTCCTCTTACATGATTTTTCACATCTACTCATGAGTGTTTCTGTTTTTCTGGTCACAGGTTCAGGTGATTTTTCTCTATCTACAGTGTCAGAACCTTCCAGAAGCTCTTCTCACAAAACATCTGGACATTGATGAGCTAGATACATGAGCCTTCAACAACCATACCCCTATCTGTCTGCGTATTAAAATAATGTTCAAGTTCAACTCGCTTTATTTTACAGATTTTTCAGTTTTAATGTCTTATTTTAATATTTGAATGTCATTAAAAAAATTTACATGACCACAAGTTGACCATGTTTTAATGTTTAAGCACATGCTCTGTGAAATTTTATGGGGGACAAAAACCATGTGCGGGATCAGGAGTTTCACGTAAAAGAGGAAGATTTCCCAACGCAGATTTTGCTCATGTTCAAGTTGGCTGTTCAAAGCTTTACCGCATCTTTGTGGGCACTTTTGAAGTATAACTGACTAACTTACTGTTAATGAGAGAGAACCTGAAATCCTAGAGTCTTTTGATCCAGGACAGAAAAGTATTTTCTTGTTGTATCCTATGTGAAGGCCTCTACTGACTAGGACCTCATAGAAACAGAGACTCTGGGTGGGCCGAGAGGGCAATAGGGGAGAAAGGTGAAGTGAGACACTTGTAATATCCTACCACAGATGGCCAATTCTCACACAATAACTCTGCCTCTCTCCCCACCTCCTCACCCCCACCTCCATGCAAATCAATCCGCTACGGTTCAGCTTCAACAAGACCAAGTTCACCATGACATGCACCAGCACTTCAAAGAGATCCATGCTTCCTAACCTCTCCCCCGCGGTTGCTGGGTGTTGCTTTTCACCTCAGCTTATGCCCCACCTGGCCGGGCTGAGATTCTCTCTCCCTCCCTCGGTCTGATTTTGACTTTGATCCATAATCCAAAGTCAGAAAAGCGCTCCCGTTCCCAGCGTTCCAGTCAGGAAAAGTGCAGTGATGTCAGATGTGTGCCGTAACGCCATCCAGACATAGCCCCGGTTACAACGTAGCATCGAATGAGTTATGAAAAAAAAAATCTGCTCCCACGCTAAAACGGCCACCAATAAAACAGGTTCCTGCGGTTAAGTGCTAACGCAGACGGGATGATCAGAAAAGGTCTTGAAATTAGAATAAAAAGTAGTGAATGATGGATTGAATGGGGAAAGCACAACGAAATACGGATATTATTAACAACGGCTGTGCTTCTTTAGGGGGCCAAACTATATCTTAGATTTGGGGCATAGTTTAAAATGTACATCAGATGCTAACAGACAAAATAGCCTCATGAAACATGATCAGATCACTTTAGTGCAGGGGTTTTCAAACATCTTGATGCCAAGGACCCCTAAATAAGATAATCCCCTTGCAAGGGTGCACCTTTTATTTATAGAGCAGCTCTAAATATTCACGACACATTTGTACTGTTAGAAAAATAGTAAAGACATTTTTTTTTTCAGTTTTTATATTGCTATTAGCCATGTTTCCTTCCTCGTATTTTTATGCACATTTTGGGATATTGCATAAAAAACGCTGGATGGAAACGTCAAGAACAGCACAATTAGTTGCATTTCCATTATCCTTCAAATTGTGTAAATTGAAAATACACCCAATGGAAACACGTAAAATTCAACAAAAACTCCCATGCATCACAAAAACATTTTTACGCCATAAGGTGGTTTTTCGTAAAAAATCGAAAAAGAAATATTTTGCAAAATTTCAATGGAAACAGTTTTTTATTAAGCTGAGAAAGAATAATGGGAATATTGGATTCTAAGCAAAAAAGAAATTCCACAATTTATCAAGGCCTCGAAGCAGAAAAGGGGGAGAATCCAAATCCAAGCTGAATCTGAAATACCGTCATTCATTATTCCCTACATTTGTTCCCTAATACAGTTCACCTGAAGGAGTGAATAAAAATGAGTGAGTGAATTCGGACACTGAATGCACCAGAAGGGCCGCCCCTTTTACATAGTTTGTGCTTGCTTTAATAAACATTTAAAACTGGCAGCTCCAGTAATTAACATGAATGGATTCATCATGAATTCTGTCATGAAAATTATGTATAAACCTTAGATAAACAATTTAATAATCAGCTAAAAATTCATTTATACCTGTATTATATTATGCTGTACCATGAACTGTTTGTAAAATGAATGAATGGATGGATGATTTAGCTGAGGGCGATTCCTTCTGGCGAAACGGAGGAACTCATTCGGCATGTGACTCTCATTGTGCATTATGGTTATTCTCTGGCTATTGAGCGTGCATCAATTGTACATTTGTTATTGCGGTGCATTGTGGGATTGAATGAGTGCGCTCAATATTGTCCACTAAGGTTTCGGACAACACTGCAAATGGCTGTTTCCTCAGATAGTTCCCTATTTAAGGGTATGGGACAATTTCCCGTATCCGATTACTATCGTAACCTCCGTTCCCTGAGAAGAGGGAACGAGACACTGCGTCACTGAAGGTGGCGGTATGGGATTTATCCCTTAGCGCCACCTTCAGTGACGCAGTGTCGAGACACCGACTGGAAAGGGAACACCTCATATATGGCCGTTCCCAAGTTTAAGGGGCTTTCCTTGCCATTAATGCTTGGATGACACGTCTAGTTCTCCTTTGATTAAAAATATTGGCAAGTGCGGTGGCTACGATTTAATTAAACCTAATAACATGGGTTGCCATGATTTTTTTTTCGCGGGAGAAAAAAACGCATAATATCGGTTAATGGAAATGGCGTCATTTAATGAGTTTTTTATTGACATTTAGAAAATATTGCAAAAGTTTTGCACAAATCTACAATGGAAACCGGCTTATGTTTCAAATTTCCCAGGAAGTAACGAGTTTGTCCCCTTAAATACATGGGATGGAAACGCTGCTTTATTCACAAGTGTTTTATGTGATATTCCAATTTTAGGGAGCTAAAACCAACAGAGAATTTTTACTGAAAAGTTTGTTGCAGTGAAGGAGAGACAAACATACTAAATTTTGGAATATATAGTGATATTATTTAGCAATGTTACTGGAGTAAAATAGACTCAATATGTCATGATCAACTTTACACTGATGTTTCCCTTTGCAGGAAAAGGAGTTTCTGAGGCTTGAAATTAACCCAGGCTATCTCACTTGCACATACTGTATGGAAAAAGCAAGATCTGCTTGAGGGAGTAATATTTCTAAAAGGCAGGTGTTTCCATTCTTTTTTAGTATAACCCCTCAGTCAGTCTAATCAAGCTTAATCAAGATTTGGAAAGTCAAAGTTCATTTTAATTTTAACAAACCCAACTAGCAGAACAACCTGATGACATAGAGATCCACTATGAACCTAAATCCAGTTCATTTTGTCATTGGATGTATATTTAACATATTACTTAGGCCTATGTGTTCTGTTGAGGATCATCAGTGTCGTACAGTGAACCAATATATATGTACCACAGATGGCACTGGTTTTATTAGAGCTAACGGCGAGCAGGAATCTTGTTGCCATGGACGCAATGTGTTCGTATGAGAGGCATGCATGCAAGGGATCAACTGGATTGACCTCCTCACTCTCGGGTTAACAGAAGCCGCGTGTGTATCTGGTTCCCTGTGACCGTCTATGTGTATGTGTGTGTGATCTGAACAAAAGTGCATTAGCAACATGTTCTGGAAGGCTTATTAAACACCGTGAGGTTCATTCTGCGATATCATTACTCACACTGTGAGAAAGAACAGAGGAAAGTGAGTGAGAGCGATAGAGCTTGTTGAACTTTGCCTCTGTAAGGTACTGTAGGCCTCATGTCTCGTAAAAATTCCTCTTGCCAGCCAGTAAACACACGGGATTCAGAACTCAGTGTTTATTCCACATGCATTCACTCTGTTCATTCTTAAAGGAATATTCAATACAAGTTAAGCCCAGTTGGCAGCATAGTAGCATAATATTGATTTCCTCAGAATAAATAAATAAATTAGGCTAATAAAACTGACTCTTCCTCATTTTTCCTTAAAGTCACAATGTTTTTTTTTTCGCCGCTAGGGGTAGCTAAACTCTTCAAAACAATAATGGCGTAGCTTGATGACGCAGTGAATATGGGATCATGGAACTTGTCGTCATGCTGATGGATCTAATCATATTTACGGGGAAATAATGTTTATGGATGCATAAAAAAATGCATGTTTTTAACATGACTGTGGTATGAAGCAGGGCGTGGCTGAGAATTGCTAATGAGAGACAGATATCAGTGGCACACGTGTCCCAGGGGATATAAAGAAACGAGGACATTTCATTCTACCAAACTACTCATAACTGCTGAAATAGTACTCATACAGGTCAGTTTATTTGACGAATTAAAACTGTGAGGTGACGCAGCGCTGGTTCACTTGATCTAACGTTTCACTATCATACTAAACTATATTTGAGTGTGTTGAAAGTTGTAATGTTTAGTATTAGTTTGTTGACTGTATGACACATAACAGTGAGCTAGATCAACATTAGATTATCATACTGATGATATTCTTACTCCTCATCGTGTTGAGCTATATATCATTGATTAGTCTTATGTAGCCTACATTTGCTTATCTCGTCTAATAACGTGCAAGAGCGCCGTCTCTGTCAAGTCAAAGTTTGTCGCAAGCTCTCGCCATCTCGGAAACGCCACGCCGATATTGATCCTTGTTTTATTTCTCCTTATGTCCCAAAGTTTGCTTACCATGGTCCATAATGTTTGAACGAAACAACAGCAGTGTGCCGCTGTCCGTGTCTGTTGCCATGATTACTGTGCAGCACAAGCGGAAACCAGGAATAACGCTGATATTACATCATTGACAGCCGACAAGTTACAAGGGAGGGACGGGGAACTATTTAAAATTGTGAATTTCTCTGAAATTACATATTCTTGGAATTGAAACATACACAGCTGAACACTGTTAAAGTGGTTTTTGGGTATTTTAATATGTAAAATATTAAATATTGTATCTTGTCAATATGTAACATTGAAAAAAGTCAGCATGAAACAGAAGTTGTGATGGTCTTTTCTTCCTTATTGTGACATATCAAACGGCTTCTCAAACAAGAAAAATGTTGGCTGGGATTTGGTTTTGTATTCCTCTAGGAATTGTAGAAAACTAAATTAATGCTGATGCTGCTTACGTTCCTTATTTTTTTTTATTGTTCCGTATTTTTATGTTGTCCGTGTGCCACAGACTGCATTTTGTCAAGATGGGTGGGTATTCCTCTTATGAATGTTTCTGCGTAGTGGTGTTTCCCTGTGGGCACTTTCCTCAGGGCCCAGTTTTTCAAAAAGTAATCCACTAGGATTTGGATAACGGGATTGATCAAATCTTGAAAATGTGTTTTTCAAAAGAAAAAATGGATACATAATCGGATAGATCACGTAATCTCCAATCTTGTTCGATCGATCAATCAACCTTTTTTAGTTTTTTTTTTTTTTTTTTTTTTTTTTTTTTTTTTTTCACTTTGATAAAAAAAAAAAAAAAACTGATTAAATGATCCATCAGAAGGGTGATTGATTTCATGGCCAGAATGTGTAATGAACTTTAAAAAAAAAAAAAAAAAAAAAAAAAAATATTTAAATCATGCAGTATCTTACAAGATCATCTATTTATATTTATTAAGTTTTTAATTTTTTTTTCATTCCTTCAGGCTACAGGCTTTAGGGATTAGGGCTATTCAGCCGTTCTCGGGTACAGCCCTCAGGCCTAAGTCATAAAAAATCCCCCAAAACACAAAATCAAAAATGAAAAAAAAAAAAAAAAAAAAATTCTTCGCTATTTGATATTGTATATTCATCAATATATTGTGTATTGTTGTCAGATCGCGGACTGATGGAAAGGGAGGGGGGGGTGGGGGTTTCTCTTTTTTTTAGTTTTTTTTTGTGTTGTGTTTGTTTTTCAAATAAAAATAAAAATAAATTTGACCCACACTAGTCTACTTGCTGCTCTTGCTTACACTATCTATTACATAACATTGTGATTTCCTATTTCCTTTCTATTTGTTTATCATTTTTTGTGATCCTGAAAAGTTTCCCTTTCCCTATCATGATCAGATCAGATTGATCCTATTAAAAAAAAAGAAAAAAAAAAAAGTAAACTGGATTAAAAAATGGATGAAAAAAAAAAAAAAAAAAAAAAGGATTCAAATCCGAAAAATTTTACCTTTTGAAAAAACCCTTTTTGAAAACCAGGTGTTCGGATTGGATCAATCTGATCCGGATAGGAACTTTTCAGGATCACCAAATCTGGATAACCAGTGCTCAAACAGGATAGGAAATCACAATGTAGAACTATAGATATGTAAAGAGCAACAAGTAGAATAGCCAGTGTGGGGTCAATATAAGTTTATTTTTATTTGAAATGAAAACACACACATTTAAAAAAAAAAAAAAAAACTAAAAACAAGAAAAACCCCACCCCATCCTCTTCCAGCAGTCCGCTCATCTGAGACCTACAACAATATTGTGATGAATATATATATATCAATTAGTGATAGAATAAAATTTATTGTTTTTGCTCAATTTTGACAACTGTTTGGGGGATTATTTTATGAGGCCAAACTCTTTCTACTTTGCTGTAGGCCTATACTGAAAGGCTGAATACGTCAAAGCCTGCCTAATCACTGAAGCCTGACGGATGAACAAATAAAATTAAAACCTTATGAATAAATAGGATATCTTGTAAGAGACTGCATGATCCAAATATAGTATTATTTGATACATTTTTAAAGTTTTCTTTACATTTTGGCCTTGAAATCCATGCTGAATCCACCCTTCTGATGGGATCAGTTTAATCCAGATTTTTTGGATCAAAGTGATCCAAATCCTACAAAAAAGTTCCAAAAAACCCAAACTAAAGGTTTGATCCGGATCAAAACCAAGATTGGATTACGTGATCTAATCCGATTATGTAATCCGTTTTTTCTTTTGAAAAACACATTTTCAAGATTTGATCCAATCCGTTATCCAAAATCCTAGTGGATTACTTTTGAAAAACCGGGCCCAGGGTTCGGATGGCAGCGTTCACATATGTTCAAACGAACCGCACTAACTGAGGAATCACACCAGGGTTCGTTTTAATTGAACCAAACATGACAAATGTGAACGCTGTTCGATGTAAAGGAACCAAACGTGCTACAAGTCAGCTGATTTGGCGATTTTGAATGTTTTGAACGTTTTATGAGCTCTTCGTGAGTTCTCAGCTGGTAAAAATAAAACATATGTACACGCATAAAATGATGGCGTTTAATCCAGCACACAGCATTGTTTTGAATGTTCGGTAAGCGAGCTCCGTCGCGAAGTCATAAAAGCCGACCAATCAGGTTGTGACCGTATCCCTATGCCTTTGGTTCGGTAACTTAAGGCTCGCTGTTAAAAATGCAAGTGTGAATGCTAAGCAGACCCGGACTATATGTTTTGTTTTTGTTTTTTGGTCCGGACCAAACCAACCAAACTACAAGTGTGAACACACCCTAATTCACGATAACACCCAGGTTCTTTGTCTTGCTCTACTTCCTCCTGAAACATTGAGTATTTTAATGTTTATCTATTGTTCCCTTTCGCTTCCATTTTAAGATTTAAGAATTTCCAGCTGTGCAACCGGAACAAAAACTGTGCAAACACACTGAATCACACTGTTAATGCAGGACTAAATGTAATTATAATTTAACAAGTGATATAATAATGTATCATCAGCCATTCACAGTATAAAAATGCGCTTCAGAGAGGGCCATAATTCTAATGTTGTCCACTAGGGGAAGCCACAGGAGAGCAAATCCTTAAAGATCTCCGTTTAAAGACTGAAAATTGTTCTGTAAATTGACTTGTAGTAAAATAAATAGCATATAAATCCATTATAGTTTCATAAAGCCCAATAAAATAAGTTAGCAAAAACCATGATCTCCAAAATACTTGCAGACCAAAATGTTTTTTCTGACTTTATTTTATGGATAACAACATATTTGTCAAGTTCCATAAATAACTGAATGTATGTACAATTGAAGAAGACACGCTATATTATTGGTCTATTTTAATATAGTAATACTTGCATAAAAAGACGCTTAATAACACGTCTTATTTGAAAAGAGACATATCCATTGTTCAACTACACATCATCTACACAAGTTTCATTGTTTCATTTACCTTCTGTGTCATTGCCCACAACACTTCGTTGACAGGACTTTGAAATAGCAAACAGGGAAAACAATAAAAGGCATTACTTACGTCACATCCAGCCAACTCTGTCCAAGCTCCATGATCCTTATTAGGGCCCAAGCCCTGTAAGGGCGAAGGCCCTATTGTTTTCCTAAGGATTATTATTCTTCTTCTTCTTCTTCTTCTTCATTATTATTTTTTTTTAGGTTTTTGGCACTTTTGGGGCCCTTAACATGCACGAAAACTCTTGAAACTTTGCACACGCATTGGAACCCGCGGCGATTACGATTTCACAGAGGCTGGGACCCGGGCGTGGCAGGGGGGCTCGACAGCGCCCCCTTGAATGGGGTCTGAAAACTTGGTCCATATATCAAACGCGGTTGCACATATTGGTATGAAACTCGGTACACATATAGACCTTATCGGGGCTGACAACTTTCGTGCTCTAAGTTGTTCGCTGCCTCAACAGGAAGTGAGCTATTATGGGTTGTTTGAAAAACGCATGCTCTGGAATTTGATATACTCCTCCTAGGCGCTTAATCCGATCAACACCAAACTCGGTCAGCATGAAGTCAAGACATTGATGACGCAAAATTGCCAGGGGATTTTTGATATCTCAAACGGTTTGCCCGTGGCGAGGCAACGAATTTATGGCGAGAAAAGAGAAACAGGAAGTGTGTTATAACGTCTGCATACATTTATTGATTTTTATGACACTTCACCTGTGTGTTCGTTGTAGGAGGCCGAGTACATGGATGTGACTATTATGAGTCAAAGATATAGCGCCACCAATTGGCAGCAGGAAATGTGTCACTTTCAAAATGCTTTGAGTTCACCCTCTTATTTTTACCCGATTTGCTTCAAACTTCACCAGAATAATGTCAAGACATGGCGAATGTAGACCTGTTAAAAGATCTTATATATTCGAAACACTGTTGTCATAGCAACAGATCAAAGTGTCAGATCAAAATATTTGTTTTGGATCGTTTTGAGACTCTTGGCATCTTTCAAATTGGATGAAACTCGGGCACTTTTGGGGCCCTTAACATGCTCGAAAACTCTTGAAACTTTGCACACACATTGGAACCGGCGGCCATTAGGAAATCACTGAGGCTGGGACCCGGGCGTGGCAGGGGGGCTCGACAGCGCCCCCTTGAATGGGGTCCGAAATCTTGGTCCATATATCAAACATGCTTGCACATATTGGTATGAAACTCAAAACACATATAGATCTGATCGGGCCTGACAACTTTCGTGCTCTAAGTTGTACGCCGCCTCAACAGGAAGTGAGCTATTATGGGTTGTTTGAAAAACGCATGCTCTGGAATTTGATATACTGCTCCTAGGCGCTTAATCCGATCACCACCAAACTCGGTCAGCATGAAGACAAGATATTGATGATGCCAAATGTCCAGTGAATTTTTGATATCTCAAACGGTTTGCCCGTGGCGAGGCAATGAATTTATGGCGAGAAAAGAGAAACAGGAAGTGTGTTATAACGTCTGCATACATTCATTGATTTTTATGAAACTTCACCTGTGTGTTCGTTGTAGGAGGCCGAGCACATGGATGTGACTATTGTGTGTCAAAGATATAGCGCCACCAATTGGCAGCAGGAAATGTGTCCCTTTCAAAATGCTTTGAAATCACCCTCTTATTTTTACCCGATTTGCTTCAAACTTCTTAATTACAATGTCCAAACATTTCAGATGTAGACATATGAATATCTTTGAGATATCTTAATTATTGTTGCCATGGCAAGACGTCAAACTTTAATAATATTCTTGGGTGTTTTTGAGGCTCTTAACAAAAACGGTCTCGTGGCTCCCTCTAGTGGACAGTATTGCACGTGCATCACATTATTTCTGTTGTTCTGTTTGTTCTACAATATACAAGCAAATAAACACATGAAAGACGTTCCTGTAGAGATCGCGAGCCTTGACAGTTTGATGATTTCTATGAGAGTAATCACAGATTACAGAAAGTCAGATATTTTGGTTTGAATATGGATATTTTGAATAATCAAGCTCTGTATTTTAAGAAAAACGGTCTCGTGGCTCCCTCTAGTGGACAGTAATGCACTTGTATCACATTATTTCTGTTCACTGAAAGAGGCAACGCCCCGTGTTTGACTGTTTGATGATGTCTGTGAATGATTACGAACTCATTTGTGTTTTTTACCCTTATAAAATAAAACATTCCAGCGATTACACAAGATTTAATCACAAGAATGTAATAAAAAGCTTACTTTTAGTTTAGAAGATGTTCTGTGACAATTATAGACGCGCCGTGTCTGAGAACCTTACCTTCCCGAGGCTCGTTCTTTCTCGCGTCTTTCAGAATCTTGTCATGCCTTTTTAATGTTCCTTTCAATTCTTTGAAATTGAAGTTTGAATTTTTATGTGTATGACTGTGTTAATGTGTTGACGCGGTGTGGCATCTGTGCAAACTTCGTTTCCTAATGGATTAAACAAAGAGCCGCGCGTCATTTCTCTCTAAGCAGTGATCGTGATCATAGACGGACAGAAAGTTTGCTTTCGTTTTACAATTAAGGCCTGTGCAAACTTCGATTTTCTGTGCAGTGCAGCGTCTCCTAATAATGATCGCGCCAATACAAATAATTACATCACATGCAGGGATTTAAAAAAAATAAAATTAAAATATAAACTTCTGCAAATAACTAATAATAAACTTCTGCACATGATGACAACATACTGATGATGCTAAATTGCGAACGATTATAGTACATCTCATATGGTGTTGCCGTGGGGAAGGTTTAAATTAAGAACAAAAAGGGAATTTAGAAGTTGTCAATTATTCATGAATAATTGAAATATACACACCAAATTTCTATATTTATTAGTACAAATATCATAAATAAACATTTTAATTTTTTTTTTTTTCATTTCAAGATGTATGTGTAAATTAAAATGAGGGGAAACAGTACTCTTAAAATTATTGAAATGATCAAATGAGCACTAGAGGGCAGCATATACCTATTTTTGAGATGACACTCAATGATAATTCATAACACTAAACAATATTCTCCTTTGAATTATACACTGTTTATTTCTATATACAATAACACTAACATTGAATAAGAAATTCAAACTTTTTTAATCTATGTAGTTTAACTCAAAAATAAGCACAATAATGTTCTGTTTAAGCACAAGATATGAATTTTTTTTTAATAATAACCAAAAGATGGAAGATGAATTCAATGGAATCTGGATGAATTTAAAATGAATGTACTATATTTCAGATCAATATATTTGTTTTCTTTAAAATATATCTTCTGAATATCCTCCCCCCCTCTCTCTCTCTGAGGGTCTTGCAGGTTTAACCCTTTCATTGCTGTCTCCTTTTGTCTGCATTAAAGGATAGGAAATCTCTTAGCCATTCTCTTCTATAAATTTGTATACAGAAATAAAGACAAAGAACCAGTTCATTTGTATTTCACTGACTATTTAGTTTTATATAATTAGTTTAACAATATAATAAGATAAATTCAGCTGAATATATAACACTTTGAACTGCTAATGATAAGTTTGGTATGATATGATCGCTTTTAGTTAGTATTATATTGAATAATCTGACTCGACTAACTGGTCAGTCTCCAACTGGAGACACCTTTTAAATTCATTTTTCCCGCTGTGCACAGTTGCCTTGATGCCACCGGGTTCGCGGTGCCACCGGCTTGGGCCCGTCATCGCTGCTAGCAGCTATATTTGTTTTTTGTTGTTGCTTTTTCTTCTTCATTTGAATGCCTTGTAAAAGGATTTTTTGTAAAGATAAAACCGATTGTACTTTCATCTCAGAAGAGATATCAGGCTTGTTCGAGATACATCGGCGCTGCGCAGACCGATAGGTGTATGACATCAAAGTATCGCGAGAGCGTTTGGAGAGGAATGAATCCTTATGCTTTTGAATTGCTCTCGCGGTACTTTGATATCATACGCCGATCGGTCTGTGCAGCGCCGATGCAGCTAAGTCGAGAACGGTCCAATCACAAAGTGGGAGGGTCTGGGCCTGAGGAAAATGCCAATTAAAAAAAAGAAATAAAAAAATGGCAATTCGAGCTCATTCTCAAGTCACATGCGTTTCAAAAGTTTACGTGACACCCATTTGTCCAGTGCCCCGCACATACAAAATGAACGAAATACATTTTTTAAATAGGTGCTAACCTAACCAGTCGACTAGTATGACTAAATAATGGCATTTCATAATTATTTTGCAATGTATATTTAACTTTCAAATTTTAACATGCTAAAGTAGCCTTTTTTTCTGGCTAACTTGAGGGGGGATGAACGGAGGGTTTGGAACGACATGAGGGTTGACCCTTCACCTGCAGTTTGATTGACAGGTGATCTACCCAATCATAACCCCAAATCCGACATTTTATCCGACAAAGCAGTCAGCGGAGTTAGTAGATTAACATTGGGGAACTTGAACTTGAATAATTGTGTGTAGGCCCACTCAGGTCTTTCTGTCCTTGAAACAACATTCCTTCTGATGTCCATTCATGTTTATTTGGTGCTAAAAATGAACGAGCTTGAAGGAGCTACAGCGATCTGTCATTTATTGTTTAAAGTTCTTTAAAAAATTACAATATTTTAAATATGAATCTGTTTTATTTCAAAAGTAACCTGCTCTGTCTTGTCTGTCGACGCGTTGTCAGTGTCCTTTTGGGTGAATTAACCCTTTAACCCTTTAATCAACGTTATTCCAAAATTGCTTTCAATTATTGCACTTGTGCTGAACCCAGAATATTACTTTAAATTCACATGTACAGGTGAGTTGAAACTGTTTTTTAAAGTGACCAAAATATCACACATGCCATGTATCTAGACATCTCACAACTGTGTGTCCAGATAGTGTTAAGAGTGAGTTATATGATACACGTACTTGGCTGCTAGTCAAAATAGAGGGCATGTGGATATTAGGACTAGACAGTTGGCGAGTAAGACTTCCTGCAATATTGTTCTCAAAACAAGGCAAGCAGAGAATAGTTTGGCCCTTCAAGCTGTGGGAGATTTTACACTAAATTAACTGTCGTCAGTCAGCCAGACAGGAAGGCTGGGAACAGGTGTTTCCTGCGCAAACAAAGCAGGTGCATCATTTGCTGTTTCGTTCACTTTTATGGTCTTTCTCCATTTGTCTTTCCCCTTTCAGTCTCATATGCATGGACTTTGCTTCTTTGTGTGGCATATATATGTGTTTGTAATTTTTGTCTTTTATTCTCCTTTTCGCACTTTTATTAATCACTGATTATATATCTTGTTTCTTGAAATGAATTTATTCCAATTATTAAATGGGAGTATAAATGGAATAAACAACATTACCTGTCTTGTTAACAACATTTATTATGAGGTAGAGCGTTAAGTTAAACAGAAAAAAAGTTGTCACAATTGTTGCACAAATACTTTTAACATTTACATATTGTATGTTCGTTTAAAATATTCACAAGTAATAAGACTTAAAAAGGCAGCATATTAACGATCTGTTGTAGCCTATAGTATACATACATATATATATATATATATATATATATATATATATACATACACATAGCCAAAAAAAATTACTTTAATTACAGTGTGCACATAATCCACACTGACATATTTTACATTTTACTGTTTAGCCACACTTAACCTGTCTGTCAATGATCGAGACCAGATTGGGTAAGATTTGTCAGCTGCTGATCTGAAAACAGTGCCTCTTACAGTTCAAAAGTCTTACATGTTTGACTGTATTTTAACACAACACTGGATTGAATGGGATGGTGTAAGTTACATCTCCAGTGAGTGAAACATGGTGATGTTCCGTCGTTTAATAGTTAGACTCGTATTTTCCTGACTGGAGTAGCAAAATGTGTTTTTCTCAGAGCATATGAAATGAAAAATACCTGCTGTTTCATCTGACAAAATACAAATAGCTCTGTAATATGATAATGAATACGTAGGACAAAATACAAAAATACTGAGATATTCACAGCAAAGCTTGTGAATATTCATTGGATTGAGTGGCTTTGTATAAGAAACAGCTTAGATTGGCGACAACCGAAACATCCCTCACCATGCATTTGTCTGAGCCAAAGCTCACTCCAGGCTTTTCTTAAACTTCCTTTTGAATATTCCTGCTCATAATATCAGACAGTTGGCCGAGGTGACCACGTTGGACACACTGTCGGGTGGTACCGCTCGTGATTGTTGGCCAGACTTGTCTTTGAAGTACCTGAGAGAGGATCTTGGGTGTGCTGCAACACATGCTGTGTTTCCTGAAGGGAGGGAGGAGTGATATTTTCAGCCTTACGGTCCTCCTCAAGGTCCGTTACTGTGAATTTTCCATGCACGTCCTGAGTCCCTCCTTGTTTGTGTGTGTGCGTGAGGTCTGATCCTCCGGATTGTGTGGTTAAATGATGCTGCTTGTGTGCCGTGTGTGTATGTTTTTGGGGTCTGTGTAGCTCAGACTGCAGTTTGTCAAGATGTGGGGGTGTATATTCCTCGTACGAGTTTGGGTGAGAGTGTTTCTGCGCAGTGGTGTTTCCCTGTGGGCACTTTCCTCGGGTGTCCTGCCCGCGGAAGCCTCTTAATTTTGGGCTCCAGTGTTCCCTCCACTGCAAGGCCATTGTGGTGCGGTCTGCGACTAATCGCCTCTCTTCAGGGGCCCAACTCCGGCCGCTTTCCTCTGCACCGATGAGGAGGAAGGTGCGGCCCATCTGGAGCGCAGGGCAGCCACAGCTCAAATCCCGGTCTGGAACCCAGAGGGCCTGAATGCCTCGCTTTACCTGCGAAGAGCCCATGCGAAAAACCGACTGCACCAATATGGAAAACTGCCACCAGGGACCAGAGCGTTCCTTACCTTTTACCTGCACCTTTAGCACTGGAACAAAAATATGACAGAAAACAGGGGCAAGGATGTTAGACAACATGACTGAAGTCTGGAGTACACTACAGGGCTTTTGCCTTCATTTGAATTCTGGATGAGGCAATGATAGTTTCTAACAGTCAGATTGAGTCTGCAGATTTTCAGCAATGGGAGTTGACAAAAATCTTTAAAAAATCACATGTTGAGCTTTTCAAGCTTTTTACCCCTAAAGGCAAAGTCTCTTTAAGGCAAGTCATTTCTTTTCAAGCGGAGCTTCTAATGGCAGCTGCAGTGACGCGATGACTTTACCAGTTGCCAATTGGCTTTTATTTAGAAGGCGGGACTTATGATACGTTGCACTTTTTTCCATTCTTTGTACAATGAGTGCACTGTCTTTGTATATCTAAAGTCTTTGCACTGGGTCATTCTAAACTCCAGGTAAACAATCCTTGCTTCATGTTTTTCACATTGCGCATAATTTACTTGGAGTTAATAATTAATCTTGGGCATTTATAAAGCGACATTTCACTGACCAGAGTTTGTTGTGTTCAGAATGATTTGAAAGTCTGGTAGCAAGAGATCCTCAGTCAATTTTTGTATGACCCCCAATTCTCTGTAATTCTCTTACAAAATTGGCAAGTGTCTATTGTTTTAAAATCTGTTCTGTTGACCAAAAAATGCTTCAAAAGGTTCATAAAGAGATTGTAAAACTTATCCATGTGTCTCGAGCTGTTTAGTTCAAATTCTCTAAAGAGACTCAATCGCATTATATGAAGAACTGTTTCGTGCTGACTTTAAAGACTGAATTTAGGCTTATATTCACATGTAAACATTCATCAACTAACACATTAGTTGTGGTAAATGGAAGCTCAAACATGTTTGCTTGATACAAACGAGAACTAATGAGGTTCATTTTCATGTTACGCAGCACGTTTGAGCTTCCGCAAGAGGTTTGTTCTCGTGCCAGGTTCGGTTGAGCTTCTGTCAATGTTCACTGATCAATGTCTATATGTGAGTAAAAGCCTGAATTAAATCTGTTCATCATAAAAAGCCATCAATCCTGATCAAGAAAAGAAAATTTGGACTAAACCGCTCGATTCATATGGATTCATAGTTTTAAGATCACTTTATGAACTTTTTGAAGCATTAAAGTTTCAGTTGCGTAGCTGTCTAAGGAGGGACAGAAAGCTCTCAGGTTTAATCAAAAACATCTTCATTTGTGTTCCGAAGATGAACGAAAGTCTTATGGGTTTGGAATGACATAAAGATGAGTAATTACTGACAGAATTTTCATTTTTGGGTGAATTAACCTTTTAAGGTTTGTGTATTGTATTCCAGCTTCTACTTAAGTGATTTTCAAAAGAAATGTAAATTATACATTTCCCCCATATATAAATAAAAGTTAATTGTGACTTTTATGTCTCATATCTCGTAACTGCATCCTTTTTTCCTATAATTGTGAAATTATATCACATAGTGTGACTTTATTTCTTAATTTAACTTTTATTGCACAGTTACCTTTTTGTTAAGGACCTACCATAGTCCTTGAGACAGTACGTCTCTAAATTCATTTTGACTCTTGCTTGGGAAGGTGGACAGTAAGAAAGACACTCTTCGCCTGCCGTGAGAGAAAGGGAGAGAGAAATGTTAATTACACACTTTTTTTATTAGTGACAGCAATAATAGACCATAAAAAGTCCAATGAAAAAGTGAAACAGACTTATGAATTCAAAACTGGCACATTTTGGAATATATTTTAAATGGCAGTTTGTATAAACTAGACCACCAGTATCAATCTCTCCAAGAAGGGTAAGTGAAAGGCTGTTCTATATCTCTTTTCAAGAATTTAATAGAGCTCGGGGGTCCAGGGGTGTTTTTTCTATAAGTACAAGGCAGTTCTGGAGTTTCCAGAGAGCTAGAATTGGCCTGTCTTCTCAGTGCAGATCATAGTAATGTGTGTGAAATCAATCAGCAGTAATGGACTGCGCTAGACTTTCTTAGATATTAGCGAAGCAGCTGCGGCAGGTATATATTACCATAATCATGGCAGACTATACAATATTCTGTTGCTGTCAATGGTAAAACATGTTTTATTCACGTTTTACTGTGTGCTGGTCACCAGGCCAGATTTCAAGATAATATCACACTGGAAAATACTTCACTCAGTCGACTTGAGACTCATATGAGAGGTTCTTGTATAAACAGCAGGAGCTCCTTTTGCAATTTCAGACAATTGTGACTGGTAGAGCCAGTTCCAAGTATTTTTTATGGAAGCTTGTTTCCGCCACTGAATAAAAAAAAATATACACTACCGGTCAAAAGTTTTAGAACGCCTCCATTTTTCAGTTTTTTATTGAAATTTACGCAGTTTAATGTCTCAACATAGTCTGAAATTAAAGCAAATAACAAATAAACAATTGGAGATAAAAAGAAATCATGGAATCGTTTTGTTTAACAAAATTTAATCAAAATTTTTGACTCATCAAAGTAGCCACCTTTTGCAGATATAACAGCCGAACACACTCGTGGCATTCGTGTTGCACTTGTAGGTTGCTTTGTTTAAGTCTGGAGACTGTGCTGGCCATTCCATGATTTGAAGCCTACCATCTTGTTCTTTTCTTCTAAGGTAGTTCTGACATAACCTGGAGGTATGTTTTGGGTCATTATCTTGCTGTAGGATGAACCCCTGACCAACTAGGCGTATACCAGAGGGTATTGCATGGCCCTGCAAAATGCTGTGGTAGCAGTTTTGGTTCAGGGTGCCACTCACTCTGTGCAAGTCGCCGACTCTGGATCCAGCAAAAGAGCCCCAGACCATCACGCTTCCTCCTCCATGTTTGACAGTTGGTGTCACACACACCGAGGAACCATCCTTTCGCCTACTCGATGGCGTACAAAAACCCTGCGTGATGAACCGAAGATTTCAAATTTCGATTCATCAGTCCATAACACCTTCTTCCAGTCTTCAGTAGTCCACTGGCGGTGCTTCATGGCCCAGGCAAGCCTCTTTTTCTTATTTTGCCATCTTAGCAATGGCTTTCTTACTGCCACTCGACCTGTTAAACCTGCAGCTCTAAGTCTTCTCTTCGCAGTTGAAACTGAGACTTGCTTACTTCGACCAGTGTTAAGCTGTGCTTGAAGCTGTTGTCCTGTGAGCCGCCTATCACGCAAGCTGTTGACTCTCAGAAACTTGTCTTCTGATTCTGTTGTGGCTTTGGGTCTACCAGACCTCTTCCTGTCAGAGTTTCCTCCAGTTTCCAAATGCCTTTTGATGGTATTGGAAACTGTACTCACTGACACCTTGGCTTTCTTTGCAATATCTCTAAAGGAAAGACCTACGCTTTTAAGGGTTATAATGGTCTGTCTGTCTTCCTTTTTCTCGCCATTATGAGAGCAATATACTACTTCCTGCGGTACAATACTGTCCAAATAACGCTTAAGAGGGTGTAGTAACAGTCTGTTCCAACACTGCTTTATACAGACAGAGGGTTTGTAAGTAATCAACAAAAGTTGGGACACCTGTAGGAATTGTTAGCATCAACTTTCAAGGCTTAATTTACTTTCATTGCTGCAGAACAGCTGTAAGTTGTTAACCCATTATGTGTTCCCTGAAAAAGGCCTTTTTGTATAACTCTGAAATGTACATTATTTTTCAGTTTTTGGTAACCTAAACGTTTTTTTTTTAACCTCTGGCAGTTTGCCGCTTACATTTGTACCATTTCAAGTTATTCACTGGAATTGAACTGCTTAAATTTCAATAAAAACAAAAAAAATGGGGTGTTCTAAAACTTTTGACCAGTAATGTATATTTTTTTCAATTATTTTTTATTTCAATATTTTTATAACAATTGCAATTGTGGGTTTCTATCTTGCAATTCTGATTTGTAAACTCACAATTCTAAGAAAAAAAAGTCACAATTGTGAGATTAAAATTCGCAATTATCTTTTACCCTTTTTTTTATTTTGAGGTGGAAATTTTTAGCAAGCCTGAATATGGTGTAAAACTGATTCCGATCTTCCTGTAGAAAACATACATTAACACTTTGAATAAGGGATGATGCTAATGTACACCTATTTCTACATATAAAGTCAAATTTATTTGTATTTAAAATAAATAAGGTATATCATCAAGTAATCTATTTTAATGGGACTAGACTGCTATAGTGACAATGTAGAGGTGAATAACAATAAACTATATGCAGCTTTTACCTATTGAAGGGGTATTTGACCCAGAAATGAAAATTGTAATCATTTACTCACCCTCAAGTTGCTCTAAACCTGTATGAATTTCTTTCTTCTTCTGAACACAAAAGAAGGTATATTGAAAAATATGGGTAACCATACTGTTAATGGGCCCCATTGATTTAAAATATCCTTTTGTGTTCAGAAAAAGAAAGAAATTCATACAGGTTTTTTTTTTTTTTTTAACTTTAAACAATCCCTTTAAAGGGTTAGTTCACCCAAAATTTTTATCAAGTCAAATTCAAAATTTTATAAAAAAATGTCTTAATTTGTGTTCTGAAGATGAACGAAGGTCTTGCGGGTGTAGAACGACATGAGGGTGAGTGATTAATGACAGAAATTTAATTTTTGGGTGAACTAACCTGAACATAATTGTGACATAGCAAATGCTACAGTACAAAGCTAATCCACTAGGGGGCAGTAAATTACAATTAATATGCTTCACTATGCAGTATATTTATTGTTGTGTTATTGTTTGGACATAGTGTATGTACCATGACAATATAGTACTTTAATTTGCAGGGGGGTAAAGTTTAAAGATAACAATTTAGAGTCCTACTTTTTGTCATAAATGAAGTGTATCTTACCATAGAGCTCACAATAAAATGATTGCGTGTGTGTGTTTGTATAACCAATTGCTTACCAATGCTGTACTGAGGCTGGTAAACTGGGGTGGGCGGTGCAACCTCCTGAATACCTGAACGAACAACACACAGGCAGAAAGGGGGAAGAGAGTCTCATTAAATTACAGCAAGCAGTGACAAGTTTATTTGTGTGTCTTTCATTTTGTCCTTCCTCTTTTTCTCACCTCCGCTGTGGGTGACTGGCTCTAATCCCTGCGGTAGCTCATTAGGGCATACTTGCCATTTGTGAGTGTGTGAGGGAGAAAGGGGATGTGTGTGCTGTGACTGCAGTTTGCCCTGTTGTCTTTTAGTGCATGTGGAATGCTTGTGTTAAAAACAAGCGTACGTTTGTCACAGTGTGCGAACCCAGACAATTTCGTGCATGTGTGTGGTCTTAAAGGTCAATAGGGCCACCTATCAGGACGCCCTCAGCCACACACGCACACATACGGCCCATGATAGGTCTGGAGCGCTGGGTCAACCATATATTACCCATGAGTTCTGTACTTCTGCCCATATCTCTGACACAACTGGGGCACTGACACCTTATCCTCCTCCTCCAACCCCCCAAACTCTAAAGTCCCTAAGCAATAACTCATATCAAGCGTCAAACGCTTGATGCTTCAAATGCTTCACTCATTTTAGTCTTTTTAGCCTGGGAGGCATTTAGTAGGTCTGTGGGTGTAAGTGCTGGCAATGTTTGCAAATGCAGACCTGAACATATCCATTTGCAGTAAAGGATGTAGTATATAGATAGAGTTTAACATGGATAACATGAGACTTCCTGGTTGCTTATCCAAAATAAAAACCCCACAAATCTTCAAGTGCTAATAATATCTAATGTCTGGGTCACTTTCCCTGTGATAAACGACGGCTGTGTTTCCTGCTCCATGAGAGGTGGCAAACGGTCCGCTGGTGCTGGTTATGTTTTTAGCCGCGGCTCGCCTTTGGTGCTGGAAAGACGGGCGCTCACTCTATAAATATCCATGTTGAGACGTTCCATGTAGAACAACAAACAAGCTCTTCTATCACTGAGCCGTAACCCGTGAAGAATTATGCGTCTGCCGTGCTGGGAGGGAAACGGGTCTGGTTGTACACCGCGACAGGTGCTGTTCGCCCATACCATCAGCCTTCTCCCTGTAGCTTGCACTGTTACATGAACTTTGAGATATAAAAAAGGAGCAATACACATTGGATTATCACTAACTGAGAGGAAAGCAAGAGGATGATTGCAATGTTGATGAAAGCCAAGTGACACAACCTGAGAAATTTCAGGACTTTGTATGGAACTAGTTATTCACAGGAATGAGGGGAAGGTGTTAGGGTTTCAGAGAGCGGCTTCTACTAAATCTTTCATAAACAAACGGTAGTTTGCAAAGCGACATTGATACTGAGTTTGGAGTTTAAATAAATTAAGCAGGTTAATTGGATCAAGGGCAGTTGAGGTAAAAATTAAACCTGGAAAAAAACACAATAGATCTTAACTTATTCAGGTTTGAGGCCATATTGAATTTAAGGCAGATGAAAATGGGGGTGTGAGGGCAAGACTACAATCTTTACAATGGCACGCACTGCATAAAGGTTTTAGATCACATATGTTTTACAACTCGCAACTTTCAAAACTGTTTTATGGAAAAACGGCTGTTTCTTCAGCTGAACAACCCACAATCTAGTGAACACACTGTACTTCTATCATTCATGGCTTCATTTTTATTGCTGTCAAAACTTAAATTTTGTACTACCTTTAAGGATTAAGGTCTATATTGATACACTATATCACTATATTTGGGGTCGGTAGGTTTTTGAAAGAAGTTTCTTATGCTCACTAAAAATACAGTAAAAACAGGACTATTGTTAAACATTATTACAATTGATTTATTTTTTAATATTATAGTAAATTTTAAAATGCAATTTATTCCTGTGAACAAAGCTGCCATCACGTCATCAGTGTTACCAAGACTGCGGTTTTCCCGTGGAGTAGAATATCTATTAACTCCCATTATAAAACTCCATTGGAAAATCTCAAAGTTACCAGCAGCGAATTGAGGGCCTTTTCGCAAACTGAATGCGAGTGTTTTGAGTCAGAGCGCGCTTTTGCTCTAGATCTCCTAATTATACCTCTCATTTCATTTTATGATGTATTCTCACGAGCATTATAGATATTTTGTGTTTCTGGTATAGTAGGCTACCAAAATTTATCTTAATTTAATCCCAAAGGAGATCTATCGTGTTCAGTGTGAAAGCTCCATTCTTCAGCGATTCGCCTTGTGTTCAGTGTGAAAGGGCCTTTAGACTTCCATGTTCTTATGTCATACCTGCACCACTCCATCACTCCATTTACACTGTTGCCACAGGTTGTTTTATAGTCCTTGGGTTGAAGCAACCCCTTTTTTGAAAGCTGGCAAGTTAAATTTGATGCGAGTCATACATGGATATATGCGTTAATCAGACCTCGTAGTGCTCCGAAAGACAGACCTGATATGTGACGTGCATTTAATCTGTCAAATACTCAGTTATGAATGTCATGCAAACTTGACAGCTACAGAAGACTGCAGCGTGCCTATAGGCAAAACATGACGTAGCTTGATTAACACTGCTATTCATCCAGCAAACATAGTTAATAATCCTGGCTAATAATCTGTATATCATTCGTAAACTCAGCAATTGTTATGGCCAGCAACTTTAGTTATTATAGAGAATATAATCAAAATGAGTAGTGCAAGCTGCGATACTTACGGATACATGGCCGGAGGGGGGAGTGACCTTGCTTATACCCAGGGGCACAGCGGTTACACCTCTGTCCTGTGACTCCTTCTCTACACAAACATTGTCCTGTGGACTGGTTACACCAATGGCCCACTGCACCCATGGGGTGGCACTGGCATGCTGAGGGAGACAAGTACAAAAGGAAAGGATAAAAGTGAAGAACGAGATTTTAAAAGGACACACAGAGTAATGTAGCAAGAGGATGACTAGCAGAGCGGTGCAAGAAAAAAATGTGTTAGGAAGAGAGACGAGAATTATCATAAGATTAAGGGTATTAGTGTAAGACTCACGGAGTTAGACACATGAAGGGAAATGACGAGTAATACTACACAGAACAAGGCAGCTGTGGTTCTTGTCTTCAGTTGTAATTCAAGTCTCATTGACCCCTGAGCAACATTTTCCCCATAAAACATATGTTTGATGGCTGGGAGACCATTGAGAGGAAAGATTTGGCTTCTCTGCTTCTGCTCAACCCTTCTTCATCCAAACAAAGCTCCAACCGTCCTACAAACATTTATATATGCTTAAAGTCAGGTCTGTTTTAACATTAACAAGTTCTAAATCTTTCAATTCCCAAATTTCTAAAGATAATTCCATCACTTAATTCAAATATTTAGGTGTTAGCAGAGCTTTTATGGTATTTCCAGGACATAATTTAGATTTTGTATACATTTCAAGAAGTTGCACACTAAATTACAAGTAAACATTGATGTATGATATGAATGCACAAGCATGCAGAGTAAACTGATGTTATACTGGGAGATTGACTAAAATGCTCTGTGAGCGTGCCATAAATATGAGCGCAGTCAAAGGGCAAGTGTCAGTGCACATTCCATCACTCATAGTGTAGCCATAACATAGACACAGACTATGCTGCCTTTCACACACCTCAGACCCCACAGATGGCCAGGCCAAAAAAAAAAACTTTTTTTTTTTTTACTTGTGGAACAGCAAGAATGATTCACTCACTGACATACCAGCTTAAACACAAAACATACAGAGAAATCAATTGTTACTGACGTTGGCAGGCCTTGCGGTGGCTGAGTGGTTTGCTGTGGTCACGCGTGTATCCGTTCTGGCAGAACTGGCAGTGGCGTCCCGTTGTGTGGTGCCGGCACTTCAAACAAATGCCTCCACTGACTCGACCAGACTGCTGATACACAGCCATACTGAACCTACACTTAGTAGAGTGACCGTTACATTCACATGCTGGAAGAGAAAGAGACGGACAAAGATGAGGGCAGGTAGAGGATTGAAAAATAGCAGTAAAAACTATTTTAAAAATCCTTACATTTATTTGAGAGGCAACACTGCATGTGTATATATTGTATTTAGATTGTATCTTTCTTTTGTCTTACTGCACTTGCAGATTTTTTTTCTTACTTAAATTAATTTTTTTCCAGAGCAGTAAAATACTCATGTTAAAAATTCTAGGCTGCATCCAAAATCACATACTCTCTAGGTACTTATTTTGAATAAGTACTTACTTTGCTAGTGCTAAAAAAGTATGTGCTATGTAGTATGAATGTAATCTGGATGTACAACATTCGCCATATTGTCATTGTCATGTGACCTACCAGCGTCAGTTGCGTCGCTTCAATGCTATTCACAAATACTTTCCTGTGGCCTCATGGGATAGTAAAGAGTCAATCTTATGTACACTTCAGAATCTCATCAGAAGTAAGTAGGTCATCCAGGTACTTTTTGCCTGCTGTTTTTGCACCTACCGTTTTTAGTCTACTATTATAGGGGCTTTTGCACCGAATAGTTCTAGGAACTCAGTTATAGGAACTTGCCACTAGGATAGTTCCCAGAGAACTAATTTCTCCTCTGGGCCATGTTCCTGGTTGCATTCACACTGGGAATAGGAACTCTGAAGCGGCCGACAGTGATTTACAAACACTACATTACATTTACATACTAAACATTGTTCCTAGTTCCTATGGTATCTGCAACATCTGGGTACTTCAGCCAATAGTTCTAGGAACTATGAAAAGGTTCTTCTGGTGCAAAAGCCCATTATAAAGTAAGGAAGTATGTGATTTTGGATGCAGCCTTAATATTGGAACTGCTGATTACCAAGCATGCATTGTGACTAGAGTCAATTCAGAGTGAGCTTGATCTGATTACACTCCAGGATTGTAAAAGATAGATGTATGTCATCAATCCAATCATCCGAAGTAAAATAATAGGTGTTGGTTGCTTTAAATTTTCATGAAAAATTGCTTATCATGTAAATTTAAGAGCAAAAAACACAATATAACAAAAAATAATCCTTAATCATTTTAAATTATCATAAGTCAGATGTTTACATGTTTTATATGATATTATGAGGAAATAATATGCCTTACATATAAGTAAGAAACTTAAATATAGACATTTAAGCACAGACAGACCACCAGACACACACAGGCGTAAACTCACGGACGCACGGGTGTGGATGGCTGGGTGTGGCCCGTTGCCATGGACGATCATAAAAAAAATGCTCACATACGTCACAGTCCGGCCCAGATGTGTGATGCTCACATTGGCACACGGCACGCCCCTGGTTGTCACGACGACACCGTGAGGCATGGCCATTGCACTTGCACCTACCTCCAACCTGTAGGTCGGAAAGGGCAAGAGGGGGTTTCGGTGGGGCATAAAGAGATGATGGGACGAGGCGGTGTGAGGATTTTTTTCTCGATTTAGAATGGGACTTCCCCCTCCCTCCATTGTTTCTCCTTCTCCTCAACTCTCGCCCCTTGGAGCCCTGCTGCTGGATATTTAGGGACCAATCACATGCGCCATCCTGGCATGGCTTCTTACGGCCCCTTCCCACTCTGCTTTGAGATCCAATCTCCTTTTGGGTAACATTGTGGCCACTTTGCTGCACAGTGCTTTTATTCCTAATTCTCTGTGTTGAAGTCTGTTTTTCTCGACTATTTCCCCAAATTTCAGATGTTTTAACGCCAGTGTTTTTCTCGCCAAACCTCAGAACTTTATCTCCCCTTTCTCTCCATCTAAATGTGCCTCCCACTTCATTCAGTTTCTCTTCTCTTTTTTTCGTTTTGTCCAGTGATTGATGAAATACTATCTTTATGTCTGTTGCAGTGACCCAGTCTTGGAGCCCTGGGCTATAGTCAAAATCTGGCGAGGAAGGACGTCCATCCAAAGTCGAGAAGGCCAGCACGACATTTCCACGATGCTTCTGCAGTGGTCTGGGATCTGAACACAGCGGCTCCGTCTCCTGATGCTTTGTTAAAGCGATTGACTGTGCAGGACGGCCGAATGCGCCCATGCAGTCACTTGAATAAAACTGTAGAGGGCGCCAGCTCCGGCCAAAGTCCATTGACTTCAAGATGGAGATGGAGTAAGACTCCATCGACTCCACCTGTTGACAAAACTGAAGACTAATGTAAGTGACTTCGAAACGTCTGCCCAGGGGTACTGTCAAAGTCCAATCAACACCAACCGAGCCTTCGGCAGCCGACCAGCACGTCAGATTGTGGGGGTTGTGAAGGTCTGTTAAAGTGCTGATGTTTGTCTTGGGTCCTTGCTGGAGGTCCTCCATCGACACAGGCATCCCGTAGGCCGTATTGATGAATTCAGATAGGCAGTGGCGTGGACGCCCATCCAGGTGGTAGCAGGGGTCATGAGGAGAGGTCCAGCTGAGAGGAGATTGAGAAAGTAGAGGAGAAAGATGGGAGAGAGGGAAGAGGGTGAAGAGGAAAAGAGGGAGGAAGGAGAGTGTCTGGAAAGGAGGGGAGTGATATCTGGACATGATGTCATCAAGCCTGTAACAGTAGGGAAGGAGAAACAGAAAGATGAAAAATTTGTAAGAGGTCAGGATACTGATGGGTTCATATGACATTTGAGTGAATTGAAATGGATTTTCACAGACCACAGCACCTGTGCCATAATTAAAAACATCCCAGATCACAACACTCATTCTACGTTCTAAGTCGACCATTTTAGTGAGTACTAAAATGCATTTTACACACATTATCCAGCCAATCAGAGATCTATTTGTCAGCAGGAGACCTCTCTTTATCTGGTCTGTGTCATTGTGCCTTAACTTGATGCTTTTCAATATATATTCATCTTGACATTTTCAACCCTGTAAAGAAGGGCCGATTGAGTGTATAAACATAGAGAGATTGCTAGAGATGACATAAAGCATGTGGAGCAGCTGCTCCAACCCCTTTCTCATTTATCATATTTATGGCTTTCCACTCTTTTAATCTAAACCTGCCCAATGCAGATGGGGAATTAACAGTGGAGACAGGAAGAAGCAGTATAGAATGGACTAAACTGACTTAAAAGAAAAGCAAAGGATTGATTTTTACCCTTAAACACATGAACAGAGAACCACATTGGAATCAGTGGTTTTCTACAAAGAAAAAGTATCCTGATCCTGGTTTTATCTTTATTTTCATTGTAATGAAATCACTTAAGAATTTTGTTCTTTTGTTAATTTTCATGTACATATAGAGTAAAAATAAAATTCAATATCACTAATTATTACTATAACTAACATGGGTTTTAATGTCTGGCATCTTTCACAGATTATTTTACCATTATCCTTGCAGACAGGGCCCGGACATCTCACAAAAAAATTTTCAGTGTGGACCAATTTTACACCACTTACTCTGCAGCCTGTGTCATTCAAAAGTTTGGACAGACCTACATGTTTTAGTCTTTTAGGGGCCGTCTACACTGCACCGTTTTAAAATAAAAATGGAAAAATTTTATGCATTTTTGCCATTAATTTACACGACAACAACCTTTTAGAAACTTGAAAACACAAACTTTTGACAATGGGTTTCAAAGTGCAAGTAGTTGAAAACGATGCCATTATCGTCTCCTTGTAAACTATAAAAACGCAAATTTGTGTGTATTATGTGTTCAGTCTATAGGCATGTGTGAGTACTTGACTACCAAAACAATAATGGCAGAGAACAGGATTGTGTTTTTACTGCTCACGTTACTGAGTTTATTAATTCCTTTTCAGCAAAGTATTTAATTACTGCACCACAATGATCAGCAGAGACGCATTCTTTACATATAAGCCAATATCTAACATCACCAGCTAATTCTAAATCTGACATTGCCAACTACTGGCCAGGCATGCATAATACATCCATGAGAACAGTGATTGTCTGTATGCAAAACTTTTCAAAATTGCAAAGGAAAAACTTTTCAGCTTTAAGTACATCGTTATCATGAAAATGTACCCTTAGACAAAGAGAAACTGTCCAAACTATGGCTCCTAGTGAATATATGAAAATGTTTTTGGTAAAGATGGAAAATAAGAACTCTTTAGGACAAAATGGTACATTGACGCTTACATATTTTGAAATGTAGAATTATCATGAAACGCGAAGATATGAAATTGACATCATTACAAACCAAAATGTAATAATTAAATATTAATATTTGCAAAAACAAATGTGTATTATAATACTGCCAAAAAAATATAGAATATATTATTTTGACAAAATAAAACACCATGGTTGAAATTCCTTAGGGGTGTTTTAATGGACCCCTTTAAAAAGAACTGTAGTAGTAATCATATACAAGATATATGTAGAATGCATAATTATTAAAAGGAATTCAAAGATTTTATTGAAAACAAAGATTCCATAAATCGCACCCCGACTGGGTCAGTTTGACCCCTTTATGTATTCAAATGTCACTTTAGGGTCCTCGTGTATTCCAGGACTCAATGCAGCATTCGATCGTCTCCCCAGTCTGTACCCCTGAGCCCTAACTGTAAATTCTAAATAATAAATTTAAGGCAAGATGACTAAAGAAATTCTCTCTAGCTCTGGGACAAAGAGAAATATTATAAGAAAAAGGAAGAGAAAGTGAGAAGGACAGAGAAATGAGGGGATCTGTACTAAGATTAGAAGATAAAATAGAGTGGCAGATTTATAGAATGAATGTGAGAAATGCATGTTCAACTTGAGCCACTTCCTTTGGCAAGACAGCGTAAGCCTGTACCCGCCTGTATGCAGGCCCTCGGTAATGAATCTCTGTCTTCTTGGCCTGATGATGGAGTCTGTTTATTTATCTGATGAGAATCTACACCAGAAGTTGCAAAATCTCGCCTGCAGACATGAGAAACAATGCGCTCACTTATCCTTAGACAGAGTGATATAGAGCCCTGACAACTTGTGGGTTTAAAACAGGCCGGCAGATGGGTTGCATTTGAGAGTTAACACCCTTCGCTTCCAATGAAACACACTGTAAAAATCCATGGTGTCCGGTCTGTGCCTCAAATGATCTGTTAGAAGTGCATCTTAATCCTAACAGATGAACGCTTTTGAACGTTTTGAGCACCTCTTCACACCCTCTCTTTTCTCAGTGTATCACCTGCCTTCAAATTTCTGAAAATATTCCTAAGTGTTGATGATTGATGATGTCCTAACAAGCGTTTGACATTGACAGTGAAGTCAGCAGGGATGCATAAACGTCCCGGTAGGAGAGGGGAGCACTGAGAGATTCACGAGAGGAGTCACTGGCTCAATTAGCTCATAGGCTGAAATATGAGGACCCCTGAGGGACATGAAGGTCAAAGAAAGCGCACTGAGAGGCAAAACCACACACTTGCTTGTTCATTGTTCTTTGGAGTTCTTTTCATTTTTATTTTATTTTTATTTATTTAAAAAAACAAAAAAAAACAAGGGTGTTTAGCATTTTTGCTCCAAAAAGTCGCCAGGTGCTTGATGAGCGTGCAACTGCAGGACAGTCCAACGTTCTTACCCGCCGTGGCGCATTCCCAGGGTCCGGTGTGCTGCTCGCGATCATTCCACACATGTTGCGACGTGCCCCGAGGGAAAACTGAGAACACTGTGAAAACCCCTTCCGCATTAATTGATCGCCTGATTAATTGAATCTCCGGTTTCTGAGAGGCGGCAAAGTATCTGAGGGCGATGCGTAAGACTGTAAGTTGGGAAAGTGATGAGGCTGTGGAGATATTCACGGCTGTCGTTGAGGCAGAGAGGCTTTGATTCTCTCTTAGCATGATTTGCGTTTGTCCCTGACTTCGTTGCACCACTAGCTGATTAAACATAGCTCATTACACTTAGGCTACTTGATGTGTTTATTGAACTCGTAAACCCCTTTCTAGATGACAAATTCAGACTTGTTCAGTTGCTAGGCTTCAGTCTAGCTGCACGTACCACCCTGGATACAGTTTCCACAATTTGCCTAGCTCTCACCATAAATTAACACCAAGTGTAGTATGAGAGCTGCTAAGTGTCCTTTCCTGTTCACCAGAAGTTAGCTTTGAAAACACTTCTCCATAAGTTATCACAAAGTCAAAAAGAAATGTTGGGATCAGCTTTGTTTGTGCTCGAGCCAACAAGACGAAGCACACGTCTTGACTGGGGGATAAGAACAAATATGTTTATAATAGTTTTGCCAGAAAATTTCATATAGACTATATTTCATCAAGCTAATTTGTGCTCACAAGCACGAAAATAATGGGCCTCAAAAAAGAAGTCAGATGTAAAGGCCTGTCCTCTTAATTTTATCGGACTTTTAACCTCGTTTGAGCCGAAAGAATAACCGACGACGAGCTCGACGCTTGTCCTTCAGACAGCCTCTCACAGAAAATATATTATAAATATAAATTAAAAAATATATATTGTTCTTGTTCAGTTTACTTATTTGCATATAAAATGAACTAATGTATGCTCTTCACCAACGTTTTGTCAACATTTTGTCCTCTTAAATTAGTACATTAAAATGTGCTTATTCCATTCGTTTTAGGTATAGGGATGGATCTTTTTGCTTGTAGGCCTAAAAGTGCACAAGTAGGCCTAATAGCGTTTCAATCATAAACATATAACCCCAATTGTGTGATTTTCATATTGAAACACAGTGTTTATAAATTTCTAGAAAATCCTAATTGATTCCTCGGTTGTCTCTGCATCTTGAGGTTGGACATTAAGAAAGTAGTTTACTATTTTATATAAAAATAAAATAAAGATGCCATGCTATTGTAGCTAACTGATCAGAGCTAATTACTTTGCGTATTCCTTTCAAGCTCTTTACAGTTTGAACAGAGATCACATTAAGTTTTCATAGCTAGAAGAATACATACACACACAAAAACTGGCAAAAGCAAGGGTTTTTCGTTATAGCATGCATCATGGAATAAAAAAAACAAAATAAAATCACCATATTTGTAATAAAAGCCCATGATTTAGAAAGTGATAGAATTTTTTTCCCTCTGAAATATGATTTTGGCACGACTCTGATCTATTCTTGGGAGAGCTGGATACCTGTCAGTTCCCGCGTGCGCAGCGCTGCTCTTAAATTCCTCAATCTTAACCCGTGGGTATGATGTCGGACAGATGAGAAAGATTTGGCCTGCTTAACACATTTGAACGTTCTTTCTCATGGACGACAGCCAGCAAAGGTTGTACTGAATCCTTGACAAGTGATCCCCGAGATAGGCCTACGCGTGGGATCCATGTTCTTGAAATGGACTGATTTAAAATAGCGTGATTTATTACTGTCCCTGTCCATCATTAATTAATCAATCACTGTCTGTCTGGTCGTTTTCCTCAGAAAAACAGCCACATCAAGAACAATGCGCTTCTTGCTCTTCCAAATGTCTGCGTTGCACGAGGGAGATATAAGCTCTCTTGCCTTCTTTTCACACAGACACACACACACACACACACACACACACATGTTGTGTTTTCATGTTTTATGGGCACATTCCATACGCGTAATGGTTTTTATACTCTACAAACTGTATATTCTGTCCCCCTGCACTACCCCTACCCCTAAACCTACCCATCACAGAAAATGTTCTGCTATTTTACATTTTCAAAAAAGATAATTCTGTACGATTTATAAGCTTGTTTCCTCATGGGGACCAAAAAATGTCCCCACAAGATCACAATTTACTAGTATTACTATACCTGTGGGGACATTTGGTCCCCGTAATGTAGGGAATACCCGCCCACACATACACACACACACACCTGTTTAGCAGCTGCCAGTAACACCTCTGCTAGCTTCTGGTTAATTTCAGATGATCCTCATAGGCTACATAAAATTAAATATGAGCAAAGTTTGGAAACATTGCTCTTGTTGAACACTAACATCCTTCAGCACAAGCCGTAGCCTACACACCTCTAGGAACTTTATGCACAACCAAAGCAGGTGACAGCAGGAAAAAAATACCTTGAAACATCGAAGGAGAGGGAAAAGAAGGCTTGGATCTGATGCTCTTTGTAGTTTGTTGTTTTGTTTGCCTATTCGGTACAGTTGAGCAGTTGTGACACAAAGTGGAAAATAATTGACAATTGACTACTTTGAAGTCTTCTTCAAGAAGCCTGCTTTGAAGTTTATATAAGAATATTCATAGTGCGCCCATGTCAACGTTGACATATGCCTAATAGGTCCAAGCAAGGATACATGTTTGAATGGGAAAACACATGTAGAAAAAAAAGAGACCGATCTCGATCTCTCTCTCTCTCTCTCTTCTCTCTCTATTCTCTCTCTCTCTGTCTCTCTCTCTGTCTCTCTCTCTCACTCTCTCTCTCTGTCTCTCTTTCTCTCTCTCTCTCTCGCTCTCTCCCACGCTATGTGCCCTGGCAGTGAAATCATGAAATCTCCCTGCAGGTTTCGTCTCAATGTTGAAAAACAGATGCACATGAAATTGCCGTCCGTGATTCCACTCTCCAGTTATGCCAAGCACAACATTCCATGATGAACCTAGGGTGGAACAATTAGCAAAGGGGGTTTCACCCCATTTATCCTTAATTAAACGTTTAAAATAAAGGTTAGCCATGTGTTTTAGAAGATGCACGAGAGAATGTATCATCCTGTCAAGTATGTTGGCAGTTTGGCAATGGTTGGTCTTTCCATTCAAATTTATATTAAAAAAAAAAAAGAAAAAAAGATTGTTGCAGGCCTATCGCGATTTACTCCCAATTCTATATTTTCACTGTAATCTGTGTTTGAATTGTGCAATGAGATTTAAATCACATGGGATGTGAACTAAGGCGAACCCTATAATGATCATTTAATGAAAAATTCTGTTTTATGGAGCTATAATTACAACCATTCGTGTTTATCAGTTGACCCGACATATGTCACAGAATAACGAGGCACGAAGTGCGCCCGCAGAACAGGGAACGGAAATTGCTTCTTTCTTTTTCTTTTTTTAACTAAAATATAATGGTTTTGCAGCTGGCCACCTACATGGCCTTAAGCTGTTATTTTTTATTTATTTAATTATTGCTTTTGTTTTATCCCATTGTTGCATTGGTCTAACTTGTGTCCCACTATGCTAAAATTGAAATTATTAATATATAGGAAATTATTTAATATATAGGCTTTCTAAATTAGTTTGCATCATTACATTTGATAATTATGCACGCTAATAAGACATAAACACTATGAATAACAGATCATTTGAGCTGCACTGTCGTCTTTACAAAATGCCAGATTTGCTAGCGCGCGCGCGCGATTCTGGAAAATATACAATCTACCCTGTAGGCTATATTTTTATAATTAAACTACGGTTTAATGAAAACAACATTATTCTTAACATACAAGGTAATGTGAAAGAATATATTCCTTAATTTAGCCTAACCTAAATAGCTAATGTTTCAGGCTTGTTTGACAAGATTTGCGGAGTGTGCTTAGACGAATGGTCTCATTATCCTTAAATTACGCGTAGCCTTCCGGCAGAACAATTTTGTACAATTCACAGATCATCCAGCCCATCCGCATCTGACAGGTAGGCCTACAGGTTCCTGACTATGACAATCAATCACGTTTCATCTGTGTTTAACATCGTTTTATGTTAAAGTAGGCAATATCGAGTCATGGAGAAGCGCTTAAAAGAAAAACAGTTATTAGAAGGTATCCTAAATGCAGACCAAATAAGCAATATTTATTATAGTATTATTATTATAGTAATAAATTGTTTGTTTATCTAAAAATGGCTTGTATTTATTAAATAGTACATTTTAATTACGTAAAATTATGTTAATTTGTTTAGTTACCTTTTTATCCATTTCTTTTTTTTTTTTTTTTACAGCACATGATCATTTAACTGACAATAAATGAAAAACGGATCAGCCTTGTGGGAAAATGAGGTAAGCAGCATGCAAATTTTGTTTGTTAATTACGTTTTATATTTGATGGAAAAAAACAAATAAAAATCATTTCAAATTATGTTAAATAAATGATCTGACTGGATACTAAATCTAAAACACTGCTTGATGTTGCAAGAAAAAGAAAAAAAAACTCGCTGTGTCCTCCTGCACGTGACTTGCATGTATCTAAAATATATTTTGATTAGGAAAAAAGCAATGAAAAAAAAAAAATAGTGCCATGTGATTTTTTTTTTCTCCAAAGAACAAATTTGCGCAGGCTATTTTAGCGCTATCCCCGGTAAAGACTAATCAACAGGTCAGTGCGTTAGTCTAAATTTAAATCTCTTTTCAGCAGTCCAAAACAAGCCTGTTTTAATTTAGCTACAGATGCGGGGATTGAACGCAAGAGCAAAACTGACTTTACCTACCATGTGCGTGCCAATGCGGGTTGCCAGTGTTGCCGCGTCCTGGTTGATCAATAAGAGCACGACAAGTGGACAGATATTCTCAGGCGGAGCAGCGCAAGTTCCTGCTGCATTCAGTGCGCCGCGGAAGGGTTACGTATCACCCTGACGTCAACTCCTTCACAGGCATAGGACACACACATATACATGCACACGGAACGCCATGCGTTAAGCGCATTAAGAATGTATGCACGAACTTTCTTGGTTTTCAGCTGAGAAAATATCACCTAAGGTAATTTTGGTTACGCACCGGGATCTTGAACTTGTACCCTTGCGGGCGTCAATTCAAAGTTCAATGCTCAATTGAAACAACAGTATGGGTAACCCCAGGAACGAGGCGCTCCCTCTCTGGAGAGGATCTAAAGCTGACACATATGGAAATAGTGAGTAAGGGTGAGGCAAGGGGAGAGAGTGAAAAAAGAACAACTGAATTGAAAGGGAAACAAAAGAAACTCTCCCAGAGCAGTCCCATAAAACTGATTGATGACTTCCCTGGAGGACTGTTTCCCAGGTGTATGGCTGTGTGTACCCATGTTTTTAAGGTTTGATGTTTTTGGATGCTTGTCAAGTACAACAAACTTAATTGAGGGATGAACTGGTACAATTGAGCATATCGCATATTCTTGGCATTCTTTCACCACACATATCAGTTTGACTGGGGAACTACAACACACAAAAGTGTCTGCTGGATCTATTACAGCATGTGATATTGAAAGCAGGCTGGAGAACGTCCAGACCGTGTTGGAGAGAAGTGAGCGGCAAGAGCAAATGTCACCAAAAAAGAGGTGAGAGCTACTGTGGTCAGACTGCAAAATAACACCAATCTTCATGTGTTCAGAAAATGCATATGGATATTCCAATGGCACCTCATTAGTCAGTGTTATCAAGTTATGGATTTCATTTATTGTTCGAGGAAGAAAAAAGCCCAGTGCTTGAGTATTAGCCTTTGATTGCAATTACCTCTTTAAATATTAAAACCAGCTTTAGTCATTTATCACTGGGATTTTCTCCTTCATCTTTTGGTGTCTGAACTCGTCTCATTTCCATTCATTTCATCCTTAATTAGGTTTCAAGTATTTGATGATGCAAACAGTGCAAACTGTGTTTGATTTTGAAGCAGCTGCTCGTGAGAGCTTTGTTTTTCCTAGAGACGAAAGGAAGTCTGAATCCTTGGCGTGATTTCTGTTTTGATTTCAAATGAAACACGTCATAATTAATTCCATGGATACACATTTCATAAATGTTTGGATCGACTATCACATAGAATAACATTCAACATTGGAGGGGTAACGGTGCCAGAAAAATATATAGTTTAATATAAGATGGCAGAAATTCAAGCTCAGGCAAATGCGAAAATATATAAATGATCTTAATATTATTTTATATTTTAAAATAGTTGCTGAAACATAGATGTCACATTTGAAAAATGTTCCTGTTTTCTCTTTTTTATATGTATAGTTGTACAGAATCCTGGGAGGAGTTTGCTGAATAAAGAATTTTCAAACCCTAATGACTTTTTTTTGTGGAAATCAGATATGCTTTATCCTGTTAACAGTCAAACTTATCAGTAATTCACTGTTAAAATGCATAAACAGACTATGATGTTTTCCGGACTGGACACACATTATCCCAGGATTATTAGATTCCAAATAATGTGCAGGCCTGCAGAAGAATTTCTTTTCAAAACTCTATTGTACTACAGAGTCCAACACTGAGTTGGCATTCAGTACTTGCATTAAAGGCAAAAGTTCACACTGACATTGAATTATGTGATGCAGGTTAAGTACTGATCAAGAAAAAGGAAGAATGATCTGTGCTACATGAAGTACAAAAATGACCTACATGCATAAGGACAGGAATAAATGACCAAGAACAAAAGCACTGCACTGGTGGTAAGTCATACATGTGTGATTAATAATGTTTAAAAGAATGTGTAGTAAAGTTAATGACTGCAATTGGTCAAAGAAGTCATTAGCAGCTAGCTCTGCTTTTTCTTGGGAATTTAAGTTTATTGAACAAACCCTTGAAATTGATTTTTTTTGGGGGGGAAAGTGAGAGTTTAAAAAAAAATAAGAAAAAGTGCACTATATGAGAGAATTAAATACACAATCCATTTATTTAAAGGTACAGGATGTAAGTTTAGCTGTTAAACTGCATTTGTGACTATGGATAACAATATATAATGCGTTACAATGAATTTTGTTAGAGGGCTACACATGGCAAATAATGTTGATTCTCGTTTTATTACCAGCTCTGTAACTGTCAACCTTCTCTTTTTTCCAGGCTTTTCTTTCTTTTCTTGGTTTGATTTGTTTTTTTAAAGAGTGATTCCCGGGAGGTTGGAGATTTAGTCTGCTTCATGTCAACCGTTCTTGCTCCCAGTGACAACTAACCTATGTCACTCCCGCTGTCCCAATCCAAAGAAACTTTTCTCTATTGAGACACTTAAGCACAATTGACGTAGGCTATATACGCAATTTCCTGTGAAAACCCTTCAGGTCTAATATAAACACTTTTAGTCTTACCACAGAGAATCAGGGAAAGACAAAACCACGTTGTGGAAGTGTTAATGATTCATTATTTAAATTTGTTATTTTGAACAAAAAAACTTAAATATAGTATATATAAAACATGTGACTGTTAAAGCGAAAAGAAAAAAACTGGAGTAAATGTAGTGAGCTAGAGCCCTTATTTATAAATGTAACTTGGATATATTCATCAGGATATATTATTTGTCAGTTTATAGAAATGAATGATAAATCAGCAAGCAGTGTTTTATAAATTTTGTTGTTATTAAATCTTGTATATATTATAATCAGGTCTCTGGTCCAAAGCTGAGTACTTTGTATCACAGAACTGAACCTCTGATATTGATGTAGACACAATGTCCTGTGATATGCATTTTGATACAGAACAACTTTTGCCCTAAAACTGCTCCAGGTGAGGCTCGAACTCACAACCTCGGCATTGCTCTGCATTGTACTGCTGTATAAGTACCGCGCGCTAACCGATTGCGCCACTGGAGCTTAAACTGCATGTTTAAAACATGCTATCTGTCCATCATAATGATAACAATAGAATGAGAAGTATGTTAAAAGGGATCTCTCTGTTCCTCTTTCTTCTGATGGTGTCACACACAACGCTTTCGGTATCAGTTATACGTTTATTCACACGGACAGTTTATCCTCTTATCAGTCTATGAATGGGCAGTTTGTTTCTTGCGCTATTTTTTATGACTGGAGCTCTACTGCCCCCTTGTGGTGTCTAATAAATGTAAATCCCTTTTTGGTCGCCATTGTGGTAACTTTCCTTATAACCCCTGCTTGGTAGTTAGTAACCTACTAATTAAGTGTCAGTGTTGCATTGAACTTTTACAGATATTATTTGATGTGTTATAGATAGTGTTACTGTTCTCCGACAGACCTAGAAGCATGATTTCCCTTGTCATTAATTTAACCAGCAGGCTAAACAGTTCATCCACACTTCATCCACAACTTCAGCCAATTGGGATCAACACGAATGTATGTATATATATATATATATATATATATATCTATACATATATTTTTTAAATATTAAAGTTAATATTAAAGAATATCAAATGCTAGGCTACCATTTAATAAAATGTCTGAAGCACAATAAGGCGACCTAGAGCTAAGTTTCCAACACAATTAAATGTGTAGTTAACATAACTACTCACTTTAAGGCTCTTTAATTCAAAGCAACTGACACTATCTCCGAACCGTGAGAACCGTGTTCTTAATACACAGGACTGAACCCCTGCAAGTGACGTAGACACAATGTCCTGTGTTATTTAATTTGCCCTAAAACTACTCCAGGTGAGGCTCGAATTCTCAACCTCAGCATTGTATTGCTATACAAGCACCACACGCTAACCGATTGCGCCACTGGAGCTTGAGCATACTGCAAAAACCTGGAGATTGAACTAATTCCCTTGATTCCCTTTATTAATAAAATCCCTTCACTTATAGCCTAGCTAGGAGTTTTCTTTCAACTGTATTTTGAATTGCAACCTAGAAAACCCCACGATGTGGACACAACCAATTACATAAAATGTGGAGGAATCCCACAAGTGTCTCATATTCATGCCTTAAAACTACTCCAGGTGAAGTTCGAAATCACAACCTCAGCATTGCTCTGCTATATAAGTACCACACGTTAACCGATTGCGCTACTAGAGCTTTACTTAAATTGCTTATAGTCAATAGTCAATTTCCTCTTGAAAAGACTGGAGAATAAAGCATATGGATCAAAATAATTCGTACTGTCTTAGGACTTTGTCTACACGGACACAAATTAAGAACTCACTCATTTTTTATTGCAAAAATGCATAATTTTAAAAAAAGATTACTATACATATTACATCAGGAGAAAAATATTTTGTAAGTACCCCAAAATACAAATCCTAAAGTTTTGTTTGTGCATGGTTGTGCAGTAACGATAAATACTAATACAATTCCCAGTCTCGTCAAACAGTGAAAAGTGTTGGTGTCTAACACATAAGACAACATACAATAAAAGGCACATTCTGTAACTGCATAAAAATAGAAATTTAAAATTTCTCCATGGACAAAGAGGTAAAACATGAAGGACTGTTCACATTCCATGATCTGGCAAAAAATAACAGATTTGGAAAACACTGACAGTTCATTTTCGATTACATTAATGCTGGTGCGGATCCTTGAGAAAAAAACGCTTTCTTTGATGGTTCCTATGTAACTTTGTGCAAATATGTCATATACAGGTTGTCTGCATGCATCTACCATCATGGCTCTGCTTTCACAGTTCTCCTGCGTCGTGGGTCTGTGTTCCATCATCTCCCTCACTCTCTTCTTTTGATCCCTTTATGCCCATGTCGCCTTTCCATACCTCATTCAGGCACTCTGAAAGAGATGGAAATGAGGCCTTTGATGTGTGTGTGAGTGTATGTATGTCCGGAAAGATTAGATTGGGCATTTACTACCTTGGTCCGAGTCTTTGAGCACATGGGTTGCGCAGAAGAATCTTTCGAGTTTCTCATCTTGATGATGAAAGTACCAGCTCTCCACAACCTCTTCATACTCTTCTAACATGGTCTCACACTGTAATATGCATAAAAAGACATAAATCTTAACATACTGTTACAACCATTAAAACATTTTTTTTTATTAATCTCAATAGTTAATAATAATACATCATCTGAGAAAAAAACCTACAGCTCTTTCTTTGTTTGTGAATGAGTATCACCTGTCTCTTCAGGTCGGCCACCTCCACTGATGGTTCATCCCATAGTTCGAAAGGGACACCCAGTTCTACCTTCACTCCCTTTTCCACCAGGTTCTTAAGTGTGTTCATGGTTTGACTTGTGCCCTGACAAACACAGCAGTCTAAAATGAATCATCGTTAGTCTGCAAACAAAGATATACGCTTTCAAAGTGTCTCTTTAAATGAGGACTGACTGAATTGAGTACTGGGAAAATAATGCTGAGGTGAGCGTAATACTTTGGCATAGCGAAGGCTTCCTGGTCTCTCAGCATGGACTTTATACTGCAGAATTGTTTCGCAGATGTTGTCCATGGCCTCTGTGAGTCGTGTCTCTCTGGAAACAAATAAATCGTAATAATGGCAACAGGAGGGAGAACATCAATAGATTTGAATTTTTTTCCTTAACTTAAGGGTTCTTTCTCTCTCTCTCACACACAGATTTCTTATAGGTACATGTCAGTATATCATCTCTACTTACGAAGTGTTGTATTTGATTTTGCGCCGGCGCCTGCCAGTGTCCAAAACTTCTCCGAGCTCTAGAACTTCCTTCGAGCGGCCAGTTTTCTCTAGGGCGTCCTGCAACTCCACCGTCAGTAATTTACAAACTATTTTAAAAAAACATAAATGCCTTCAAATATTAATAATGCATTGCCTTCTGTAGTAAAAATGAAAAAATAATAATAAAAAAATAATAAAAACTTTAGAACCTGACTGAATAATAGTGAGTAAGATGCGACTTTCACATGTAAACAGAAGTGCACAGAATAAAATCTGCACTAGTGTGTATTTGTAGAATAATTATAATATATTACATGGTGGTTTTCATAATAGTTTCTTTTATTATTTACATTTAACACCTAAGGGGTAAAGTTGCTTTCTGTTCCTTACCCTCGCATTTATTCGGCAGTCGTTCCTCTTGGTTTGCAGAAACGAGGCTGAACATACAAAGCAAGAAAACTGCAAATATTTCCATAGTGACCTCTGTTTATAAATTTGGACACAACAGAAGTTCACATTAAAGCCACATCGACATTTTTTGAGGATGGTAGCTTCGGGCTAGTGGAACTGAGCATGCGCACTGCTAAAGCCGATGGTAAGTAATGGCAAGCAGAACACGCGTTATCGATTTAGGCATGGCTAATCGATAGCACAAAGCACCGATCGAGCTTAAAAGAAAGTGGCGTTTTACTGGCCTAACTAAGTAAAGAAAATGTAACACGTAATATAAACCTCTCAGAAGATTGTGGAATGAGTGCAACAATAAGTTAATTGTATAAATAAGCTTATTTTCGTTAATTATAAGGATACACCGAGACTACTTGAGGCCAACGGCCCCTTACAAAAAAGAACTGCAGTATATTGAAGTAAAACTGCAGTACCAAGTAGTTTAACTGCAGTTTAATTAAGCACAACCATAGATTTGCAGTATAATGAAGAATAGTCACAGTACAACTGCAGTACATTGAAGTTCAACTGCAGTAAAACTGTAGTATAAGTACAGCTGCAGTAAAATGAAGTACAACTGAAAGTTGCATGAAGTATAAAAACAGTATAACTGCAGTTGTATTGCAGTTTTATTTTACTAGTACTTTAGATGTATTGCAGTATAGTTGTACTCCAGTAAAACTACAGACATTTTAGGTTATACTGCAAAATATAACAAAAACTGTAGTATTACTTCTAAAAAAAACTGCAGTAATCTTTTGTAAGGGTATTTTTAGTCTACAGAAGCTTCATCACTTTTAAGTCTTAATTTAATGTTTTTACAAAGGGATTTGCAGTTGTAATTTTTACCTGCACGTCGAAAACTCATCTTAGCAACAAAAAAGAGAGAGAGAAAAAGAAAAGATTAAAAAAACCAAGCCTTCATCTTTCAAATAACCTTTTCTTTTGAAAAAAAAAATGCATAAAATTATTATTATTATTATATTATATTATATTATTTAAAGAAAATCAACATTATTTAAAAAAAATAACCACCAAAGAAATGTGAGAGAAACTTATTACTCCTTCATTCCCATTGTTGTAGTACATTCTCCATGCAGGTCAAAACGTAAAGGACGACTAACACTGATGCTCTTGCAAGCCAAAGGCTTAGTGAATCAACTATACACTATTGATAACTATAGGGCTTTAATCCCCTGACCTTTTGCCAGTCATGAAGACTGAAGCAGTGTCTATGTGAGCTATTGTTCCACCTTTCCTTGAGCGAGTTGAGCAGGTTTAAAGTTTAGGTGATGCTTATTTATAACAGTGACATGTAGATTGCATTAACTCTATTGGCTGGCACTTGTTCTGCCATCTGTAAAATCCATTTGGAAAAGATAAAATAAATAGTGACCCTTGGTAGTAGATTGGTTTTTATTAGTTTCAGTATATCTTTATTGGATTAGCTGTTGGTAGAGAATTAGTTAAAGTTTGTGTTGCTTTCACAAGGGGCGTCTGGCGCATAACCCGTCCCTCTCAGGGATTCAGGTGTCAGTGCCACGCATTTATTGACAGCCGATATGGTATGATGAACCTTCTTGTGGGTCCGTGAGGAAGGGGCTGAAAAGCCAAGGAGAGAGAATGATGATAGAGATGACAAATCCAGACAGAGAAGTGAGAAACTGGAAATACTCAGAGTGAACAAGAAGGCCAAATCGTGAGTGAGACTGTGGGTGATTATGCGTATGAATGCATGTGTTTGCAGGGAGAGCTGCATGCCTTATTAAGGGACTTGGAAAAGGGGGAAAGCCCATGTGTTAATGTGAGAGACACAGGAGGACAGCGATGACGGGGACAGGTGGCAGTGAGAGAGGAGTTCTGCTCAGCATATTCCTCTAAGCTGTCAGGGTCAGACAGAGGGCACAACCATATACACAGAAAAATAAGGGAAAAGGGCAGAAAAACAGAAATGGCAGTTACACAAGAAAATATGCATGGTTGGAACAAAAGCAAAAGAGTTACATGCACTATATTATCTTTTAAAACTTGTTTAACTTTTATGGGTGATTTATTTGTATTAATGCACTTTTTATATTTTTTGTGTAAATGTTTAATGACCCTTCCTGGCTGATGTATCTTAATGTGTGTGTGTGTGTGTGTGTGGTAACTCCTACATTATGAGGACCAAATGTCCCCACAAAGATAGTAATTCCAGTAATTTTTGACTTTGTCGGGACATTTTTTGGCCTTCATGAGGAAAACAGCTTATAAATAATACTAAATGATCATTTTTGAAAATGTAAATATGCAGAATTTTTTTTGTGAGGGGTAGGTTTGGTACGGGGTTAGGGAACAGAATACAGTTTAAAAAAATTATTATGTCCCCATTTAACATGAAAACCTAACGTGTGTGTGTGTGTGTGTGTGTGTGTGTGTGTGTGTGTGTGTGTGCACACCCGTCTCAGTATCAGTAATTGTTTGTTATGTCACTGTGTTTTGAGCTAGACTGACTGGACGGATTGAGTTACATCCATAAACAAACAACTGTCCTCGTGCAGGTATACACACAGAGAAATAAACAGACTCAACGTACACACCGTTACATGTTATGAAGATTAATTAAATATTATATTGAAAATGCAAATGAATGCCAGAGCATTTACCTATTCAGAAGACTCAAGGATACCTATACCTGGTCTTGGTTGTCACAGCGACATCAAACAGAAAGCCAACACCTGCTTCGCCGTTCCTGTTATATCAGACACATGGACACTGCAAAATGACTGATGACTGAAGTCTTATACTTACCGTCCTAAACAAATACACTGCAATAAACTGCCTTACCGGAAACTGCCTTAATTACCTGATACATCCCAACAAGGAACATATTACGCTAAGGCAAAACAAAAAGAACAAGCAGAAGTACAGGTAAATGCTTCATCAATTTTCTGTTTCTGTTTGAATTTAGGCTTCAATAGACATTTTGTATTGTTCATACAGTAGTTTGATGAAAATTTTGATTTAGAAATGAATCTCATGTACAGTAGATAAGATTCTACTCTGTGAAAAGTCCAGTGTCATTGTCAGTCATCAGTGCCATGTGTTACATTGCCATTTTATTATTTTATTATTGGTTTCATGTGTATGTTGCTATGAGCCCATAGGGAGTGACAATGGCATTTAATTTACACTTAATGTAAATTACATTTTATATGCTAATATTACTCTTATTAGGGTATTTATGATAATAATAATTTTGATAATTATAAAACTGTAGTGTGTTATTGTTTTAGGTTTGCAGATTTACTGAAATAAGGTGTTTGAACATGGTTCAGTCCTGTTGTAGAAGTTCAAGAGTTACACAGATGAAAAACAATTGCCCTAACAAGGATACGCTTGCCTTACAATTGGCCTCCATATGCGAATCATTAAAATAACTACCACATTTCCTGACAACCCCACCGTCAAGCATAATTATTCTTGTTGTGAATCTGAGGTGAAAATGTGTCCAAGGAATTTTGTGGTCAAGTTGCTTTTTAGACATAATTCAAAGACATATGTGTAAAACAAGTAAAACGTTGCCCACTCCTCAAAACTAAAGAAAAAAAAACATATCAGGCATTTTGTTTAATAGAAGGAATGAGTGCAAATTCTACCAGGAAAATGATCCCAAATGCAGACTCAAATTTACATGGCAATTGCTTGAGAACAAAAAGGTGAATGTTCTGCAATTGGCCAGTCAAAACCCTGATCTCAGTCCAACTGATGATCTGTGACAGATTTTGAAAATTACAGTTCATCTGTGTTATCTGACTAACTAGAACAGCCTGTGGTGCAAATCTGCATAGACAAATATGCCAAAAAATAAAACCTGAACAGTGTGTTCTGCAAGCAAGTTCATCCAGAAAATATTAATAAGCGTTGACTGATTATAGGGAAATATTTGGGGACACATATTTCTTTTTTACGACTTAAATTAATTTTAAGATTTTTTACTTTTTTTTGTTTTAAAATATTATTTAACATAATAGTGTTGCAATAATAGTTTAATTTTTTCTGATAAAAGAGGGTATGTAGAATGTAAAAGTACACTGATAGTTTGATAATGAAGTAAGCGTATATTTGAGACTATGTTGATCTGGCTGTGTGAGACTATAGTTTGAATTAGTATCTTTTCTTTGCATTACACATTGACAACAGACAACAAGGAAGTTGGGGAAGGTCTCGTTTTTTTAAAGTTTTGTTACAAACTGTTGTAACATTGGCAACAAAAAAGTAATAAATACATGGAAATTCTTGCATGCAGCCCCTTTAAATTAACATAGAGAACAAAAATTGTTTAAAACTTCTAAATACGCTTGCAAGGTTCTATGTTGGAATTTTGTGTTTTTTTGTTTGTTAAAGATAGTGTGTTTTCCTCAAAGAGGTAAGTCAATAGTGCAGTGCTAGAGTTGGCCTGTCCGGTATGTGCACACAACTTGGATCCAGACTACACACACATACTAACACAAACATGCAAACACTCATAGGTGGCTCATATACCAGCACACTTAGTTGGCCCCTGGCCTCTCTGTGCCCCTTACCAGACCCCCAAGAGCTAAAATGTCCCTCTAAATCATATCCTTTCCCACATACACATACTGTCTCTCTTGCACAGAAACACACTTGACTGGAAGCTTGACGTTAATGTGAAAAATCCAGTAACTCTTAAGCCCTGATCCCATCAATCCTCTCTAAACACAACTCTACCTCTAAACATATTTTATTTGGCTGTTTAATGTACAAAGGGACTCCTGAGACATTAACCTCTCCAGGGCATGTCTAACCCTTCTCCATTTCCAAGAGAAACTACACCGTCTGCAAATACACCGTTACCCAATCATCCCTGAAACTGAAGCTAAACTCAGGGTTACAGAACAAGACTTAACATTGTGGTTTACAGATTCTGATGGCTGTTACTGCTGTATGTGGACAAAAGCGTCACTTAAATACCAGATGATTTTATTTCAATTACTGTCTGATATACCAGCGCCTCAAAATAAAAGAAGAGAAAGATACAAAATGTGTTGAATTAAAAATAATATATGCCCTTAGGTATTTTATTTTATTTGGGATAATCAGTGAACTTGAGTTGATTAATATATATATATATATATATATATATATATATATATATATATATATATATATATATATATATATATATATATTTCATGGTAATGGCATTTTACAAGCATTATTTTATTATATTGTATTTTATCAAATTTCATTGAACTCTAAGACATTCATCTTCCCCCATCATATATTTTCCTTTCCTTTCTTGCATCTTTCCTCCTTCGTTTCTTTCCACTTCTCTCCCATGCAGTATGCCAGAGAAAGTGTGCAAGTTTCAAGGTCAGTGTTATCATAAGCTGAAGAGATCATGTCTGAGGCGGAGGAGCTCTGTTCCAAGATCCATTCTTTCCTCCTTCAGCTGAGTCACTGTTCTACAAAAGAACGCCCCCTCCAGGACTAACGTGGAAGAGACCCAGGGTAAGAGAAACTGACCATGGACTGTTTCTTTTTTTTTTATGTGTACATGTGCTATAGTTCATTTTGCCTACTTTTGGAAGTATATTATAATTTAGATGGCCTCAAAGATTTTGTTGGTGCTAAAAGATTCACACCATTATATTGGATAAATATATTGAAAAATATTCTTTTCTTTGTTTTTGAACAAAATCCACTGCCCCAGTACAGTCTGATGTCACTGTTCGTAAGGTCTGGTGGCAGGTCAGTAGTTTCTGACCCTCTAGTGTCAGTGAGTGGATCTGTCCTGGTGACTCTTGTGATTCTAAATGTGGCTGCACAGTCAGCAGCATTAGAGATATGTTTAATTAAAGGCCTTTCTGCCGGCTGCGAGGCTTCGGTAACCTGACTCTTCGGAGAGTGCGTGGGTCGCTTGTATTGCTTCAAATGAGGGAGATTACCAACATTTTATTTTACATTTACATATTATATGCTTTTTTAAAAAAAAACAAAAAAACAAGAGCACAATATAAAGCAATATTCTAGAATTTCAAGCAAAATAATTTAGTTTTGTAATTAGAAAAGATTTTAGAAAATAATTTAGTAAAACTTTAATCATTTTCCATTGTTTGATATTGTTATCTGGTACTTTACTAATCTAAAGCTAGTTTGTGAAAATGTCCACAATCGTTTTACCATAAAATTATTATTTTTTAAATTTTATTTTATTGTTCATTATCTAGTTTTCAAAAAAAAACAAAAAACATTATTCTGAAACGTAAAACAGGTCTTAACCATTAACAAATACAAATGGTTTGAGGGTCTTTTCTCTTATACCCAGGAACTTTGTAAAGACCCTCGACTTTTTGTGGATGGAATCAGCACAAGGGATCTGCACCAGGGCAGTCTGGGTAACTGCTGGATGGTGGCAGCCACATCATGTTTGGCAGCGGAATCCTCACTCTGGAAGAAGGTCAGAATATATTTATATGTATATAAAGTTTGCAGGCTATATGATTTTTCAAAAAGAAATTAATACTTTTATTTAGCAAGGATGCATTAAATTGACAGAGTGACAGTAAAGATATTTATAGTCTTACAAAATTAAAATAAATGCTGTTCTTTTGAACCTTCTATCCTGAAAAATCTTTTATCATGATTTCCACAAAAACATTAAGCAGCACAACTGTTTTCAACATTGATAATAATTAGAAATGTATTTTGAGCAGCAAATCAGCATATTAGAATCATTTCTTAAGGATCATGTGACACTGAAGACTGGAGTAATGATCCTGAAAATTCAGCTTTGTCATCAAAGGAATAAATTACATTTTAAAATACATTAAAATGGTAATATATAGTGAATATAGGTTTACTAATTGCTCATTTATCAAGGTTTCACTCCTTTTGTATTGTTCCCTATTCAGGTGATCCCAGATCATGGTGAACAGGAGTGGCACCCAAAGCGCCCAGATCAGTATGCTGGAATTTTTCACTTTCGTTTCTGGCGACTGGGGCAGTGGACAGATGTTGTGGTGGATGACCGATTACCAGTCAGCGAGGATGGAACATTGCTCTTCTGTCGCTCTGCAACGCCACGGGAATTCTGGAGTGCTTTGCTGGAGAAAGCCTACGCCAAGTGAGACACGTGAAATAAGGCAGAATCTAAGCTTACATGCTCTGTCAAAAAATGATGTGGTGAAATTGATAGTTTTGATTTCTGAAAGAATGTCTATATAGTAGACGAAAGGTTCTTTATTTCAAAATCCTACTATTGTCTCTCTATCTATTGTCTTTTTCAGGCTCAATGGGTGTTATGAGGCTCTAGAGGGAGGTAATACAGCCGAAGCTCTAGTCGATTTCACTGGTGGCGTCTCTGAACCACTCAGTCTGAACCAGGAGGAACTGATTGACCACGCTGACCAGAGAAAAATACTGTTCCAAACACTAGCCCACGCACACAGCCATAAAGCACTCATCACCTGTTCCATACGGGTCAGAAAAAACTTCAGTTTTTCAGTCTAAACAACCTGCAAATCAAGCAAATACCACATTATAATTGGTCTGTGTGGCCAACACAGCTCTTATTTTGACTTCTTTTTTTGCACACGTTTTGTCTCTTTTTTGTTGTAGCCAGCAGAAGGAGAGCAGGTAGAATCAGTTCTGGACTGTGGATTGATAAAGGGTCATGCATATGGTGTGACTGCAGTCAGGAAACTCCGTATGTCACAGACTCTGCATGGCATATGTAATGCTGGTCGTTTGTACATGGTGCGGATGAGGAACCCCTGGGGCACGGCAGACTGGACAGGTGCTTGGAGCCTTGGGTGAGTTAATGTCTGCTTATCTCTCTCAGAAACTCATAGGGAAATCAATGATTATGCCACTGGTTAGCAGACCGCACAGTAGAGTTCTTGACTTTTCCCATGGTGCGTTCTAATGAGAAGAGAGTTTGAGAGCTTGTCTAATATAACATTGGCTTGCAATCTTTAATCGCACGATGTAGTGAGACTTCGATTTTGTGTTCGTCTATTCAAGCTTAGTAGCTCCATTCAGAAGGTGTTCCTCTAAAGGCCCAAAACTTCAAAACTTCATGAAGCAGTGTTTTGAAATCGGCCATTACTAGATATTGTTGAATAAAGTCATTAATTTGGGATTTTTTGGCGCACAAAAAGTATTCTTGTCGCTATATAATGTTAAGGTTGAGCCACTGTACTCACATGAATTGGTTTAAATGTGTTTAGTACCTTTCTGGGCGTTTGAAAGTGTAAATTAACTTGCTGGCAATGCAGGTCTTTCTGAGTCAACGGATTTTATCAAAAACATCTTAACTTATGTTCCGAAGATGAACAAAGGTCTTATGGGTGTAGAACGACATGAGGGTGACTAATTAATGACACAATTTTCCATTTTTGGATTAACTAACCCTTTAAGTTAATGACCAGTATTTAATCTTGTAACTAATATTGTTTGGCAAACTTCAAGTGAGGTGACCATTCTGTAGCGAATGTGCTAATATTTCAACAAGTGACACTTGTAGGTTGGGGTTTGAGTTATCAAGCATCATATCTCAAATTTGAACATTTTGGATTGGTTTTCCCTATTCCAAACTTTTGTAACTGTAGCTCCAGTGGACTTATTATAAGGCAGTACAGTGCAGGGCAGAGCCAAGGTTGTGAGTTCGAACCTCACCTGGAGCACGGGTTTTAGGAAACAAGAGACTTTCCACTGAGAAAAAAAGTAAGAGCTAATCTTCAATTATAAATAAACTCTGTAGCATATGTGTTAATCGTCCAATGAGTGAGAATTGCAGGTTCGAGCTTGTGTTTTTAAGTTAAGTAGCTCAATAACTGAAAGTTTCGTTTCAGCTTTTTCCCCATGGAATTTTATGTTTCTGGAATGCCAGCTCCAGTGACACCATTGGTCAGCACGTGGTGCTTATAAGGCAGTATGAAGCAGAGAAATTTTGAGGTTTTGAGTTAATTGTGTTCACACTGGTTCCCTTCTCAGGTCTCCTCAGTGGCAGCAGCTTAGCCGCAGAGAAAGGGAGAAGATGGGCCTTATTGTCCAAGATGTTGGAGAGTTTTGGTAGTGTAAATTAAGTATGGTAGTGTAAAAATATTTCAATATGGATGTGTATTTGTCAAAAAAGTATCAGAGATAAATGACACACATAATACTGTTGTGAAACATGTTTTGACTCAATAGTCAACATTTCTTATTTTCCTCAGGATGGAGTTTGAGGACTTCTGTCGTTACTTCACAGACATGGTGGTGTGTAGGTTGGCAGAAAAATCCCTCCTCTGGCCACAGACCCACTGGAAGGAGGTGTGTTGTCAGGGGGCCTGGACCTACACATCTGGGATCCCACTTCCTTCCTCTTCTTCTTGTCGTCTGAATATCAAGAACCAGAGGCCTTCAACAGGGCCCCAATGGTCCAAACAAAGACCAGCCCAAAGACTAGATAAAAAAGAGCAAAGACTGAATGAAAGAAAGCAGGAGGGACCAATCCAAGGAGAAAAACAGAAAAAGAAAGAGAGTGCAGAAGTAAAACCAAAGCAAATGAAGGGAGGAAAAAAGCACGTGAACAGACAAGAAGGAGGTGTGACGATGAGATGGGAGAGGCAAATTGACAGAAGAAGTCGATGTGGAGGATGTATCAATCACAGAGACACGTTTCTACACAACCCTCAGGTAAATCGCTCTTAAATTATGTGTGAAGTACATGTATAAAGTATCTAGATATTAGAATATGGTTAGGTTTATTTTCAGGTTAATGGAAAAGCCCCTTGAAAAAAATTCAACCTGCTAATTTTGCAATAAGTGATAACTATTGCAGAGCTGAAACAGACTATAATTAATCATTCTTGCAGTATCGAGAAGCTGAAAAATGACATCACAACAATGTATTTATCAAGTCTACATCTATCTCTCTCACCTTTAAGTGTGGCCTTTTCCCTATATATTCCCTAATTTCACATTCACATGTTTGCCATTCATCTCTCTCTCTCCATCCTTCTCTTAGTTCATTTTTGAACTGGTTGAAGATGGGGCAGAGGTGTTAATAAGTCTGCAACAGGAGGACAGGAGGATGAAAAGAAGGGAGGGAAGAGGGGAGAACCTACCAATCGGCTTTGAGGTTCTAAGGGTAAGTTACAGAGTAATCAGAAATGTACAGAACAGATAAACAGATTTTCACTGTGTCTGTTACATATGTGTGGATTGTGGGGTTTTACTAATCTAATTCTGTACAAAAATGTCATACACAATCTACGCAGTTTCACATAAGCAAGAGTGGTGTTGTGCATTTGCAAATAATAAGTTTGACATTGACATTGGTGGTCCCGAATGAGTAAGTGTTTTGGAACAAATCGCTTGAATGAATAATTCACTGAAAAAGATAAAAAGTTACTGGTCGCCACATACTGGCATACCAGTGTAACCTGCACAGAATGACAGTCTATAACGCGGTTTCTATTAACCTTACTGGATGAATTTTTGTCCCATAACTTCGAGAGAACTTTTCCAGAATGTTAGCTAAAGTTCTGAGAATGTTCCCTGTCCTAGCTGGGCCTCTATTTTTCTTTCCGTCAGGTGGAGGTGAATCGTGTGTGTCGTGTTCAGTGTTTATGTGAGCAGGCTGCTAGCTCTGTGTATATGGACTCCCGTAGTGTCACTTTGCGAGTGACTCTCGGTTCTGGACGCTACGTCGTCATCCCCACTACTTTCCAGCCTGGTGGAACTGGCCGGTTCCTTCTGCGTTTTTTCTCACACACACATGTGCGACTCAGGTACAGGAGATTCGGCCACTCTGTGTCTTCTATTTTGCATTCAAATAAGCAAAACAAAATTTCACACCATTGCCTGGTAGTTTTAAACAGGGCTGTGACTAGAGGGGGAAAAGGTAGTGACGATTCTAGGGCTCCCCCACCACCCCTGTCTCTCCCTATTCTTTTATTTTGTCTACTGTTTTCAGGGAGTTGAAGGAAGAGCTACCTGCTCCTTCATTGTGGCAGTGTTGTATTCCTGAACCCAGCGCTGTAACTACAGTCCATCTGCTCAAAGCATCTGGCCTTAGCCATCCCAAACAAACAGGTTAAACAACTCAATTCATAAACTTACTTTAAAGCAATAGACCAACAAACAGAGCTATGATTTTAGTAATCATTTTATGTTTGGGTCCATTCATTTAAAATAATAATAATAATAATTAATAAAATAAAAATAGAGCCAATTGGTCTTGAAACCATTTTTGAAAATGAAAGAAATAGTCAAGTAGAATAGTCAAGCGTTCTGTAAAACATTCTAACAAATAGAAAATTATTTACTCACATTCATACTCATTCATGTTGTTTAATGAAATAATCCATTTAAGAAAATGGTTTTAATTAATTACTATTTGGGTTATGGACTGCTTTCACAAAGTTGTTAGCAAGCATATTTTATGGATTTTATATTTTATAAAAATGTTTAAAATTTAATGTTCATTTTCCTAATATATAAAAAGGCTCTATATAGAATCTTAAAGGCTTCTGTCAAGCTCTTCATATACAGAATCTTTTAAGGGATCATTTATTTTTCATTATTAAGTTCTTTTTAATTAATTTCTTAATTTTAAGTCAATTCTATGAATTAAACAGCTTGTAATCACACTTTATCACTTGAAAAAAAAATGAAAAACTGAATTACAGTTTTTCTCAGTCACTTTGGTGCATTTCTCACATCACTATTTATATTTGCACAACAGTTAGTTCAACCTCCACATCATTTAGTCAGTTGTGCACATCATAGTAGCAGTTTCTCATTCCTTCCAACAAATTGCAAATGCTTTTGGACATGCATCAATTGCTTTCATACAACTCTCTGCTGTTTTATAACATTATCATTTGCTTATGTCATATTCAGTCAAAATTAACTATACTTGTGGATGCTGAATAGTCATTCGATATAAAACTAATAGTCCTCATTTCATTGCTTGAGTCATTACGTACAAAAATGTTGAACTAGTTGTCAAAATCTTGTAAACAAAAAAAAATTTTTAGACACTCTTTACAGGGTCATAATCCCTGAGAATGAGAGGGGTCTAACTGGAGACCATCTGAGCAAGCATGTTGTTGTTTTGGATAATGTGCGTTTTCACCACTCAGATGTCGTCCGACAGTGGTCTTGCAGCACATGATAGGATGCTGGTGGAATATCTCCCTCCCTACTCTCCATTCCTAAATCCAATAGAGGAGTTTTTCTCTTCCTGGAGGTGGAAGGTATATGACCGGCATCCACATACCCAAATGGCCCTGCTAGCGGCTGTGTGATGACATCCTGCAGAGGGTGGATTCGCCACTTGAGGAGAGACTTTCCTCGCTACATTGCAAGAGATGATATTTGCTGTGATGTAGATGAAATTATGTGGCCAGACAGAGAGGAACGTCTGGATGTGCATGAATGATTACAGTACTATGTGTGTTGTATGTTCAGTTCCAATATGTACTGCAATATTGTTTACAGTTGTGCACAGCTCTACTCAAAGGGAGTTTATGTTTGTTGAAAATAAGCTGTGAACAAATTACAACTGCAAAGAGCATATGCAGTAAAAATGTGAAACATCTTTCTCATACTCAGTTACCTCACTAAATACAGTAAATGTGTAACTTTACAGTATTTTTCAAATGGCTGTTCAAATAGTATATAGTGCTGTCTTGAGCATTTTCAGGTAATGACACCAAGATGTGACTTTTTTGTATTGAAAACATTTACAGAGTAAACTGTCATAATGAAAACATGACAAAGTCATTTGACTATCTTGTTCATAACAATGGTGTCAGGACTGAATTGATATGAATACTTGTTTTTGAGGAATGAACTATCCATTTTGAGCAAGTGACACGCTTTTGCAGGTTATCAACTAGGTTTTGCAGTTTGTACTAATTGTTTTGAGAACTGCATTAACTGTTGTGTAAATGTAAAGAGTGATGTGAGAAATGCACCAAAGCGACTGAGAAAAACTGTAATGTCAAAGTATTATGCAATTATTTAAGACATTTCTCCTATATAGAACCTTTTTGGCATAAGTCAAATATACAACCCCATTGAACCTTTTTTCTAAGAGTGCGTATATTTCAGCTCCTGATGTGTATGCTGTCATTCGGTGTGAGGAAGATTCTGTCAGGACTAGAATTTTCAAAAAGGATGGAAGCCCTGAATTTAACACCAAAGCCATCTTTTACAGCAGGAACCCAAAGTCAACAATCGCCATTGAGGTCAGAGGCTATTCTACATCATATATTGATAATGTTTGTATTACTGAAGCAAAGCGTAATTATGTGCGTGTCTGACTATGCATAGCTGTGGAGAAGAGGTGTGTTGTTGGACTCATTCCTGGGTGGAGCACGACTTCAGACGGGAGGAAATGAAAGAGGACAAAACAGAGTGATTGGCTTGCAGGGTGGCCAATCACAGGGCTGTGTTTTTGTAGAGACCTCCTCCAGCCAGTGCCTGACAGACCTGTGACTGACAGTTGTGCTCAAGGTAATGACTCATCATTTGACTGAACAAGAAAAACTACATTTCACAACTAAATAACAGCGCAATGAACAATCCCCCTCGGGTATCTCTGGATTATGCTTTGCTCAAGGTCACAATAGTGATGGTAGTTTGTCCTAAAGTCATCATATCTGCAGGCCAGATAAGGAAAAATGTGCCTTGAAATTTTCCAATCTTACAAATATGATTACACTGTAAGAAAAAAAATCGGAATAAAAACAGAAAAGGTACAAATGAATACGGATAAAACACTTGTGGAAGAGGAAATTCCTTTATATTAACAGTACATTGTTGCCCCTATTTTTACAGACTTTTCTTACAGTACACTAAATATAATCACACTAATCTACTATTCAGTTTGACTGGGTGGTAATGATTGAAGGGAGTCTTCAAGGGCTCTACTAACTCATTTAAATTCTGCAAAACATCTCAATTTAAATCTGCTCAAGTTTATTTGTATAGCGCTTTTCATAAGACTTGTGTTTCAAAGTAGCATTATAGAAAAACTTGTTTAATATTTAAATGAATCTGTGAACCTGCCAAAGCTCTCAGTTTTGTATTGATTTGAACAGTAATAAATATTTCAGTCAGTTTTGTATTTGTGTGTATGGTAAGCTCTATGACGTGGAGACCAAATGTCCTCTCAATGATAGCAATAATTTTTGGCCTTGTGGGCATTTTTCGGCCTTTTGGTCCCCATGAGGAAAACGGCTTAAAATCATACACAATTCTGTTTTTTGAAAATGTGAAAAAGCAGAAATTTTTCTGTATTGGGTAGGGTTAAGGTTAGGGGAAAGAATATACAGTTTGTACAGTATAAAAATCATTATGCCTATGGAAAGTCCTCATAAAACATAGAAACCCAACCTGTGTGTGTGTGTAATTCTTGAACACATGAACTAAAAACAAGTTATACAAGGCAAAAAGCAATGAAACAATGAGTGTTACAGGTACAGTATATGCAGATAATCCACCAAGAGAAAGATGCGTGACACAGGACGAATGATCAAATAACCTTCACTATGGGCCATTCCACAGAATTAGTTTAAAGTAGAAACATCTTGGAAAAAAATGTCTTTTCCCACAAACGTTGTATGTATGTAAATTGTATAATATCCAAGGTACACATTTCTAATAATTGTGCAGTTAATTCTAATGTTTTATTCTCAGAAAGCTTTGGAATATTTTTCCTCTCTTTTAATAAGAAGGCTTTTATTGACTGATTAAGATTTTGTTTACATCTACCTTGTGAATATCTTTTTTGATATTTTATTAAAAAGGTTTTTTTTTTTACAGGTAACTCAATAAAAATGACAATTTTAACAATATTTCAAGTATAATTTATGAGATTTGTTGTATTTTGAATCCAATCTTTCTTTGTAAAAGTCGAAGTTTATCATACTGATTTCAAAGTTAAGGATTCATTAGTTTGAACTTTGAATATACATTGAACCAAACACTATAATAACGTCTTAGTTGATAATTCAATACACATAATTGTTTACTACTTTTACTAACTTTAACTACAGTGTTTTAACTAAAGTTCGTAAAAGTAGTAAATAATTATGTGTATATGAATTTCAAACTAAGAGTTATATTAGTGTTTGGTTCAAAGTAATTCAAAAGGCTTTTACAAGAAAGAAGACTGGATTCAAAATACAACAAAATACATTAAAATTACACTTAAAAATATAAAATTGTAATAAAATTGTAATTGTTATACTAAAAAAAAAAAACTAGGTCACTCCTCCTGAACCCCTAGAGAGCCAGTGGTAATTTAAACCTTCGGAGAGAAAGTTTACGGCCCTTTGTCTTTGAGCAGCCAGTAGTTTTGAATATGTAACTGGATTGGATGATGATGGAGAAACTATAAGACTCTTGTAATATTAATATGTTTCATAGGTATCAACATATAACAAATGATCAGTGAGATAATTAAAATAAAAATTAATAGATATCAAACATGTTATATGTGCTATCTTGATTAAGTAACACTAAAACATTCATTCAAAGAGTATAGATAGAGACTGGACTAGAGTATAGTCCCTTTTTGTCTATGAATGAATAGGGAAGAAGTCATTTTTTATGGGCCTAATGTATCTTTTCTGTGTGGACATGGAGTGAGAGTTAATGTTCCCCATATTCCTTTTGGTCATAAATGTCCTATTTTGCCTGTTCTGCCTTTTTGGGGTGTTAGTTACTTTTCAGGGGTTGTCCACAGAACACAGCTTTTGCTTTTTGGGATTGGGGGTTTTCTGGATTATTCATTAAATAGCCTATAATAAATACTTTTGTGTCTGATGGGTCCAGATGCAACATAAATGTAAATTATATAGTATAATTCTCATAATCTAATTCTTGTGAAGGACCATGATTCCAGACTATTGAATTCATTCCAGCATAATGCAAGCCATATTTGTGATTTTGTTTGCACACAGAAAGAACCGGTTTATCTTGAAATAACAACAATTGTGTAAAAAAAAAAAAAGGTTCCTAAAACCTTTTAAAACAGAGAGCACAAACCCCATGAAGAATCATTTCAGGCTGTTTCTAATCCAGGAGTGTGTCAGGAAAAGACTTCCAGAACCAGAACTTCAGGTAAGCATTTTTGTGCAAATTACATTTGCATGTATGTAAAAGAGATATGTCAGTCAGATTACTTTTTACAGACTCAGTGTAAAATTGTATTTGTTAATGTAGTTGAATTAAACTGATCAATACTGTAGTAGCACAATATTTCATTCAACTCAATACTAACTCAAATCAATATTGTTTAAACTTTATGTAAATTTGAAATGAATTTTAGACAACAGATAATTTAACATGCAAATACATTTATTAAAGTCAATAGTGTATAATGATTTATGAACAGCTTTCTCAAGAATTTAGACCCTAATTTGAAAAGTTTAGTATTTAAAAATGAAACATCTTTTTTTTAATGTAATGGTCCGTCATATTTTAAATACTACAAACTGCATATTCCAGTACTGTGACCTGTAATGCACAATGAATTCTTTTTGAATCAAGTCATGCATTTCCCTGGGTTGAGATGTTGTATGCTTTGCACAGGCACCATGGATCCAAAGCAAATGTGGAATTATGTGAAATCTCCTCCAGAAACTAGTATAACTTCCCTTGGTATGAGAGTTTTACTCCCTAAACAATTGTTACTTCTGTACTTAATGAACATAAAGTATACTGACTCAAGCAACTTTTGGACTGATTTGTTTTTCAGTGATTTCGAAACTACTTCTCCTGGCTCTTCCCATTGCTCAGATTGCAATAGGTGTGTTTCAGAGAATGTAAGTAATGAAGTTATTCTTCTGCCATTACCTTCCGGTATTTAAGGTGCTCTTGTGTTGCCTATAAAATCACAGGTGCAGTATATCTCCAAGACTGTCCCCAGCAGCACTATATCCCAGTGTATGTGCTGGTATGTGGAGTGTTTAGTGTACTTCTGGCCTTGTTGTCTTGTCTGCCCTGCGCCAGGCAGACGGAGGAAGAAGGTCAAACTTTGCTCAGCCTCATCAGCTCTGTGTGGAATGCTCTGGTTTCTACATTCTTGTTCTGCTGGCTGATCAGTGGTAAGAAAGGGTGGTGTATGTGGGAGGAAGAGGTCATTTAATGTGTTCATAGGTCTTCGACAATGTTTCTGTGCATTGCTCAGTTAATCCATTACAAAGACACTTGCCAAACAAACAGCAGATTTTCATTAGAATTCTAAGCTGTGAATGGAAAACACTGTCAATGTGTTTTTGTGAGTGGGTCTGCCTTACATTTGGGTGTGAATATGAACTTTTGTTCTGTAAAATAGTTCAAACAAAGTCTGTTTATTATCTAACTAAAAAAACGACATTTCACATTTTGAACTTTGCAAATCTGAATTTTAGAGAAAATATTTGCTCATTTGAAACAATTTACAATTTGTTATTTAATTGTTTTTCAATGACACATGAAACAAATGATTAATATTCTGTATAATGCCGAAATAACTATTCAATGTGCCATGCAAAGAAAAGGGATCAATTCAAACTATATATCCAGATATATATAGTCTACAATCTCAAATAAAGAGATCAATATGAATTGAGTGGTTTAGTCCAAATTTTCTGAAGAGACTCAATCGCTTTTTATGATGAACAGATTTAATTTAGGCTTTACTTTACTTTATTATCAGTGTTGTGGAAAATTGTCTGCCTTCATCTAAATCAATAATAAATTGTTTGTTTAGCATTCTGTAACTAATATTTTTTCAGATTTTCTAGACTATTGGAAGCTCTAAAGTGAGCAGGACATATTAAAATGTAGCGTATGGTTGCATCCTCCTCAGATATGTGTACAATATAATTATAAATATAATAACTGTATATTAGTCTGCATCAGGTCAGTAATTAGTAGTCATTTGTGGACTAGTGTATCAAATTAATGAAAGTATAAATCCTTCAGTAAAAGTGCTTTGTGAATAGCTTTTATATAGTACTGTTGTATTTATTTTATGTCTGTAACAAGAATAGACATAACTTTTCCTAATTTGGAATTATTCCGCAACTTGTAATATTTCAAAACAACATTTGGAGGCAATAAGTGCTATAAGTGTGTGTTAAGCGATTAGAATATAAAGCTTGCAAAAAATGTTTATCGTAAACTAGCGCTAATCTGCCATAACTAAATTTACGGTATAGGAGCCGCTACTGCCTCATTGGTTACGCAGCACAATTGAGCCTCCAGAAGAGGTTTGTTCTTGCGCGTCATTCAGGTTCGGTTGAGCTTCTGTTTATGTTTGCTGATCAAAGTTTACATGTGAATAAAAGCCGTAAACCTGTTCATCATAAAGAGCGATCGAGTCTCTTCAGAAAATTTGGACTAAGCTGCTCAATTCATGTGTATTAGTTTTACGATCTCTTTATGAACTTTTTGAGGCATCAAAGTGATGAATTTCATCAGAAAGATCTTCATTTGCCTTCCGAAGATGAACGAAAGTCTTAGGGGTTTGGATCGAGACGAGGATGAGTAATTAATGACAGAATTTTCATTTTTGAGTGAAATAGGGAAAAATAAATAGGGAAGTAACAGAATGATGGGAGCTTTATCAAATTGTAATCTGGAATAAATTACATTTTTGAAATAATTTTGTTTCATTTTTTAACAGGCAGTGTGTGGATTTACTCTATTTACCCTCCTAACTACAACCAAACCCTGCCTGAAGTTCCCTACTGCAATAAGACCCTCTACTTGTTTGCATTCTGGACCACCACTCTGGGATATGTTCTGTTTGGTGTGTTGCTGTTGCTCGGGTGCTGTTTCTGTATCTGTACTTGCATTTGTGGATTAGCAAAAAATTAGGAAAAACTCTGTGGGCCACCGTAAAGTTGCAGCTAGCAATTTTTGAGAAACACTGCTGATGTTTGAAATCCACCCAAAAAAACCACACCACCTTCATTGCTTCGCCCCCGAAATGCACAAACACACATTAGAGAAACAGTGGATGTCACTTTATCATAGCTGAAGCAAAGTAAAATAATGCTTCACGGAAAATAGAGCAAAGATGACGAACGAATGGCAAGGAAGAACAAAAAATGAACATACAGTTCGCTAGAGTAGGTTGTAAGCAAGAGTTGGTTGTTAGTCTCCAGCAGCACACCAGCTCCAGACAATAATCAACAATAATCCTCAAAACTGTCTTGTTAGAACTATAGCTAACATTACAACAACAGCATATCTTGCAACAAAACAAATGTTCTCACATTCTCACGTATCTCTGCATCTGTTTTCAGCCCATTAGGTCTCTCCAGTGCTGGAAAGCTTTTCTAATATTAACGCGGTTCCAAAAGCTCTTGCCTGATCGTAACCCTTCTTTTCCAGTGATATTCCTCTGAGCTTTTCTCTTTTGTAATGTCTCTCTTTGTTTTTTAATGTCTTTCTTCAAATCTCCCTCTTGCTCTCTCTCTTTCCTCCCCCATCACGAGTGGACACGCCCCCTGCTGCTGATTGGCTACAAGTGTGTTGTGGTGCTCAGTCCAATCCACTTTCAACAACGCTTCTCAGATATCGCTTACTGCACTTTTAATGGATCTTGATGACAGGGTTCTTGATGGTTTGGGTGATAAATTCAGCTAAACCTTCTATAAAACAATTTGTTTAAAACTAATATTTAATTGTATTTAAAATAATTTGGTTTACATTTTAAGCATTGACAGTAAAGAGAATGAATGTTATTGTCTTTTTTGCTTACAATGAATGGTGATTTTAAATTATGATAATCTAAAATTAATTTTGAAACAGATTATTCTCTGAGCTACTGGCTGCGACAGTATAACATCATCTTTATTAAACACTAAATTTTAGCCACCCATGCAGAAAGTTTTTATTATCATTATTCTGTTCAATTTTACAAAAACAACATAGAAATAATCAGAGAAGAGTAAGAGGGGTTAAGAAAATATTACAGCTGGATAAATGCCAAAAATGTATGCACTGACGTCACTTTCCCGCCGGAACACGGACTGAGTGGCAAAAGAGCCTGTGGCAGGACTGGATTTAATAGAGGAAACTGCTGGAAAGGTTAGACTCGATATAGTTTTCTTTACAATTTACCAAAGATCCTGTGATCCATGGATGTTGACATGCAGTGTTTCCAAATGTGTCCCTGATTTCGACACAGGGGAAATGCATAAAGCAAATTTGCCTGTGAATGCTTAAATGCAATAGAGGTAAGTCTAAATCCGGGTGATCACTTGTACACCAATGTTATATCACATCGTCCAGCCCTAAAATATAGTAAGGTTGTAAATATTTAATCGATGAGTTGTCAACACAACATATAACATTACAATATATAGGTTATGATTTATCCAACATTTTGACACAAAATGATAACTTCAAATCCACGTTTCTCTTCCTGGAGACCAGTTGTTTCTGTCAATTGCAGCGATCCATTGGCTTCTCTTTTCTGTTGCTTTTGGCAGTCTGTAAAAATATAGGCTACTTCAGATTTCTTTTATCTATTTGTACAGTAAATCGCAAAGCTCTTTCCCGTTTTAGATGCGTTGTGTTTTTACGCGGCATTCACGCTAAAAACCCAAGCTGCCGCTCAAGTCTTTTTGCCACTCAGTGGGCGTAACCGCATCGCTCCGGCTGACGATGACGTCACGTGCATACACTGTATACAGTGACCTCTGGCGTTCAGGCAGTGACATTACAGCCTACTTTGCTACACAGAAATTGCTAAGCAGTTTAGAGAATTACTATTGCCTATGTGACATGTTGTTTAGTACTAAAAGAGAGCATATTGTGTATTGAAATCGGCCATCTGACCACATTTTTGGTCTAAACAGTACAATAAAGCCACCCCTATTCTAATACTTGAGAGCTAATCAATAAAACTGATGGGCGAGTAACATTCATTACTATAAATATGCCATTGTTTATGTTGAAGTTGAGTCAGGGTCATAAGACAATATTGTGCTATATGCAAGATGTAGACATGTTCTTCCAACTGGAAATGTCATTTTTCAAATATACTAAGGAGAAAGTAGAACAATAGACTTGCAAAATGTTGTCAAGCTGGAAAAGATGACTTGCACTTCCATCCAAAAGTTGGTCAATAAGATTTTTAATATTTTTAAAAAGTGTTCTTTAAATAACATATTTGTTACATTATACACATCTTTACTGTTACACTTATGAACAATTTAATGCGTTCTTGCTGAATAAAAGAATTACTTAAAAAAATCTTACTGAGCCCCAAACTTGTGTTTTTGTTTTTTTTGTTGGTGGTTGAAGGAAAGATTGTGAATTAGGGGTGTGCAATAGTGACAAAAATTGATATATCGCGATATTTTTAAGATTTTTCTGATGACGAAAACCAGATGATATTTTGCATCATTCAAAAATGTTTTATTTGGCAATGTAATTGGTGACAGCGTTTGTTGTATCTTTGCACCTATCGCTATCTTGCGTCTATCGCCCATGTTTATTGCTTGTGTTTTGATTTTGCTCTGTCTGCTGCAGACGCGCCGAGTTCATCTGATTCCTGAAGCTTTTCATAATCCTCATGTTAGGGCAAAGGCTACGATTATTCAAGGCACAGCTTGTCAGAGCTGTACGGCTTTGTGGTCAGTAGTAAGTGCTTCTCCATCTGAAAGCCAGAGGGCGCTCTTGCGCAGAAACTTGAAATACTTTGATTTATTAAACATGACTTCCTTAATAAACACACATCATCTCACAGTAGAATGCTCATATGCTCGTTATGAAATGAGTTTAGAGTAAAAACATGTTACTAAATGTTATCTTTTGTTGGACAAGATGTTAATAAACGCTTCTCATGTCTGGAAAGATGTTTGACTCGCGTTGCTTTTTCAAATGTACATTATGAGCGACTCAAACTTGCAGTGCTTTCAGATGGATTAGCATTTGGAGCCGTACTTCACTGACAAGCTTCTTCGCAGTTTCTTCATTCACTTTAACTTCTGTCAAACACCACACTGAACACGTGCACACAATAGTACTTAGTATATATTCTGCTAATACATGGAGTGAATTCACGACACTTCATTTTTTTTTGGCTATTTTTTTTAAAGATGTGGCATATCGTTAAAACATCAATTACGATATTATCGTACACCCCTATTGTGCATATGTGTGAAGACTGTTTTGTTATGCTGTTTTTATAGTAAATTGCAATAACACATTAATCTGATTGTTTTGTTTAAACCTGTTGAATAAAGATATATTTGCTTTCCTTGAAAATGACAACTTCAGACTGGAAAGGTGTGGCCCACAGCGGAAACATTGTTGCACTCTGCTGTACTAACATTGTGCAAGAAGTCAGTTAGGAAATAGTGGAAATTCGAACTATATCAAGAAGACATAATATAAGAACTTTGCTGTTTTCTTTTTAAAGTTATGAGGTAAAGAATTGTACACACATGATAAGGCTGTTTAAAACCTTTAAAAGGAGATACAAGAAGAAGCTTTTCTGAACATATAAATTGAGGTGAGACTTTTAATGATCACTTACATATATTAAATCTTATTAGTCCTTAGATTCATGTACTCCATTTTAATAGAATGCATTGTTAATGTCTTATATACTTTTATTATTTATTTTTTACTTAAAGCAGTCATTGTGATAGTCTAAGGATGGACAATTCAAAGCCATCATCATTTTTGACATCACTGTTCGGTAAGAACCGTATTAACAATCATGTTGGAAATGTGTTACTTTTTTATCTATGTTAAGCTAATAAATGTTTTCCTTTATAATTTCACTGTATGCTTGACAAATTGTGTAAAAGTGTTCTTGTGCTTTTCAGTGATACTCCCTATTGTTGGACTGGGCGTTTTAATTGCAGCAATTGGAATGGGTAAAATTTATTTTTACCTCATTATTCACTGTTGTCTGTGCTACAAACATTGTCACTGTAAACTAATAATATGGATGGATTACTGTGTTCCAGTATTATATTGACAGAAATATTCGCATACTTTGTACAGTGATCAAACATTCTTCTCCATTGACTGATGAATTTTATTTTTATGATGTTTTTAGGGGCCTATTTTCTGACAGATTGTCCTGTCCAGCCTTACATCCCAGTCTACCTTATAGTATTTGGTGTATTTGTTTTGCTTGTTCTGGTAGTGAGCTTTTTGGGCTTGTTTCATGGTACACTTGCAAAAGACACATATGAGTTGCTGCTGTTGTCTACGCCAGGGGTCTTCAACGTTTTTCAGGGCAAGGACCCCTTAGATGAGCGAGACACGGAGCAGGGACCCCCCCCACACAAAATATGTCAAACAGCTAGCGATTTGATTGATTGATTGATTGATTGAAAACTTTATTAATCCCGGTAGGGAAACTGATTTGCCACCAACTTCGACATACAACCAACAAACTCAGCACATAATTAACACACAGATAAATTAAGAATCAATAAATACATGATTAATAACCAGTGAGACATGATACAGTTCCATAATTAACTGTGTTCATTAAAATATCTGACCGCTGCAGGGACAAAAGACCTTCTCATTCGTTCACAAGAGCACCGAGGCATTATCAATCGGTCACTGAAAGAGCTTCTAAGTCCTTTAAAGATGTTGTGTAGTGGGTGGCCTTCAAAAATCATAACAATTTTTAATTTTGACCTTGTCCTCTTCTCCACAACGACCTCTAGTAAGTCTGGACTAAGACCAATAATCGAACCAGCCCTCTTGATCAGCTTATTAATCCTATTTTTGTCCTCAACAGGTATGCTGCCCCCCCAGCAAAGTACCGCATAAAAAAGAACACTAGCTAAAATCCCTTGATAAAAAACATTTAAAAACTTTGTGCTGACGTTAAATGACCTAAGTTTCCTCAAAAAGAAAAGTCTCGACTGGGCCTTCTTCATTAGTACATTAGTATTCTCTTTCCAATTCAATTTTTCATCCAAGTGAACGCCTAAAAATGTATATGACTGCACAATTTCGATGAACTGACCATTAATTGTGACTGGAAGAACCTTCTCTTTTTTGTTTCTAAAATCGATCACAAGTTCTTTAGTCTTCTCTACATTCAGTTTTAAAAAGTTAGACTCACACCAGCTGAAAAAAGACTGAACCTCCTTTCTGTAAACAGAATCATCGCCCTGATTAAGTAGGCCCACTAAGGCAGTATCATCAGAGAATTTTTGTATCCAACAGGATGGCTGACTATGCCTGTAGTCAGCAGTATAAAGTGTGAATAAAAAGGGAGCTAAAACTGTGCCCTGAGGCACAGTTCGGACTTTATATCTCGCGATTCGGACTTTATGGCTCGCGATTCGGACTTTATGGCTCGCGATTCGGACTTTATAGCTCGCGATTCGGACTTTATGGCTCGCGATTCGGACTTTATAGCTCGCGATTCGGACTTTATATCTCGCGATTCGGACTTTATAGCTCGCGATTCGGACATTATGGCTCGCGATTCGGACTTTATGGCTCGCGATTCGGACTTTATGGCTCGCGATTCGGACTTTATATCTCGCGATTTGGACTTTATTGCTCGCGATTCGGACTTTATAGCTCGCGATTCGGACATTATGGCTCGCGATTCGGACTTTATGGCTCGCGATTCGGACTTTATAGCTCGCGATTCGGACATTACGGCTCGCGATTCGGACTTTATAGCTCGCGATTCGGACTTTATATCTCGCGATTCGGACTTTATAGCTCGCGATTCGGACATTATGGCTCGCGATTCGGACTTTATGGCTCGCGATTCGGACTTTATGGCTCGCGATTCGGACTTTATGGCTCGCGATTCGGACTTTATAGCTCGCGATTCGGACATTATGGCTCGCGATTCGGACTTTATGGCTCGCGATTCGGACATTATGGCTCGCGATTCGGACTTTATGGCTCGCGATTCGGACTTTATAGCTCGCGATTCGGACATTACGGCTCGCGATTCGGACTTTATGGCTCGCGATTCGGACATTATGGCTCGCGATTCGGACTTTATGGCTCGCGATTCGGACTTTATGGCTCGCGATTCGGACTTTATGGCTCGCGATTCGGACATTATAGCTCGCGATTTGGACTTTATAGCTCGCGATTCGGACTTTATAGCTCGCGATTCGGACTTTATAGCTCGCGATTCGGACTTTATATCTCGCGATTCGGACTTTATAGCTCGCGATTCGGACATTATGGCTCGCGATTCGGACTTTATAGCTCGCGATTCGGACTTTATGGCTCGCGATTCGGACTTTATAGCTCGCGATTCGGACTTTAATATTTAGGTAAAATTTGTCTATGGTAAAAATTAAAAGAGCTCATAGCGACACCATCATGGCCCTTCTTTATTAATTCAAGTGGAGGTGACGTATTTCCTGTTTGAGAGTGGAGCTCCACTCGCCCACGGTCTGCAGCCAGACCCTTCTCATTTTTCGGCCGATTCGACATGTTGAATCGGCGTCGGGTCGTCGGTGAGAGAGAGAACTCTGATTGGCTGTTCAGCATAGTAAACGAGTCAGTTCACGAGAATATATAGCAAAAGTTATGAAAGCAAGCGAATAAGTCATGACGGCACCGACGGAAGCTTGTTCTAATTTCACGTCCTCTTACCCGAGCACTCGAACGCACGAATATTTTCATAATAACATGAGAGGAGTGGAATAAAGCACGTGATCAGCATGACTGATATTCAAAACCATAGACATAATAAATACATAGACGCCCCATTCGCCGCTTTGGAACGTTGCAGCGATACGTCAACGCGTCCGCCATATTGCTGAGGGCAAGACTGAACTGTAAACAAATGCATGTGAACTAGCGAGCTGTGGTTTTTCTGGATAAAAACGAAACCAGCGTTTACATTTATCAACCGATTTCAGTGTTTTATGAAGTACGTGGTGTACGAAAAGTTATATCCCGAGTTACTTAAAACCTCGATAGCAGACTTTAAAAAAATATTTATTTTAATAGTCAAAGCTCAGACTTGTCCCGTATTTGGCTGCTTTATTCTTGGATAAGAACTGTGAAGACGCCCAGAATGTGACCATTTAAATTTTCACATGAAATGAAAAAAAAAAGATTTCTTATCGTCTTATCAGAAAGGCATTTTCTGTCTTTTTCTGGTGTTTAGAATTGACCACCATTGTGAAAATGAAGCAAATCGTCAAATACAAATCAAACACCTTCCCTTCTTATTGCTACTTCGCACTGTCTCCTCAACTCTTTGTCTCTAAGAAACCTTCAATGTGTGAGAAAAATAAGCTAGCCAACTAACTAACATTACAATAATTCACAAAATATCAGTCACCAAACCGAAACGAGTGCTTGTCTTAAAAGTCGGTTTTAAGAAAATAAAGATGTGTTTTTATTTTAGTTTATAAAATAAGATAATAGACACTAAAACTATAATGTAAACTCATGTCTAAACTTTCACAGCTAATTAGCGACATCGCTAGCTATTTTCTGACTGACTCCAGTGGTCAATCAACTACTACCAACATAATTATATAATGACCAAATACAACCCGAAACAAAGGTTCAGCCTTACCTGTGAAAGTTTATTCCCCGAGACCTGTATTCAATTGTGTGGTGATTTATACAGCCTCAAGCAGCACATGAAAAGGCATTTTTCTCTATTCCAGTTATGTGCGTTATGGGAACGTTGACCTGCACAATATGGCGGCGCGTTGACGTACGAGCCAGAGACCAATGGGGCGTCTATGTATTTTATTATGTCTATGTTCAAAACGGTCAGCAAGCGCTGCTTTGTATATGGTTTGTATACTTGCCGTCTTGGTTTCGCTTTCCCCTTTTGAATGACGAATATAGACAAATATATCTGCTTAAATAGACAGTCATCTCATTTATATGCAGGCGCTAGTTGACAGTCGGCTTAAATTCTTTCGGTGCTCAAGCTCATATTTTTCCGCCGACATGAGCGACAACACCGTCGGCTTCCGTCGCCGCTAGTTCTTGGACGTCGGGTTGGTGTGTTTAAACAGAACTTCACATTTTAATTTTACTATCAGGCGATCCATTCTGGCGAGTTAAATTGTATATAAATTATTAGCCAGTAGCATTTTCAAATTATAGTCTGCGTTGACAGTATCATGAGATCACGTGACTGCACGTGGACGGAAGGGTTTTATTAAAGCTGTTAATGTAATACTATTTGTAAAATAAAATATATTTTATTTAAATTTGACTTTGTGATGTTTTTACACGTTTTATTTTTTTTTTAATTATTTGTGATCAAACATTAATTGACGGACCCCCTGCAATACCGCCGCGGACCCCCAGTTGAAGACCCATGGTCTACGCTGTTCATCTCCGTTCGCTTCATCCTCTACCTGTTTGTTGTCTGCTGGTTCATCACAGGTGAGTGGTACTGAATTTGTCAAATGGGAATTACAGAAGGAGTGGTGACGATTTGTTAAAGAAAGAATAATAGAGAAATGATATAAAATGAATGGTGTAGTATAATGTTACGACAGGCTGAAGAATGTGGGGCTGCAAAGTCACAGTTAAAAAGTTTTTTTTTTGGTTTGTGTGAATTTTTAATTAAATCGATGATACATGACTAGAGAAAAATAAGATAAAGTGCTAAAGGTATAGTAAAAGGTAGGAAAACTTCAATGTCCATAATGCAATAGGCTCGATCAGACCCTGTTCCAAATGGCACACTTCATGTGTTCTTAAAAGCAAGGAAAGCATGACTTGGCTTTGCAAAAAGGATCTGGCAGGGCAGGGCAGGTCTCAGGGGGTACATTCAACAATGAATTGGCACAGGACTGCAAACACAAGGAGACATGAGCATAAGGTACAAAGAAACAGACATGACAAAGCATGTGCTCACACTAAACAAAACGAAAACGCAAGCACATGGCCAGTGAAAACAATCACATGACATGTGCTCAAACAAAACAAAGTACAAACACAGAGGCAAGGAGAGCACTCATTGTGTGCACCACACAAAACATGACAACATGAAAGCATGCAACCGATGGAAACACGAACCACAGTCTAAACAGGGCATGACGACCCAAGAGCACCCAGCCAATGAAAACAAACCAAAAGCTCACAAGAGACAAGAGCACACAGCGCGTTAATGAACGCAACCCGTGTGCTCACGAGAGACAAAACATGGAGCTAAAGTGTACGAACTCCGACACGGAGCTGAAACCAAACTAAACATGAGTGCCGGAATCCGAACCCCCACACTCCAACATGAAACAAGGCACAAAGACAAGACAATGCAGGAGCATCAGGGCAGACAGTGACAGAACCCTGATATAAAACTTTTCTATTCTTTTTAAAACAGAAAATTGTCATTGCTTTTTAAATTTCACAGGTATCAAAGAAATATTCAGCTCAACTACAATGTTTTCTCTGTTTCTTGCAGGGAGTGTCTGGATATACTCTGTGCGTTCTCCCAGTTACGACCCAACAAATATACAGAACTACTGCAACAAAACTCTTTACCTCTTTGCATTCTGGTTGAATACAGTCATTTATGGCTGTCTGGCTGTCCTGTTGCTTTGTTGTGGATGTTTAGTGCTTCATGTCTGTTTAAAAAATACTTGTCAAAGACCACAGTCATTGGCTTCAACCTCTCAGCAACAAGTATAAGATATTTTGGAATGTATTATGATTTTATATTTGGAAGATGCTTTATTTCAAGGTATCGACTATTTACACTAAATGAAAATAGTGTAAATAGTATATATCTCTAAGAAAATATGCTAAGTACAAATAGCCGTTCTATGCTATTTACACTAAGTGACAATAGCATTTTCTATGCTATTTACACATGCTGAAACTAGCGATAGATTCTATTTACACCATGTAAAAGTCTAATTTCTTTGCAATGAGAGTAAATAGTAGCCTCATTAGATGCTATCTATACTTTATATTGTGAGATACATTTTTCTACATTAACAGGTTGCAATAATATCATAGAGTGTAAATGATTATATTTATTAAATTTATCAAATGGATGCAACCTTATTGGGAGAATAAAAACCCTCCCTATACCTTCCCATAACCCTATACTTAAACACTTGTTTGCAGTTTATTTCCACTTTTAGAATATTATTTTAATTTTTATTGACAATCAATGCGAGCTCGACCCCGCGTCGAAAGCCAGATTTGTGAGCATTACTCGGAACTACAACAACAGTGAAGATGTTTAATTCTGTGTCTTTTTTTAAAACTTGTGTAGTCCAATCAGACATTGGTAGGCGGAGCTAATGTAAATAGTGTTTGCCAACAAGACACGTTATTGGCACTTTGTGTAAATAGACACTCTGTTGTTGGGCGCATCAACTTACAGAGCACTACATTTTATCAATATGCTCCCTTAGAATCAAATCCGTGATCTTGACACTATATATCCTATTTTAAACCAGTAAAGGGCACAGAAAAGCACTTTTTTAGGGTGAACTGATTTGACATAATCAGTTTGTATTGTTGTATTTTCATCTAGTTCAAAATGAAGCTCTAGACTTGAAGGTACTGTACAGCATTACTAAATAAAATATATATGTTAACTGCAGTGTATAATAGTCATAACATTCACATTTTATCAACACAAAGAAAAAAAAAAGCAAAACATGGTTATGTTTCAGTTTGGGTTGGCTAAAACGGTTTCTCAACATTTCACCAAAGGAAGTGTTTCAAAGCTACTTTGCAAGTCTGGAGACCACAGAACTGTGAAAACATACCGGTTGACTCAGAGCAACTCTATTCAGTCCTATTCACATATTCATAATGAAGCTAATTCTGGGGGTCCTCCTCATATTTGAAAGCCTGAGGCAATTTAATAATAGGTAGTTTAAAATTTTTTGGACCGCTTAAGAAATAAAGATTAAAGATGGAGACTACAGAGAGAGCTGCCAGAAAATCTTTAATTGGTAAGAAAATCAAGAAAGCTTTGAAATCTTGATGATATTATTTTTTTCAAGTTAAAAAAAAGAACAGAAAAACATTCTTCTTCTTTTTTTTTCTTTTTTTCCAGTGATAATTAACATGATTGCGTGGATGATTTTAATAACAGCTACTGGATTAGGTAAAGAGCAGTTTTCATTTACAATGTAAGATTTGCAACGGATGCCCAATCCTCTTCCGGGAGATCGACCTTCCTGCAGAGTTCAGTGGAAACCTGTCTCTAATCCTCAAGTGTTTCTGAAGATCTTAATTAGCTGGATCGTGTATGTTTGATCAGGTTTGGAGGTGAACTTTGCAGGAAAGTAGATCTTGAGGAACAGGACTGGGCACCCGTAATGAAAGATATTGCTAAAGTGATTAGTTTAACCTCCTCAATATCCCGTTGTAAAATCACAATCTGGAATGCTGTAAATGCTTGTTTTCAACTAAGAATTGTATGTGAGGAGAAGCTTTATTGCACTGGAAGTCTGATTGTTACTCTGTCATATGGCTGTTTGGATAAATGTTTCTAGGAACGATCCATTTTCATGAGTGCCCTGTTCAACCAAACCTCCCCATCTATATAACTGTGATTGGGGCGACTGGCCTGTTTTCACTGTTGCTCATGTACCTGAGGAACACTTTGGATGACGGTCTGCTGGCTCGCTTCTGCAGTGGCTTCAGCTTGATGCTTTGTGTATTCCTTGTGTTCTGGTTCTTTGCTGGTGAGGGAAAGAGATGTTACATTTCTGGTAGTTTGGGACAAAATTATTATCAGTCGAGTAAATATTTTTATTTATGTATAAATAATTGTGAAACTAAAGTGAAAGATTGTTACATGTTGTTCTTTCAGGTACCTACTGGATTTACTCCATATATCCTCCCAATTATGACTCCACCAGTACTGGAATCCACTGTCATAGAACCCTGTACCTGTTTGCATTTTGGTTCAACAATATATGCTTTTTGTGTGTGTCCATACTGTTTGTTTTTTTTCTGTACACCATTTTGTACAACTGTACCATTGTTTTCTTCACTGATAGAACTGTGTGTTAAAATTTAGCTTCAGGCCTGTAAGTAATTCTCTGAAAATGTGCTGTATAATAAATATACATTTGTTAGTCTACAAGATATTTTCTCATAGTGATTGTTTCATCAACAAAGTTTTGTATTATTAATTAAAAGTGTCTTGAGAGTTGTAAGCAATCAAAACAGACTTATTTAGAGGCCTAATGACTATCCTGTTAAATAAAACCATTGTCTGTTGTTTGAGCACTTTCTTTTGGAGAAAAGGTTTTGTATCCTCTTTACAGTACAGTATCTTACAATGTGAACAGTTGTAACTATCAAAATACATCAATAAAAACACTTAATTATTCAAAGCAAAAAAAGTGGGAGATAAAAACAATTTCCCTACCAATATTATTGAAATGTATTATCTTGGGTTTTTTTTCTTGTAATTTTACATGTTTAATGTACAATAAAAAAATTTTTTTTTTTAAACTACAACTTTGCAACTGTCAAGCAACTCTCATCAGAGTATTAGTTAACTGACTGTTAGTTTAGGGTTATATGTTAGGGTTCGGGTTTGTAGAATAAGTTACCATGTAGCTGCAAAGTTAGTCAGTAGAATGGTTGTTGGGAGAGCAAATATTAAGCAGACAGTCTAACAATACTCTAATGAGTGTTAGTTGCAAAGTTACTTATAGTTAGAATTCTAAAGTGGACCATCGAAATAAAGTGAAACCTGATTGAATAATTCATGAGAGGGTTGTTAGCAAGGAGGTCTATAATAGGATGTTAGGGCTGTTTGCCCCGCCCACAACCCTTGCGCGATGTCAGTTGTCCTGTCACAGCACCCGTCCCAGAAATATAGTTATTCTTGGAAAGTCAACAACAACAACAACAATTATTCTACAATTATTCTGCTTTAAATTAAAAAACAAAAACAAAAAAAAAAAAAAAAAACACGCAGTCAAAAGCACTACACCTTGTCCAGCGTAACGAGAAGATTAGTAGTTATGGCTGGTAGGTAAACCTTTAATCCAATACATGTAAAATAGACACTCAACGCGGCTTTGCATTTAATGCACGTTACCTAGTTGAAATGTTTGGCGTGTGTAAGTAACCTGAGCTTGACCCACAGCTTGACTGTTTAGAGTGTAAATAGAAAAGCAGACCTGCTGGGTTGTGTATACCTATATATTATATGCATCCCTCATTCTCTATGCGTAACCATAATAACCTCATATAGTAGGATGGTAAGGTGCATTTCTGTAAATAAAATAGCGTGTCAGTGCTGTGTTTTGATGCGCTTTTGTTTTGCCCCGTTGTTTTGGTCTCTTTTGTTGTTTTGTAATGGGTTAACTGTTATTGTTAAGTTGCGGAACTAGTGGCAAAATGCTTGCAGGCACGGGAAATGGCTTACTGTCCCTACAGTGGGTTTCCAGTCGGGGCTGCCATTTTGACGACAGGGGGCGCCATTATCACTGGTAATCAGCAGCACATGTTCTTTTCATTTCTTTTTGTTTAGAGCAACATGATTCAGTGGTTCATTTTATCTGCCACATAATGAGCTCTTCATCATCCTATGCTGTCAGAGTGATCTTGATCACCATTTTTGTTTTAGGCTGTAATGTTGAAAATGCCTCTTATGGCCTTACCGTGTGTGCGGAGAGAAATGCGATACAGAGAGCGGTGGCAGAAGGCTACCGAAGATTTACAGCCATAGCTGTCACATGGTGTGTCATATATATTCCAGATACTGACATGTTGTTGTTTGAATCACTGAGAAAAACTTTCTTTTTCATCTGACCAACAGTGATATCAAAGATAGTTTTGTAGGACCCTGTGGTGCTTGTCGACAGGTGTTGATGGAGGTATTTCTGCACTCATATTTGATCACATCAGTCATTACTTTTGAACATCATGGCCTTATGTTATCATTCTCTTTCACTTGCTAATTTTTCTTCTTCTGCTGCATGTGTTGTGTTAGTTTGGCACTGAATGGGACGTTTACCTCACTAAACCAGACGGAACCTATAAGAAGACCAGTCTCAGAGAGCTCTTGCCTTTGGCATTCACCCCAGCTCACCTGCAAAAGAACTGAGTGCACGGTCCGAAAATGAATTTAGATTTGTAAAATATTCCATTTTTGATCTGAATTTAGGAATGACATCAACTGTGAATAATTAAAACGTGAACTTTAATGTGAATGTGCTGTGCCTGAAGAGTTTGTTCATTAACTAACCTTTGTCTGTGTTGCTGTTGAAGGCCTTTCCAGTGCCCACTAGAGAGCACTGCACACTCTGGAAACACACAAGCCAATGTCAAGTCAAGTCATCTTCATTTATACAGCGCTTTTCACAATACAGATCGTTTCAAAGCAGCTTCACGGTGAGAATTGGAAAGTTAATGAACAGGGATTGTCTTGGCTTTACAGCAGCTCTAAGAAAATATTATTATCGAGCTAAAGTAGGTTTTTGATGGAATCACTTCCGTTGTAGAAATTAATTATTAACTTAGGGTCCGCTTAAGTGACACCTTTCCAACTGAAAACCGAAGACCTTTAATGCATTCTCGCCGTTCATTTACGTGCTTTGTTTATAGGTTTGCGCATTTGAATGTGTATGTGCACAGATACTTAGTCTTTTTTACAGAGTGACATTGCCAAATTACTTGTCTGGTCCGCATAATACGGAAAAATTAGTCATGTCCGCGGATCTATGCGAACTGGAATAATTCTGATGTTGTACATAATAATGGTCAATGATGTTTAATTGTTTAAACATCAGTCATGGTGGCAGTTGTGGGCTAATGGTCAGACTCAGACTTGTAACCAGAAGGTTGTGGGTTCGATTCTCAATGCCAGCAGGAAAATTTGTTGGGGGAGTGAATGAACTGCACTCTTTTCCACCCTCAATACCCACGACCAAGGCACCTAATGCAATCGCTTCCCGGGCTCCACAGCAAATGGCTGCCCACTGCTCCTGTGTGTGTGTGTGTGTTTTCACAACTCACTGCTCCTATAATGTAATCCACTAACTTGGATGGGTTGCCGTACTTGGCCTTCATTTCACGTCACGTAATGGGTTTCATTGAACTCCAATTTTTAAAAAAAAATGTTAGGCACAATCTCGCTTACACTACAGGATGCTTAAAAGCAGAGTTTGATAAAGACAGTTTCCCAGTAGAGAAAATTATTGGTAATCCCTGTGACCCTGCTGCCCCGGGACTGTTTGAAATTCTCCTCACTGTGAGGCAGAAGGGGCCAACATACTGTTCTGTCACATGGGAAAAAACACTCGCACATTGTTCTCTTGGTAAGCTGAGAGGGAAAGTGAACATTATGTGGTGGGGGAGAATTCTTTGTCAGGGGTATTCATTTATTTGTTGAACAATCACATAAATGCTCTGAAAAATTAAAATTGAGGACTAATGAGGGATGAACAGTATTGGAAGTACAATGTTCATTGTGATTAGATTAGAAAGGAATCATGACAACTACAGTCATGAGATAAAGAAATTGACTGCTCTTCATTGCACAATGTTTTTCAAGACATGTTATTAATGAAAGTATGCCATGTAGCACTAACAAAATCATTCATTTTGTTATTTCCTTATTGCATGCTAAACCAAGCACTCATATAGCTGTGAATTTATACAACCAACCTCTCAAAAAGAAAAACAGATTGTGGCTTTTGACCATTTATGGAACCAAAATTCAAAGCGTTTAGTAACCTTTTACACATATATAACATTAAAATAAAATAGTCGATTTTACCCAGCAATCGGGGTAAGCGTGAAGAAGAGATCGTTAAACATTATCTAGATCAAATCATTCAGCCTTTGTGAGCTGGAGCCTTTGTCACAGAAAACTCAACCCAATGGTTTATGACATGATTGTGTAATATACATAATATATATTTAAGCATTGCACTTCATAGGCTATTGCTGATCAAGGCAATCTTAAGACTGCCTTAAAGTTATGAGTAAGCACAATTTTATTAATGTGATGTTTCTCTTTCATCAAAGAGAGTTGTATTAGTTCTCATGGGGATGTTTGCTGGATGAATTCCCGTTCATTCAAGTGAACTCAGGCTCAATGATGCGCTCTGCAGGGAATATTTAAGGTGGAAACTCTTCAGGAACTATGATTGTATTACAGTTTTGATTATAGTGTAACTTCTCGCGCATTTTATGTAAATCCAGCAGATTAAAAGCGTGTTATTTTTTTTTTTTAATTTCGCTGTCGCAGAAGACTATTGCATAGTTTTATCGGTTTCTTTTTGAGGAAGTTACTTTTGAGGTCCTCCTTAGATAGCGAATGGGCGGATGCAAGTGGAGTCTGCTATAAAACTGCTGACCATCAAATAGTCTCTGTGGAGTTTAACAGCGGGAATCCTGCTTGAAACGGAAGCTTCTTTTCGCAGGTATGACTCCTTCATTGATCAGAACTAATCTGTTTGGATTATTCCCGGTTTTGAGCTGTTTAACATAGCCTACTTTTATTAAAAAAAAAAAAAAAAAAAAAAAACATAATTATGCAAAGACAAAGCAATATGGTATTCTGGAAACAAATTTGAAACGTGTTTAAAATCTTTCGTTTTTGTTAATTTTATTTTAACATATTTGTTTGTTTGTTTTGAGGCTTTTAGGGTATATTTAGAATTATATTTAAATTTTCATTAAATAATAGTTCAATAAAATTAAATAATAATAATAATAATAATAATAATAATGTAATATTCATTTGGAATTAAATATAGGCCTTTATATTAAGTTTTGGTGTGAATTGTTTCGATTATCAGCTAATCATCATTTTCCGTAAACAGCACTGAAATCACCGTCAAACATGAATAAAGAAGACGACATGAAGGACGTAGAACTGAACGAGATGGATCAAGAAAAACAACCGATGACCGGAGAAACTCCGACAGGCACGGAAAAAAACGGCAGCGTAAAGGTCAAAGTGCCTGAAGACACAGAAGTTAAATTTACGGGCCTCTCCAAAGAGGAACTGATGAAAGTCGCCGGTACAGCTGGGTACAATCTCTCTATCTACATATAATCTGTATATCTATCTATTGCTTTCTATTGAGAAAATGTTGTGCAGTTCATTTAAAAAGTATAATTAATTTGAATGGATCATTTTTAAAAATCGGTTTGAATGAATGATTCAATGACACCCTCTGGATGAATCTGCGTTTTTTTTTTTTTTTTTTAATGAATATCTTGACTGGTTGGTCCAATCTATCTATCTGCCTATTTTCTGCAGGTGGATTCGGACTCGTTGGGCTTTGCTGGTTCTGTTCTGGCTCGGCTGGGTTGGGATGTTAGCTGGAGCAATAGTGATCATAGTACAGGCCCCACGCTGTAAACCCATTCCTGAGATGAACTGGTGGAACGAAGGTCTTCTGTACCAGATATCTGACGTCAGTGCTTTCTCTGATAATGGACTGGAAGGTGAGCATATCTCCAGTTAATGTCTATGTCATTTGCAGATTGCAATCCTCTCTCAACTTCATACGCTCTTGATAAAATCCATAGAGGTTTGTACACTTTTAAAAATAGACAAATCAGATAGCAACCCACAACAGGTGACAAGTACATGAAAGTAGAGTATTTTGGCTCTTTGCTTAGATAAAATTAGGAAAACACTAGAAAAACGGCAGATTTGCTGATGCTGTAGCTAAGTCGAAACTGACTGTCTTGTGACTCCCTCATGTGAGGAAGCATGTGCTGATCTACGCAAGATTCTGCCCGCTCATCACATTACTGCTCTTAACAGTTTGTAATCATGATGTTGTAAGAATTCACCCTCTCACACACATACTGTAGACAAAATTAAGATAATCAAGAACAGTGACCTTAAACCCTGATATCTTCAGGTGTGCACAGTACTGTGCTTATATAATCAAAGTAGATTAATAATTAAAAGACCGCTCTGAAGTCTGTGCCTGGAGTAAAAGGAAACACCATAACTGTTGATGATCTCTCATTCACTTCCTCTTCTTTTTTTCTTTAACCATTTTAAATTGTCATCCTGTCTGTAGGAGTGGAGGAAAAGCTGGACTATCTGAGCCAGATGAAGGTGAAGGGGCTTGTTTTGGGTCCAATACACACCGTCCAAGCAAACCAGCCAAGCACACTGGAACTAACTTCCATTAACCCTGAATTTGGCTCTGAAAGCCAGCTGACATCTCTGTTGGAACGCGCACATAGAAAAGGTGACTCTCTTGTTTGCTTTAAAGATTTTCAAAAGAAAATATCATCCTCATCAGATAACCAGTGGTCTGTTTTGAAATCACAAAATAGGTCACTGGAATAGACCTTATCATTAAAATCCCATTGTTGTTTTAGGGAAGGCTGTCTGAAATAACAGTGAGCTGTCATTTTAACCTCTGACCTACTGCCCTGACTATGTGGCATTCTTTTTTAAGACGGTTTTTCATAAAATTTTCAACTTTATTTGAACTATTTCCTTATATTTGAAATTGATCAAAATATAAAGACCTTTGACATCTCACAAACAGTCTGTATGTTTCCCTGGCAGTTCGCAGACAGATATTGTGCCGTTCATCGTATCTTTCTGGCTCGGAACTGACACTAACTCAAACACAGTTGTGTTGGTTTAGCAGGAACATCCCTGTGGTTTCCAGCAAATAACGCCATATGCCTTTAAATAAAGGCTTCATACAAGGCAAACATACAAGCTTTTGGTTTTGTCAGGAAAGATAAACTCCAGAAAGAACATTTAAAAGCCTTCTGGTTTGTTAACATTCCCCCTCCTCTCCTTGTTTTCCTCTCTCCCTATCAGGAATCTCCATAGTGCTGGATCTAACTCCTGATTATGAGGGAGTTTCAGCCTGGTTCAACAATGCTGCTACTGTTGCCGAGCGACTCAAAGTAAGTGCTGTTAAGAATGGGGTAGGTGTATTGATGGAGATGGTCAGTTAGTGAGAGAAAAGACAAGATTTTGCAATGTATAAAGGGACCATGTAGGGAAGGACATAACTCCTGATAAGATTAGAGTAAAAAATTACCTCTGATATCAGAATACCAATGAACACTACCGTTCAAAAGTTTGGGGTCACTTTTCATCAGTGTCAGTAAAGACTTTTAAATTGTTACAAAAAATAATACATTTCATATAAATGCTGTTCTTTTGAACTCTATTCCTCAAACTATCCTGAAAAGAGTGCATTACATTTTTTACACAATAATATTAAAACATTTGTTCCCTCAAAAATTAAATGTCTGTCATTAATTTCTCAACCTCATGTCGTTCCAGACACGTAATACCTTTGTTCATCTTCAGAACACAAATTAAGACATTTTTTAAACAATCCGACTGTTTTTTTTTATCTAGAAAGCGCCGCAATTACCTCATTCAAGGTCCAGAGATGGAGTAAAGGCATTGTTTAAATAGTCAATGTTGCTACAGCTGTTTAACCTTAATGATTTTTATGAACAGACGAGAATACTTTTTGTGCGCAAAAACAAAAAACTTTTCAACAATTTCGTCTCTACCCTGTCATTATCCTAGATAGTTTACATTGAAGACACATTGCAGAGCTTCCACGTTCTACATCAGATCTCTCACTCAGTGTTGGTCGGCTCCTGCATCAGCGTCACACGCCTACATCATGGTGCTCACGTGAACAGCGTTGTCCAATACTGAGCCGGAGTTCGGATGTAAACAAAGAAGCTCTGCGATGTGTGGAGAATGACAGGGTAGAGACGAAATTGTTGAATGAAGTCGTTAGTTTTTGGGTGCCCTCGTCTACTTGTGATCCGATCGACTAAAACGCATCTTAATACCAGGTGTAAACAGGGCATTAGAATGATTTCTGAAGGATCATGTGACACTGAAGGCCTGATGCAATTTCATGACGATATCATACTATAACTGTTGTTATTTTATTTTTGAAAGAATCTCTTCTGCTCATTTATTTAATCAAATGATTCTTACCGATCCCAAACTTTTCAACTGCAGTGTAAATGGAAACTAAAAGTTTGTTTTTCTACTATGAGTGTTATTCAGTACTTTATTAATCAATGCTTACCCATATAAACAGATTTATTTGATTCATTCTATGGTTTAATTGTAGGACGCATGTGTATACTGGCTCAGTAAGGGGGTGGATGGCATCCTCTTGTCTCATCTGAACGACATCGCAAACACAGAAGCCTGGCCGTCTATTCAAAGCATATTCAACAAAACCGAAGGGACCAAAAAAACGTATGTGCTTGTGGTTAGTGAAGAACTAAATGGGGTTTGATCTTTGTTGGAAAGTGTAAGGTAGAAATGTAATTAGTAAAACAGACACCTGGTGGCCAGAATGGCATACTGCGCACCGCTAGTGAAAACAGTTGAAAAAAGTAATTTATTAGTAGTTTTACCTTACACTCTCTCTCCTCGTCAATTTCAGAGCTCTGATGGGATCAGTCACCGGCCTTTCTATGGATGACATCTCTCTCCTGCTGAACCGCTCAGGTGTTGACCTGCTCCTGACTGGACTGCCTGATCCGGCTGATACCGGTGCAAAACAGGCCGAGGTAATACAGATGCTTTACTCTGGTCACCTGCAGACGAGTCTGGGTTGGAGTCTGAGTGGACGGACTCTGGGCTCTCTGGCGTCCAGAACTCCAGCGGTGCCAGTGAAGCTCTTTCACGCTCTGCTTTTCACACTGCCCGGCACACCGGTGTTCAGAGCTGGAGATGAGGTCGGACTGAAGGCAGGGGTGAGTTGAGCATGAAATGAAAATTTAGATGTTGATAAATGTTTACTTTAATCATGAAGTTGACATAATTTCACCAACACAGGAGAAACTTGAAGCGATGTGGGACTTGGAAAGTGAAGCAGAAGATGCCAATGTAACAGCAAAGGTACATTTTCATTTTGACATTTCTGTTCATATCACTGTAGTAAATGCATATTTTAAAAAACACTTTGTTTCGTCCTTTTGTTCTTCTGACTCAGACTGTACAGGAAGAGCGTACCGCAATGCGTGACTTCTTTAAAGCACTCAGTGATCTGAAAGGAAAAGAGAGATCGCTTCTGCATGGAGAATATGTCAACCTTTACAGTTCACCCACTTCATTAGCATTTCTCCGCCTCTGGGACCAGAGCGAACGCTTCCTGGTCGCCTTAAACTGGGGAAGTGACTCTGTTACAATGATGCTGACCAATAGCGACCTGCCAGCTGAGGCCCGGGTCCGTGCTACCACAGATGCAGAGAATCTAGCTGTGGATAGCAAGGTGTCAGTAGAGAAGTTAGAGCTTGGGCCCAAACAGGCTGTTCTGTTGTCTTATCCTTTTCCTGGCTAGACACACACACAGTAGACATAGACACATAGACAGTCCTTAATGTCTCAGATCAGTCTCAACACTGTGTTTGGAAAGACTTTGTCTTTTGAGTAGAAGAGTTTATATTGAAGTTTTAATTGTATTCTGAAATAGATGAGTATTAACCTTTAAGCAATCAATGGCAAATTGTCACAGTTGTTGTAGAATTGAGGGTAATCTCCATACAAAGACATGTAGATCTAAAGCCCTGCTGTAATAAAAAAAACAAAATGGCTATTATTTTTGTGTGAACCTGTGTCCACTTTACTGGGCTGGTGTGGTTAATGCTTACTTAACTTACTGGTAGCTAGATGGCAGTAATTTACTGTGAAATGTTTACAGTTTTATTACTGGATTTCCAATTTTTTTTCAGTATTTTGTATACTACTGTACTTTCATTTACAGTATTATCATGTTGGCTTTGAGTTTATTTACATTTAGTTTAAACAAAATAATTTACTTGTATAAAATGATCCAAATGCAGTAAACCATATTTTTAAAAAAAATAAAAGAGAAAATATTTATTCATATTTTAATATTTTACAATATTACTGTTTTTATTTTATTTTCTATAAAATAAAAGCAACCTTGGTGAGCATAAGATTTGTTTCAGAAATCTTGCAGACCGATTTTGAATAGTGTACATTACAAATGCTAAATAATTAAACATTTTATCTCCAATTACTCAATCAGGCCATAAATGTAGGCTTGGTTTCACAGACAAGGCTAAGACTAAGCCTGGGTTAGGCCTTAGCTCAATTATGGTATTTAAGTAACTTTAATAAAGGTTTGATGAGTTTAACTACAAAGCAGGAATTGCCATAAAAAATATGAAGTAAAAAAAAAAAAGTTACTTTCTTACATTAAAATGAGTTTTTCTCCTCTAAAATCTGCTGTGTCTGCCACAGGGCTCTACTTTCCCACATGTGGAATAAAGACTAAAACAAGCATGAGTGAAGTGAATCAGGTGATTTGTAACTTGTTACAACTAACCTGTGTTACAACCATCCACGATCTCCCCCTACAGTCATATTATATAAACCCAAATTCCCATTTTTAACAATAATTTACTCTACCATGCTTTAAAAGTACGACTTGTTAGTGCAATACCTTTTTTTAAAAATACTAACAGGATAATAGTAAAACATGTATGGTCAATATTTGTGTGAAAAACATGTCATATTGTATTTTACATTTATATTACATTCACATTTATTCATTTGGCAGACACTTTTATCCAAAGCGACTTTCAAGTGAGGAAAAAAAACAAGTGATTCATTGTGAAGACGCAAATAGACACAGGAAGTGTTCACAACACAAGTTAAAGACATTGCTCAGAGTAGCATAAGCTAGAATAGGGAGGGATAAAAAAAAAAAGGATAGATTTTATTTATTTTTTTATGATGGGGCTAAGTGCTCGTGAAAGAGATGAGTTTTTGTCTATTTTATTTAATTTATTTGTGTTTATAGACACAAAGTTTTTTTACGCCAATATACCCATGCATGTGTTCCAGGCAAATAATTAAGATAAATTTTATGGTAATCCATTCTATTTACATCTCCAAAAAAAAAAAAAAAAAATTTTTACAGTAAACTACTGACCTGCATTGGAATGAAGCGCAATTCTGTGTCTTTTCAAACAGCACACAGACTCCTCAAAGCCTATAACAATAACAATAAACACGCTTGGGGAAAAAAATTGACCAGTTCCATCTGGTTGTGGCCTGTGATATTTTTTTCATCTCTTTGAACGAGGTACTGGACAGCAGGATCAGACAGGCTTAGGAAAGGTCCACCCAGACCCCTACAGAGCATCTGTGAACCCCAGGACCCCATGCAGAGCGCTGAGAAAACAAACCACACTCCTCAGTCTCTTCCTCTTCCCCTCAGCTGGTATTGTTCATCTAAAACAATACCAGCAGAAGGAGACAGAACTGTATGCAGGCAGAAGCGTCTTTGAGAATTCTTCGAGTTGTGTTGATTATACCTTCCTAGAAAAAAATGCTCTGCATCTGGTTCTATCTTGATAACTGCATTAAAAGCAAATATTTCTTGGAATAGGTTTGCAATGTGACATTGTATTAATTACAAATTTGGGTAATTCAAGAGTAATTTTGTCAATATCTGTCTGTCGTTCCATCTATATATCCACCCATCCATCACATGTATGCCGTTCCATTTATCATCTGTCTGTCATTCCATCTCTCTCTCTCCATCTATATACTGTATATACTCTATTGAAAATATGCAAATTTGTTACCGTTTTCTTAAGGACCAATGAAAATACATTGAAATTTTACATTTTTTGTCCTTTTGTGTGCATACAAAGGTAACATGTGACAATTAAACATGTATAGTAATTGTTGCTGATGACTTTCTTTACCGTTACTCCTCCAGTACTGTATGTACTGGTTGCCTTTTAGGGGCGGCAACAGATGAAGTTGACTTCATAAAAGTGAGCTGACCACCAAACCGTGCTCTGTGTTCTGCCCGACAACACTGAGGACAACTTGTCTGAACTCTGCAGGTAATTAACGGAGCAATCTTTAGGTATTTTTGTTTTTGTATTATTTATTTATCATGTATTACAGTTTTATTCTATGTAGTCACCTTAATATCAAACTATAGCTTACCAGAAGCAGTTATTGTAACCCTATTTAGTTTACGGAGACTCTATTTTGGTTCTTTGTATTGTTAAAAAATTTTATTGCCTGTTTATTATTAAACTTTTATGGCTGCCTATAATTAATAAACTTCATTTAAAAGCAGTCTACAGAAAGGGTAACCATATGTTATCGGAAATGTAATGAATCTTTTGTAACTAATAGTTTATGCTTTATATGTTTTAATTCAGTGTTTTGATACAAACTTACATAAGAGAAATGAAGGACGTAGAACTAAAGGAAGTGGATCAGGCAAAACAGCTAATGACCCGAGAAATAAATGGCTGCGTGAAGGTCACGGTCCCAAAGAACGCTGGAGTGAAGTATGGCCTCTCCAAAGATGAGTTAATTCGAATCGCCGGTACAGCTGGGTACGCAACCTATATGAGGATTAGGAAATTCAAATTTAAAAAACAAACAAACAAACAAAAAAAAAACCCTGAAATTCTATCTATCTGGCTATTTTCTGCAGGTGGATTCGGACTCGTTGGGCTTTGCTGGTTCTGTTCTGGCTCGGCTGGGTTGGGATGTTAGCTGGAGCAATAGTGATCATAGTACAGGCCCCACGCTGTAAACCCATTCCTGAGATGAACTGGTGGAACGACGGTCTTCTGTACCAGATATCTGACGTCAGTGCTTTCTCTGACAATGGACTGGAAGGTGAGATAAATGGAAATGTCTTCATTTTTCATCCCCCATGTCTATATCTGCATATTATTTGAACAAAAATTAAAAAGCCTCAGAGAAATCACAGCATGAAACATTTTGAAAAGTTTTAAATTCTATTTGCCATGTTATTTTTTGTTTTTTTTTAGCTCGTGTTGTTTAGATCTTTGATTATTAGATCAATAACCTTGTTTTGCATTTATTACAGAATTGCAAGCTTCACATCATGCTTTTAAAATAGCTGAAAAACTAAACTCGAATTTTATACTTAAATATTACTAATATTTGAATTATATTCGAATTTAAAAGGCTTTGGGCAAAAAAAGATTTCTGCTTGTGCCTTGAGGCCACAAGAGAGCGCAATGCGCAAAATATTTATCAATTATAATTTCGTAAATTGCATTTAAAACAATTATAAACAAAACAGCATGATGTATTTATGCATAATTTACAAAGAGCCGAAGCGGTGATTACACAAAGTACTTTTTTCATTTAAAAACATGAGATGCAGTAGATTCGGAGAATGTTTCAAGACAAGTTTTTAAAAGTTGAACTTCTTTTCACTTCACAGCTTTCTAAACACTCTCTGGTCAAAGATGTTCATCTAGTGCATGTTTACTTGAGGAAAACTATGAAAATGCATAGCACAGACAATGCGTTCAGTGTGAACGGCTTGGTTACGGTTTTGAAGCTCCACATTGAGCTTCTCTATTTCAGAAATGCTTTGAAGTTAATGTTTTAAACTGGATAGGCCAAGGAAAGCATTAAAAAGCAACGACTGCCTACATACTTGTCGTGCATCTTATGAGCCACTGATTCGGATGTATCATTTTTGCATTGGAATGTGGATTTTTATTTTAAATTGGATGAATATTCGAAATTCAAATTTCTTACTCCACATACACTCTGTAGTCAAAAATTCTTATATATCTGAATAATAATAGGCTATACTTATAAAAAGTTTCAGCACTACTGGGTAGTAACTGATTACATGTAATCTGAGTTACGTAATCAGAATAGAGTTATACTTCGTCAGACAAGTTACATTTTTAATGATTACAAGATTACATTAACAGTGATTCTCCCCAAATGTCTTTATCTTTTTGGATTATCCATTCTAAAAAAAGCATTTCACTTATGTTCATAAAGTCTTCTCGATTTGTTGAATTGCAAACACCAACCACTAGTCAAGCGGCTGTAATAACAACACGGTAAAAGGAGAGGCGGCACAGCACTTGACCACTGAATTTACAGAAATCATTTTACTTGAGAAATATTTTCTCAATATTACATTATCTAATCAATTCCTAATGAGCACATTTTATTTATTATAATTCGAATGACCAGTGAGTAATTTAACCATGTAATACTATGTCTTTAGAAGATTTTTCTCTTTCACACACATTAAAATGCACAAATTCATGTCATTTCATATTTACATGTAATGCAGTTATTCCCAAACCCTTTAGTCATCTGAACCTCTTTTGAACTAATATATTTAAAAATTAAAAAGTCAATAATTTAACAACATTCGCATATTCTTTGCTTTTTTATTATATATACATATATCTATATCTATCTATCTATCTATCTATCTATCTATATATATATATATATATATATACACACATACACACACACACATATTCACGATTCTTTGATGCCGATTAATGGTGACATGACATCCAGGTAAACAAATAAATTATTTTTAACATCTTTTTATTATTTATTCCTTTTCTTTCAACCCCCTGCAGTTTCTTCATGAACCACAGTTTGGAAAACCCTGATGTAATGTTTAATACCCTTCATATTGTGGAATACATTTTCTTTCTCTTTGTATTTTATATCAATAAGGCATCAATAAGACTGTCCTATACAAATCAATATGATAAATGAGTAAAGTCAAAAGTAATCTAAAAGTAACCAAAAAGTATTCAGAACACATTACCTAAAATGTGTAATGTAACAGATTATATTACTTATTACAATTTCTGTCATGTAATTTGGAATCTGTAACGGACTTCAATTTGTACTTTTCCTCGTGCTCTTGTTCTCTGTAGGAGTGGAGGAGAAGCTGGACTATCTGAGTCAGATGAAGGTGAAGGGGCTTGTTCTGGGTCCGATACACACTGTGCAAACAGGCCAGCTGAATACACTAAAACTAACTACAGTTAAATCTGAAGTAGGCACTGAGAATAAACTGCAATCTCTGCTGGAGCAAGCACATAAAAAAGGTAACCTTTGACCCTGAATGGCCCTTTAATCCAGGAGTACCTTTTTAATTCTGAGTGCCAGTGAAGGTTTGCCAATATGTCAAAGAGCTGTACACTTAAATCATCCTCAATGACTATATCCACATGTTAAAATAGACGTCTAATAAGCCATTGAAGCCATTTTACGATTGGGCTTTTGATTCTTCTACGCTACATTCTGTAGTGACTGAGTCACTGGTTTATTTTTATTATATGAAAATACATTGTTCACAGTGTAAAGACTGTTCTGAAGCTTTTACTGACTGAGCCAAGTGTTGGAATTTTGGCTATTACCGCAGTTGAGGGATTTTGTAAATGCAAAATGAAATTAAATGAAAACTACAATACAAACATTAAGCCTGTGCAAACTTTATAGATGATCATCTTATTTTCCCACCCCTTCTTTCCCCTGCTCTGTCTCTCTCTTTTGCAGGTATCTCCATAGTGCTGAATTTAACACCCAACTATGAAGAAACTTCAGTCTGGTTCAAAAATTTCACCGCTGTTGCTGAGAAAATCATAGTAAGTCCTGATAAGAAAGAAGAAATTGTGAATACGGGTAGATGGAAAGATAGATCAATCGTATGAGGGAGAAAAAAAAGCAGATTTTAGATATTAGAACTACAACATGTATATCAAATGTATTTTTAAATATTTAATTTGTTTTTGAATTTTTAGGAAGCATGTACATACTGGTTGAATAAAGGATTTGATGGCATTTTCTTGTCCAAGCTGGGAGACATCGAAGCAAACGCATCGTTCTGGCCATCTATACAAGTTATATTCAACCAAACCGACAAGACTAAAAAAGTGTACGTCTCTGTAGTTGTGCTCTTAGAACTTATATAAACTCTTAAAGGTGCAGTAAGCGAGTTCTGATAAACACTTGATATTTGAAACCGACACCCAGACTATTGGTGCATTCAAGTCCTCCTGGAAAGTTCATATTTACAAGTTGGGAAGTCTTGTTAATGACATCAGGGCCCTGTCCCAAATGGCAGACTTCATATGCACTTACGGTCTTGAGTCAATGAGACCACAGAGTGTCCCATTTGTCATTTTAGGTTTCAGAAGGGTGCTCGCAAGCACCCATTTTGCAATCGACCCTCGATGCACACTTTAGCCGAGCCCGCATTGAAGGGAGCTCCGCAGCAGACTTCTTCCTGACAGTCAAAGGTCAAAGGTTTTTAAACACTAGATCTAAAAATAAATCTATTTGAAAGTGGTGGTTAAATTGTTGTCTATTGAGGAGTCAGATATCTCCCGGATTTCCTCAAAAATATCTTAATTTGTGTTCCGAAGGTAAAGTGCTTACGGGTGTGGAACAACTTGAGGCTGAGTAATTAATGACAGAATTTTCATTTTTGGGTGAACTAACCCTTTAAGAACAAACAACGTGGATCAGGTGTGTTTAGTTTTTTTTTTTTTTATTTAAATTACATTGCATGATGTTATATTACAATGCTATCATATTTTGTGCAGGAAATTATTATATTTCTAAATGTTTTATTTTAAAAAAATATTTTATTATAATTTTAAATATTTTTATTTTTAAAGCCTGTTAAACCAATGTTAAATACCTGTAAGTATTGTGGTATTCCGCCATGTCAGAATCAGAATTTACTTTTATTTCAAAGTACAACATGTGCAAGGAATTTGCTTTGGTTTTTGGTTGCTTTGGAATTTGCTTTTAGGAGCTTTAAAAAGAGATAAGAAATAGGAATAATAATAAGATGACATCTATAAGTTTAAGATAATGGCTTAAATAATAAATAAATAGGCCTACATTAAAAATACACAATTTAAACTTTTGGTGAAAACGCAGCAGACGGTCCGAGTAATATGTGTTTAATGTAATGCATATGAAGCTGTATTAATAGCACCTGGAAAAAAAACTTTTTGTGGTGTGAGGTTTTTGCCTTTATAGACTGACTTTGTGGTGTCATTCATGTGCATTCAACTCAATATGACAAAACACCCCTCTCTTAATTGCTCGGCCCCCCAAAATAAGCGCTATGGCAACACAGGCAGCTGGTTCAACAACAACAACAACATACAACAGCTTATGTAGGTTCTATGAAATAGGAAAAACGAGAATAAAAAAAAAACTGTTACTCACATATCAAACAAAAACAAAGCATTTTTGGCGTCCATTTTCAAGCGTTCCCGCCATCTTCTTGGAAATCCATGATGACCGGACACGCCCCCTATTGCTGATTGGCTGCAAGAGTGTTTTAGTGCTCAGTGGATCGGCCTGATCCACTATTCTCCAATTTACAAAGCCAGGACGATTTTTTTTAAACAGCTGTTTTTTAAGAAATACTGTCGATTTAAATGTTCAACAGAGTTTATCAGAAATACTTTATTGTACCTTTGTTGTAACGTCTTTTCTGCTGATTTGTTTAATGAAATAGAGACACCTGCAGGCCAGATGGGGTAACGAGCACTGCTACTTACTCCATCAAAATGTTTTTCCACTTTGTTACACTCTCTCTCTCTCTCCTCGTCACTTTCAGAGCTCTGATGGGATCAGTCACCAACCTTTCTATGGATGCCATCTCTCTCCTGCTGAACCGCTCAGGTGTTGACCTGCTCCTGACTGGACTGCCTGATCCGGCTGATACCGGTGTAAAACAGGCCGAGGTAATACAGAGGCTTTACTCTGGTCACCTGCAGACGAGTCTGGCTTGGAGTCTGAGTGGACGGACTCTGGGCTCTCTGGCTTCCAGAACTCCAGCGGTGCCAGTGAAGCTCTTTCATACCCTGCTGTTCACACTGCCCGGCACACCGGTGTTCAGAGCTGGAGATGAGGTCGGACTGAAAACAGAGGTGAGTGAAACTTGCAAGGGAGATGATTGGATAACAGCATAAATGGATAAATTAATGGGGAAATTGAATCAGTGGGCACAAATCTCAGAATTAAAGAATTGTCTCCCTTTCGATTATTGAGGTGGGATTTGAATTGAATGGGCCACACTCCAATCAATCAATCCATCAATCCATCCATCCATCCATCAAGGGATAGTTCACACCCAAAAATGAAATATCAATACCACGACTAAAGTGCCCTTGAGCAAGGCACCTAACCCCCAATTGCTCCCCGGGCGCTGTCGCAATAGCTGCCCACTGCTCCGGGTGTGTGTTCACTGTGTGTGTGTGTGTGTGTGTTTGTTCACTACTCACTGCTGTGTGTGTGTGCACTTGGGATGGGTTAAATGCAGAGCACCAATTTCGAGTATGGGTCACCATACTTGACAACACGTCACGACTTTCACTTTCACTTTCATATATTACGAAAATAAGGGTAACAGAACAGTTGATGGCCCCCATTGACTTCCATATATGGGGGGAAAATACTACTGAAGTCATACACTAAAAAACACAGGGTTAACCCAAGGGCTGGGGAAAAATATAGGACAGAAAATATGTTGGGTTTATTATACTTAAATTGGGTTGATTCATTTTTACTATAATACCAGCCTATTTTTTCTTTTACATAAGTTAATGTATACGTATCAACTTATAATCCTCTAAACTTTTTATAAATACTCCACACAACTGGTTTTCATGATAATTCCTTTATTTTATATCATATTTTATAGCATAGCATATTTTATATCGTTTTTTTTTTTATACATATTGCCTACTTTTAAGCTCGTTTAACAAATACTAGAATTAAAAATTAAACATTTCGAAGAAATTCAAGAGTAATCGACTAGTCTCTGTTGTCCTGTTTCCACCGTAAAGGCGATGGATCTCGCCCCTAAGATAGCTCGCGTTCAACGGGGAAACTGATAACTTAAGACCGCCATCTGCGTTTCACTTGTAGCAAAAAAAAAGCTGTGACTAGCTCCATAACCTGTCCATAAATAATCAGTGTACAGTTCTGAGAACATCTTTTAATATCCCAAGTACTTATATTCTGTATCTTTTTTAATTAAATCATTAAATTTTATGCAAGGCATCAGGCGTTTCGATCACGAGAAAAAAACACATTTGGCGACTCGCATCGTGCCCGTTTGTTTTTTAGCACAAAATTCAACGATATACATAACAAACACCTGTATTTTACCGGGACACACACCAATTTGACGAGCTCTCTCTTGAAGAGGTCGTAAAAAGGTCAACCCGGGTTGTTACGTCTGACCTAACGATCGGGATAAAACGAAAACAACCCAAACACTGGGTTAAAACGTCTGACCTAGGAGCTGGGTGACACAAAAACTACCCAAACACTTGAAAAATAATCCAAAACAATTTACCTAAAAGGCTCAACCCAGGACTTTTTTAGAGACCAATGGTTACCATCAACTGTTTGGTTACCAATATTCTTCAAAATATCTTTTCAAAAAGTTCATATGAAATGGGAGTAGTTACAGATATTCTTTTATATAGTGACTAAAAAAATGAATTACTTGGACAGATGAATTGTTCAAAATTACATCAATATCATGCATCTAGAAAATAGATAGGGAGTATTTTCCTTTCATGCCAATTTTCACCTGTTTTTTTTTTTTTTTTATCACTTTAGGCTTTATAAAAATACTAAAGTTCTCAGCAAGACTGCTAAAGTGTTTCATTTCTCTGCTATTCTCAGGCCTTAATCGTAGCATAGAAAGCTATGTTTATAGTCAGCCAAGTAAGCTATTGTCACAATGACTTATGATTCCTCCTTTACAGGAAAAACCTCAAACAATGTGGGACTTGGAAAACCCAGTTGAAGAGACGAATGCAACGGCAAAGGTAGGTTTTCATTATTATTTACATGGCTATTCATACCAAGTAGATGTGATCTCATTGCTGTACTAATTACAAATTTAAAACCAGCACCACGTCTTGCTCTTTGCATCTTCCACTCATTCAGGCTCTGCAGGAGGAGCGTATCGCTGTGCGTAACTTTTTCAAAGCACTCAGTGATCTAAGGGGAAAAGAGCGATCACTTTTGCATGGAGAATATATCAGCCTTTACAATTCATCCACTTCATTAGCATTTCTCCGCCTCTGGGACCAGAGTGAACGTTTCCTTACTGCCATGAACTGGGGAACGGGCTCTGTAACAATGAAGCTCAATTACAGTGAACTGCCAGCTCAAGCTCAGGTTCGCCTCAGCACAGATGAGGCGAATCTAGCTGTGGATCGCATGGTGTCCTTACAGAATTTAGAGCTTGGGCCCAAACAGGCGGTTCTGTTGTCTTATCCTTATGCTGGTTAGACGCACATATACAGATCCTCATATTGTCTCAGAGCTCTTTGATTTCCTCTGAGGCCTCATAAAATCCCAGTTTTAGTGCCTTTCTCCATTTTGAAGTTGAAGTGGTCAAAGTCTAAAAGCTTTTAAATTGGAAATTAAAGTGATTATGAATGTCTGTTGTTTATGAAGCATGCTTCTGCCACATAAGAAAAAAAACATGCTTTGGTAGTCTGACTTAGTCAAAAGTCGAAATTATGACAGGCAGCCTATATAATTGTGAGATGAAAAGTTAAAATTATGACTTAACTCGCGACCTAATACTGACTTTGTCAATTATCTCATAGAAAGCTGAGATTATGATTGCCTATATTCAATATTATGAGATTCGAAATTTTAAATGGTCAATTTCAACTGTTTAATGTCAAAATATGACTTTTTGAGTCATTTTTGATTTAGTATGTCAATTCAAAATTTTAGCATAATTCTGAATTTTTTGCCTGATTTCACAAAAAGGGCTTAAATTATGCCAGGATTTTATAAACATGCCTTTTAACAACAAAAAAAAAACTTTGCTGGTGTGCTTCTTGAGAAAACAATAATGTCACTGCCATATTTTAAGGGCCTGTTTACATTTGGTCACCATTTACAGTTGGCGACATAAATGTGTCTCTGCAAAATTAAAATATATCCAATCTTTAATTCCTGTCTATATGCAAATTTAAGTTCACTTCAACAAAGCAACAGATATGCTCTACTTTTTCAAGATGAAAGACCACAATAAGGAGAAAAAGCAGCATCAGCACTGATAAGATAATTTAGTTTCATTAATTTTAATGAAGCTGTCTTTGTTTTGAGCATCTGCGACTTGCAATCAGTTTCATTTGCAGCAGTTTGTGCGTCGGCTAGCTGAAGAGATTCTCATCTACTCATCTGCGGTGATGTGTGTTGCTTTAGCACTGTCATATCTGGTTATAACATGTCATATAGCCAGTAATATACGTGCTCACGTTTATTTTTTTTTATTTTTTTACATTTTGGAAGGAGCAAAATTTATGTATGTGGTTTCAACAAGATGCATTTACACTTGTCCAGTTTAGTCTGAAATGCGTCCCAGACCACTCGGAGGACATTTAAACCTGGTCTTTTCACAATCAGACAGATATCCAATCAGAGAAAATGCATTAAAAGTGACGAGGTTCAAAAAGGCCCAAGATTTGTCAGTGCAACAAGTTATACTTTAACTTAAAACAGCTCAAACATGCATTTTAGTCTGGGACTAGGTTTAAGCCACGTCTGTGAAACGGGAATAAGTCATAATCTCATTAATATATTCTAATTATGATTTACCAAAGAATGTTTTTCTTATGTGGCAGAAATGAGCTTCCATACTTTTGATTGTCAATCAGTATATGTATTAAACTTAACTTCTTTTCTCTACTAATAAAATGTGAAACAAAAAGCTGAATAAAAAGGATTGCCAAGTATACTTTCAGTGCAAAACCACATTAAAATAAATAAATCAGCTTAACTACAAATCTGACGTATGTCCTTTTTGTAAATGTTTGTGTATGTTAAAATGCAGAAATATGACTCTTTTTTTTTTGTCTGTACGGCTTTGAATTTTCTTTCCTTGTGATTTTAAGCACACAATACATTATTGTTGTATGCTTGTGTCTTGGCTGTATGCCATTTGTCGTTAATTCTCAGGGCAGGAAAAGGAAGACTCTAAAGTCAACAGGTGTGTGTATGTGTGTCATGTGCGATCGTAATATGTACTATATAAAACTCTATTACTTCCTGCGCACTTTAGCTTGTAAAAAAGAGGGACGATTTCTTCCAGAATCTAAATGCCGAATGGGGTCAGCATGACATGCAGGATCATGTCATAAATCTAAACTCTTCAGTTAAGAAATAAGTAAACTAAATTTTGTTAATACAGAGAAATAAAAATTCTCTTTACAGTCTAACTCTAACACATTTGTACAGCTACATGAGAGAAAGTTCTTTTTCAGTTATAACACTACAAGATTTGGCAAATTTGTGTTGTACCTGATTCCCCATTTATTTTATTTTCATGACAATCTAGTGTTGATTAATGTGAGGTCATAGGTCAAATCAGAAATTTCAATACATACTTCTCATTTACTTACCTTTTGTATCTGATGGTCTTTGGCAATAAGTCTTATGTTGCTCTTGAATTTAACGTTAATGTGTGTGTGTTAGACACAGAGATCTGATAGAAGAAATCTTTGTCTATTTGTGCCTGTAAACTTTCCCTGAAATAAGAGGTGTTGAGGGCTTTTCGTTTGCATGTCCTCCCACTGACAAGAAAAATTTTGTGGTATAGAAAAGTTAAAAATTAAGACATTCAACTACAATGGTAGAGCACAATGAATTCTGTTATCTTAGGTTAGATAAAACATCAAAATCCTTTAAAGTACAATCAATATATTTTCTAATGCCCGAGCAAATAATCTTATGTAACATGAAATCATTAAATTACAAAATCAACTCTCATTTTATGTACTTTACTTAATGTTAATTAAATCAATGTCAAGTTGAGTTAAGTTGTAACAACACATAATGTACTCAAAAGAATAAATAGATTGAAAAAAATGTTTGGTGAGGACTAAAAAGTGTTTGGTAAAAACTAAAATCAGAAGGGGAAAAAACATCCAGGTCAGTAGATGTTTAGAACTGAACAAAACAACACATTTTCTACATGAATATATTTCACCATGCCCATTTTGATGTTTAAAACATTAAAATCGCAGACTCTAAGTTAGTTTGTGCTTTATGGTTATATTACATTTAAAAACTATTTAAGCAACATACTTTTTTCCTAAAGAACAAAACAAAGCAACAACTCATTTTGGTGACATTTTTGTTATAACTGCTATTAATGTACAATATGACCTATACAATGCTTCTTTGTACAATTTCTGCAAACATTCCTTCTCTATGATCATTTAAATATTTTATGCATTTTTTCATTATTATTTTACAAAGAGAGTGGATATCAGTAGTGAACCAAAGTTTAAGTTTTGGGTTTGGAAATTACTTTATACACTATCTTAACTATAGAAACAGGACTAAAATAGGGCACGCTTCATTTCGATGGTCCATTTTACACATTCTACTAACTATAAGTAACTTTGCAACTACATGTCAAATAACTGTCATTAGAGTATGAGTAGACTGTTAGTTTAGGTGTAGGTTGGGGTTCGGCTGAGTAGAAAAAGTTGACGTATATGCAAAGTTACTAACAGTAAGTAGTATAGTGGTAGTAGATATAGTAAGTAATAGTGTTAGCAAATATTAATCAGTTTACTAATACTCTAATAAGAGTTAGTTCACATGTAGGTGCAAAGTTACTTATAGTTAGTGTAATATCTAAAGTGGACCTTTGCAAATAAAGTGTTACCCTAAATGAATTTGATTTTGTTATCATTACTAGTAATTTTATTTGTTATATAAAAATGTTTGGAGCAATATTAGTGTAAATAGCTTTGATACTTCAATTATATCTAAAATGACATTATAACATCAGCTGTTCATGTGAATGTTGATTTGAATGTCAGCGGGGGTACAGTGATATTTCAGAGTCTACGGAGACAGCGACGTGTTTCTGGTAAAACACGACGTCGCACTCTTGAGATGACAGAGTGTGGTCACAAACCTGTATGTGTGTTACATGTATTTGTCAGATTTGTCTGTTTGTGTCTATGTGTGTGTGTACATATGCGATTGTGTGTGTCTTTTCTGTGGGGATGGGGGTTTCACTTTGACTCTGGGCAACTTTTGACGGCAGTGAATCGGGTTTTTTGAGCCTTCGAAAATGGAGCCAAATCACATAGCAATTCAACTTAAGGCATTCACTTGAAGTGCCTTTATAATCCGGAAACAATTCTGTTAACTTTGAACCACAAAACTTGTCTTCTCATCTGATTTGGTTTTTGTACAGGCTTTATCATCTCTGTCCCTCTCTCTCTAGCTCTCTTTCTCTCTCTCCAGCTTTCTTTCTCTGTCTCCTTTTCCTCCCTCCTTCTCAATAAGCGATAGAGAGACAGAGAGAACAACACAACGCCCCCTCTCGCCCTATTGATGTGAAACTCCTCACCGAACAATGCTCAGTCATGCCTGACTCTCGGTTTTACTGCTACAGCCTACTCACATTCACTAGACTTCGTTAAACCATGTTATCTTGAACCCCATCTTCATCTCGAACGTTTCATCATCTTCGTAAGCATCACCACCTCCATTATCACTATACCATCATCATCACCAAACTCTATATCATCTTTAGCAAAAGTGTGACTTTCAATATCAAAAAATACCATTGTTTGTCAAACTCCTTAAAATCTCTGCATGAAATAGTGACTCTCCTTTAAATGAAACGAGCCAGCTGATCAATTTCAGCAATCATTTCTTACCTAATCATTAATAATGGCCTACTGAAATATGTCACCAACACATTGAGGTTGGAATCTACAAATGTTACCTTAAAATTAAAATTCTTTCATCATTTACTCATCCTCATGTGCGTTCCAAAACGTATGACTTCTCATGTGGAACAAAATGAAGATATTTTGAAAAAAGTTTGGTTTTTGTTCATACAACAAAGTCAGTCAGGTTTAGTGTAGTTTTGGACCCCACTAACTTTTATTGTATGAACATAAACAGTCAAAAAAGTGCATCAAAATAGAGAAAGTCATACAGGTTTGGAAACACGTGAAGCTGAGTAAATGGTGACAGAATTTTCATTATTTCTATCCAATCGAACTCTTAAAAGTAGTTCTGTTGGTGTAACCTAATGCGCTTCGGTTGATTAAGTGAATATTTTTGATCGTGTGTGTATATATATATATATATATATATATTCATTTAGATGTATCATTTAGGTATATAATTCATTTAGATGTTACTTTATTTGTTTTTAGTGCACTAAAAAAAGTCTTTTAGCAGGCTTCATCCAAAATCAGCTGTTGAAATGGAAAGCATTTCTGCTATTCCAACATTCTGTACAAATTAATATTATACTTTATTATCTACACTGACCCAATGTAGTACCTTCATGGACCCGGTTGAAACCCCTGGAGGAAGAATAGGAGACCATCATAAAATACAACATGGAACAAATATAACAATGTCCTACAACCAATAGGACAAAAGTTCGTCGAATACATTTTTTCCCAAACATCATTTCATAGCGGTAAATAACAACCAAACAAGATGGATAAGAAAGAGAGAGTGAAAAAAACGTAGGGGCTAGGACAGGCGCTTTGTCAAACTGAGAGCTGCCACTGAGGTCTGAGTCGGAGCAATACACGTTTTTTTCTCTCTCTCTCTCTCTCACACTATGGTGTATGATGTTTTTTCTCACTAGTTTCCAGGATCACAATGACAAACGCTTCAAAAGATCAGAGGAACCAAGAGAAGACTGCCGTACCGAAAAGTTAACCATCACCAACGCCTCCGCAGAATCTCTCTATGTCTTTCTAACCGTGTCTGCCTTACTTTAGCCATGCATCCCTCCTTCATTCACTCGTGCATACAGACGTGCATGTAGCTGGAACAGTCCTGTGGGCCTTGACTTCAGAAAGGTAAGTGACATCTTACTCTGTTTATGAACAAGTCAACAAAAAACAGACCGTGAAGTGAGTTAGCGAGTGCTAAAACAGTAGTGTTTTACAAGTATGTGCACATCTATTTCAGTTGTTTAAGAAACAGGCATGGCTGCGCTAACTCTCATTTTGTTTGTTTTTAATCTTGAATGTAAAGCGATGCACATAGGTTTCACTTGTACTTGAAAGTCATAAGATTGTGTATTGCACCAGACTCGTAGACTAGCGCAAAAATAGTTTCAGCTGAGCAACATGGATCTGCGTGTTTCAGGCCTAGTTTAGGAAAACAACTGGAGTACAGTGGATACACTAGATTCTCAGCTTGGATCGAATGAAGTATCTTTTTGACCGTAATGTACCTCTCCTTTAATTAAGGTATATCTTCTTTAGTTTATGAGACGCATAATATGGTAATCCTTAACAGCCTTTTTAACGCTCCATGAGCATACTACAGTGGCTTCTGCAACATTCTGGGTTATGCGAATCACAAAATTGTTAGTTGAATTTGCTGATAATCTGTAAATTTACGCATCCCTGTGAGTCATTCTCATGTGAAATGGGATTGGATTACGCACAACCCTGCAAGAAAAAAAGTTAAAAATGCTCTTTTTGGTTCTGTGCTCTTTAACTAAAAATTATGTATAATAAAATTATGCTTTCTATTCCTGTAAGTCATTCATTCAGTCAATTATTTATAATAAAAATATATTTTGTAGCTTTAAATTTAATTCCTGTTTTAGCTCACCTTTTATGTGCAATTAAAGAGTCACGTTGACGATTATGGGACTGATATTCCTGAACAACTGAGTATGTGCAAGGTTCTTCCTTTTAACCCAAGCAGCGGTCATTAATGACCTAGTTGTTTATGGCGGACAAGGCAAATTATTAATAACTCAGTCACTTATTAATATAAATCAACATGCAATTTTTCTGTCATTTCTGTCACAAAGCGGGATCTAATAAGCGAACTTGAGGATTTTTTCTATTATTGAAAAGTATAATGTCATGCAAGGAAAAGCAATTGAGAATTGTTACTTATGAAATTGAACTCACCTGTAATACGATGGATAATGTCCTCCATGACCCTGCTGTTGACGACTACGAATCCAATCGATGCTGATTCCTGAATATATATATAATATAATTAGCCAAAATATTCATTTTTTAAACTTTACACCGGAAAAAATACACGAAAAAAATTATTAGGCTTAACGAGAATCCTACTACTAATAGAATGGCTTCTGGTTTGTGCCTTTAACCTCTTTGGATCATTTAAATGATGTCTAAGCAACAGTTCTGTCTGATGTTGACATCTAGCAAGGCCATATTTCCTGTATACTGATCACTGCGGCCAAATTTAGCTTTAACAGTATTGCTGCTTAAACAGTACAATGTTACGTCTTTTTTTATGCAGCTATTGAAAGGGTCCTGGGCTTCTTGTAAGGTGCGAAGTGGATTTTAAAACTCAGATCATTATTTTATATTAGGTCAAACTGAATATGACAAAGGTTACCAACCACAAATTAGCAATGTTTTTTTAATAAAATACAAAAAAGAAAACATAGAATTGTATTCATGTAATCTGACTAAAGTAAAAGAAATTGAATTGATTGCAGATAGTGTCAAATGTCGCATATCAGAAGTAAATATATATTTCTTAAAATTAGTCTATAGATATATGTCACAAGTTAACTAATTATAATTAGCTTCATGTAAAACATATGGTACGTCTTCATTAAGATGTAGATTTGAATTTTCCACTTATGCAAGGCTCTGGGAGTCCTAGAAACATCACTTAACAGTTCTTGTATGTCAGTTATTTGACTATGGATATGTTGTACTATTTTACTGTGAAAGGCATGATATTTAATCTAGGTTGCACCTGTTTACAAAAAAATCTATAAAAACAACAACAACAAAAGGACAGATTGCTTTAAAAGCCTGTTATTATATGCATTTATGTTTATGCTTTTGTGCTAAACATTTTTAAATTAAGCGCAGTAAGACATTCAGAAGAGAAATTGGAACATTTACTATTTTTTGTCTGCTGCACAGATATGAAAAAACGGACATACAAATAAACACAAAAACAGATATAAAAACAAGAATTTAATCATGTTGGTGATAAATCTGATCAATAATCATTATATCAGCGATACAGCAATGGCTCGTGAGAGTCATATAGATTTTGTCCTCTGTTATAATTTTATATATCAATCTATCAATAGAGAACCTTTTGAGCAGAACCAAAATATATTCATGTAATCATAAACAGGTACATTCAAACTGACGCTTATTTTTATTTATTATCACTTTTGTGGGACATTTAATGATCCAATATACATTTTCTGTGGGGTTTTTTTGTGTTTGTTTTTTCAGGGGATTGAAACACGCATTTGAGACAAGGATCGCCTTAGAGAAATAATTTAAGTAAGAATGCGTACAATTTAGCATTCACTAACCATTTTAATATTGCCAAAAATATTATTTTAATGCAAATCTGAAAATATGATAAATCTAAATTGCAGATTTTGCCTCATTCAGCGAACTTTGGGTCACTGGGTTCATTAACCAATATGCAAATACAGTTGTGATAATAATTTGATTGATTCATTTCAAGTTTATAATTACATTTCAGCGATTATGAAATGGCACTATCAAACTGTATGCAATTCCAAAACTAAAAATACTTTATAATAGTATCTACTATCATAAAAAAGGTCATCGGCTCACAGCTGGGAAGACATGGATGGCCAGACATAAGTATCAGAATCTGAATTGTACATTTATATTTAGTAATTTATCAGAAGATTTTATCCAGTGCTATCATGAAAAACCTCACAGCACAAGCAATTCGTCATACGAGAGCTAACAATACTAAAGAAGCTACAGCTCAAGTAAATGTGCACGATAGTACAAAATCACAGCTTTCATGCAGTCATGCGTTTCCAGCTATTCTCATGGCCACATGTGGCCTATCGTAATTTGTTAGAAAATCCGACTAATGATATTCATTGTTGCCATTATTTGAATTTGCTGATGTGTAAATACATGAATTATTACTCCTAAAATGCATCGTCAGCACATTTGCCTTTGAATCAGACAGGAGTAGACAAATGATGGAAAACGGTCTAAATTCATTTGAAATTGTCGGTATGGGGGGGACGTAATTTGCATGTAAAAAAAAGAAAAAAAAAAAACACATTTATTTATTTACGTAACCTAAACTGTAGGAAAAATTCAAAAGGAGTTTAGGAGAAGAGTTATCCTCTCATTCCTTTCTCGCTTCTTTCATTTGTTTGACACATTCATCTGTGATCTCTTTGCATGAACTTATGAATGTTTTCTCATAGATAAGATAAACGGTTTGATAGAATGATAGAGGAGAGGAAAAAAAGTCCAAACCGCTCTGCTGCTTTCCCCCTCCTCTGTTCACTCTTTCACACATCTGACAGAAAACAAGAAAACAAGAAAACAGCCTCCACACTCCTTTTTCCATCCATTATATCCCATGTTGTTTTAGTCCCTCCTTAACCCGGCCACCCCATTCTCCAGTATTATCTGATGACATATAGATTTAGGGCATGCGATATTGATTCATGGATGAACAAAGCTGGCATTTTAAGCATGCAAGCAAGTCCCAAATTCTCACACTCTCTGTTCTTGGATAATACAAACTTCTGCAAAGTAGATTTAAAAGGCAAAAAAAATGTAAAGTAGGGCACGGAGAGTAAGAAATCTACATTTCTCTGGTCCAGGAATCTGTCTGCTTACAGCGTATTGTCTTACACCTTTATTTTTTCACCCACATTATGCTAATGGTGAGGTTTGTGTAGGTGACTTTTGCAGGTACATTCATACTGTACTCACCACTGAATTAACATCACCCTCACTAGCCAAAACTGCCAAACCTACAACCAGTGCGGGGGCCGTCCAGATTCACAGTCTCTCAAAGTTTAATGGCTCTGACTGAGATACGAGGCACGGAGTCAGAGTGGGCGGACCTGTAGTAGTGACCTGTCATTCAAAATAAAAATGCAGTGGTTACGTCAAACTGCTATTATAAAAAAAGAACAGTTAAAATAGTGTGAACAAGATTGCATGAGAGAGAGAGAAAAGAGAGGGAAACACTATGTGTGGGTGGAAAAGGGGGTGCAGAGACAAAGTATGCGGTATGGAAACAATTTTATATTGTGGGTATAAGAGGGATACACTTGCAGAAAGAGAGCGAGAGAGCGGAGGCGGGGTGTACGGAGGTTTCCCTTGTCCACTTCCTGTTCTGTCGTTGTTTCATGGTCAACTTCCCGTCACATGATTTTGAACAACCACAGTTTCTCACTGGCGTAAACAGTCTTTTCGCTGACACAAACACATGCACAAAAACACATACACACACTTATGCATGCACAAAATCTTAATAAAGCAATTCATTTAAACACTTAACACACCACACAACAATAACAAAAAAGGTTCAAAAGGTACAAACACCAAAAAAATTACACAAACATGTTCTTACTCTGACAGACACACACACACTTGACAGGAAGCGTTGCCTCTCACTCATATCATATACACTTACACGAACACCCACGCCTTACCTGCCAGTTAAACAACTCTTACGTTCTTTACACTGAAGTCACTAACCACAACAGATGCGAATCTCAAGATAACATTCTGAGCCGCAAGCACAATAAGCCCAAAAGGACTCATAACCTGCCAACATCAGTGAAGACAAGACGCTTTCATCCTGCAGCTTTGTTAATTGTCTAAAAAAAAAAAAAAAAAAAGCATTGTAAAGTTTTGCTGGATTCTGCTGTTTGCTCTACTGTCTGTCTGTCTCATCACCATGAATGCGACCCTCATTGGACTGTGAGTATACCACAGATTGTTCTCCAACATCACAGACTAAAGCAGATAAAAATAGACTGAGAAGGAAAGGAGGTTAAGGAGGAGAGCAAGACAGAAGAGGGAGAGAGGTATAGAAAGAGAGAGATAGAGGGAGATCCGTGACTGCTTCCTCAGGATGTGGCTTTCGGGTTCAGGGTTTTAAGGGAGGGGGTGACTCTATGACAACTGAAGACTTACCTTTTGATCGGTGGCACCTGTGAAAGAAATATGTGTGAGAAAGTGTTCACGTTTAAGTATGATGCGTTTGTGCACGAGTCAGAAAGAGCCAGAGAGTGGCTGCTTTCACACGTGGCTGCGTTTTAATTTCGATTGCTGGGTTGCATGCGCTACACAACTCACGGGTCGGCATGAATAGATAGTGCGCAAACAAAAGTAACAGGTTATGGATAAAGAAAGAAGAACATTGGTGAGTAAGCACTAGACAAAAAAAAAGAATAAGAATGACAGGAGAGAAAGTAAAAAGCTAAACATAGAACAAACAAAGGTCGTTTCTAGTCTTTTGATTGCTGCTGTAGACGTTTCTGTTTCTGCGACGCTGTTTCTCTTTGTTGTCAAAAAGCAATTGTTACAGAGGGAGATGCAAAGAAACCATTGATCATTTGTTTGTGTGATTTGACTCACTAACGTTCATCAGGTTGAAAGGGTTTCAATGACTTCTTATGCTCTTTGTGTGTCTTTTCAGTTTTCAGATGCTATGACCGTCCTCTAACTCGAGGGTGCTTCAGCCATTTGCAACACGCCACATGGCTGACCATACATCTCCCGAACCCGAGTCACTCTCCTTCGCTCCTATGTTTCGACCTCAAACAGAAGGTCAAAGGTCAAACCACGATCTTTACCAGCAAAGTTCAATAAGTGGCCTTGGCCCATATGAAGTGCCGTGTGAAGCCACGGATGGCACCGGGAGCGCTCTGAATGGAATAGATCAACCGGGGAACGCTGCTTACTGGGGGAATACGTCCCCCGTGTCCTCTATGGGACTGAACAGGAACAAGGCACAAGCTGGAGTGTATGAGACCGACTGGAGTTCTCACTGCCACCAACAGGAGGTGGCAGACTGTTACGAAATATCTGAGCATCAGCAACAAAAACTGGATTCTTTCTCTGAGGCGTTTTGCAGTCGTAGCACTTCGCGAATGCTGGGTGGAGGAGAGCAGAGCAGCTTCAACAATTCTACTCCTCCTTCACATTCCCTTTCCTTCCCTCTGGTTCTTAGCCCACCTCCGACGCCCCTGCCTACTCCGTCCTTCTCTCCTCCCAAACGACCTCAACACTTCCTACCAGGACAGATCTTGAGCCAATCCCAGATACAAACACAGACGGATGGGTCACTGCAGTTCTTTCCCTCTCTACCTTCACCATCCACCGGCAGGTACAATCACCCCATTTGGCTCCAGCTACAAGATGACGGCAACTACAGTTTGGACTTAAAGCAGCACCTCCAACAAGAGTCAAACTCCTCCCTAGTTTATTCAGAGCATGGAGGCCCTCATCTGAAACAAATAAACTCTGTGCAGAAAGGTATAGGTAACAAAAACACAAAGTTTTCTGTGCTGACCTGTTTTGAAATGCATTCATTGTGTGATTTTTAATGAATTGTACTTTTCTTGCATAGACTGTTCACTGCAAATGTCCCTCAACCATGCAATTGCTCAACATAATCCTCAGTCCTGCGTGCAGCAACAACTGGGTCACGAGCCTGGGACATCTGAAGATCACATGACATGGTCTCAGGTCTGTCATCTGCACATTTAGACAGATTATTACACTGGTCAGGCATTTTAGATTGATGCATCAATGGCTTTTACATCATTCTCATGTTCTGTAGTTATAGCTGGTTATGATAGCATGCAACATTTACTAAATATTCTACAACCATGTTATCATCTTGACAGATGGGGCAATCATCACATTCATATGGACCTTCTCTGCACCAGTCCAGTCTCCATGTGCATGGGTCAGGGTCAGGAGAAGGATCACGAATTAGTTTTGGACTGAACTTCAGTCCTGGGTCCTCAGACAAACTTTTGGGGTCCTCCAGCACACAGGCATGAGACCAACAATTTAATGATTAATTTAGTTTTGGCCTTTATCCGTTGAAAGGTTTTTATTTGGTTTTTAATGTTTTTAAAAGAAGTATCTTCTGCTCACAGTGGTTGCATTTATTTGATCCAAAATATAGTAAAAACAGCAATATTGTGGAATATTTTTACAATTTTAATTAACTGTTTTCTATTTGACTATATATTTTAAAATGCAATTTATTCCTGTGATGGCAAACCTGTTTTTTTTCTCTTCAGTGTCACATGACCCTTCAGAAATCATTCTAAAATGTTGATTTGTTGCTCCAGAAACATTTATTATTATCAATGTTGATAACAGTTGTATACGACTTTTATAGGATTCTTTGATTAATAGAAAGCTCAAAAGAACAGCATTTATTTGAAATAGAAAGCTTTGGTAAAATTATAAATGTCTTTACTGTCACTTTTGATCAATTTAATGCATCCTCGCAGAACAAAAGTATCAATTTATTCAATTTCATTTTTTTCATAAAAAAAAGTTCTGACCCCAAGCTTTTGAACTGTACGGTAAAGTAACAAAACGCTTTCTCTCTCATATTAAAAATAAAAACATAAAATATTATATTTAAAATTTCACAATATTACAGATTTTACTGTATTTTCAATCAACTACAACAGCATAAGAGACTTATTTCAAAAACCTTAGAAAACCTTTCTGACCCCAAACTTTTAAACAGTAGTGTATATATATATATATATATATATAAATATATATATATACACACACACACACACACACTACATATTGTTTGAATGCACAGTAACGAGTGTGCAGTTAAAAACCACAAGCTTTAATGCGTTAAATAAATATTTTATGTAGCATCACTCACATGCAACTTTGTTTTTTTCCTTTTGCATCACGTAGAATGTTCCCAGTTCTGTATATACTGGAGTCCCTTTCAATAGTGTGATCCAGCAGAGTAGAGAGCTCATAGAGAACTGGGAAGGAACCGTACCTCACTATACGCCATCTCCAATGCTGAATCCGACACGTAGTGGAACGGGGCTCTTTAGCAACCTGTTGTCTTCCTTTGCTGTGGAAAACAGAGCACTGTGGACAGGCGAGAGGAAAGATGACTCACAAAGGTGAGCATTCAGATGTTTGTTTCTTCTCAGTCGCTCAATGGTCTCATATATGAGGCAGAGCCTTGCCACTGACAATGATTTTCCCCTGAAGAAAATGCTGTTTTATTAACAGCATGTCTAAACAACTGAAAAGAATAGCTACTTTTTTTGACAAGTCTGTGTCAAGTTTCTTCATTTCTTGATTTGTTAAGAGTCTGCTTAGTGTCAAAACTTCCTCATTTTAAGAAACATGAGGTTTTATGAGACAGATGATGTCATTAAACTTTCTATCACATTCACACCCAAGGTGCATAAATATAGGCCCAGAGTTCCAAGCTGAGCTGCCAGATCTGATAATAGGAAGAGAGCATGGGGTGTGTCCAGAGGAAGCGGTCAGGGAGGAGCTGTTATGGAAACCTTCGGCGGAGTTAGAAGAAAATGACACCATTTTACTGCATGGTAATAAAAATATTCAAATTATCATCCAACCATTCATTTCTTGAAAAATTATTCATGAGTGTGATTTCAAACCTCAGTTGAGAATCTTCTTGACCTGAGTGCCTCCAGTGTTCTACCAGGAGGTGGCGCCAATTTGGAGCTTGCTCTTCATAGCCTGTCTCGTTGCAATGGAAACATTCTAGTAAGTGTAATTTTCATGTTTAAAGATTTATGACATTACAAGAGTAAATACATTATTATCTGTCCAAAATGTTCATGATAATCATGACCTTTTTAATGACAAGTTGTCTTTATTTTATATTTATTTGACTTCCTCCTTTCCCTGTTATTCCTCTCCACCAATCCAATACAACAGGCAGCGCTAGAGATGCTGTTGTTTAAAGACTCCCCTCCATCAAAAAATTATCACTATTCTGGTAAATACTTATTTCTTGATTCTCGAAAACATTTACAGTCAACAAATGATCAAATAAGGCTAATCCGGTTTCACTTTCCATTTAGGCACGGATATCTGGACTTCGAGTGAACAAAGACTGTTCTATAAAGCATTTACAATTTACGGAAAAGATTTCTCTTTTATACATAAAATGGTAATATATCAAACATTTGTTAATCTAAGCCACCGAATGTTTGAAATCTCAGCATTTGGATTTCAACATGTTTACACTTTACAGGTGAGAACAAAGCAGGTGTCACAGTGTATTGAATTCTACTACAATTCCAAGAGGCTTTCAGAGAAACAAAGGAAGCAGAGTGAGAGAGAAAGAGAAAGTCTGGAGGAAGAGAGACTTGCAGCCGTTATCAATCAGGTAAGACTGACATCATTTGTTATGAATCATTGGTTCAGAGCTCATATCAAACTCGCATAGGCGTTTGTATTCAATTCAAAAACTGAATATTATATAATTCCTTTTAACTGACCAAATTTGCCATACCCCATCTAATAACTCATTACACAAGCATCAGCTACACATTAAAGAACACATATTTTACAGAACCATTATATTTAAAGGTATTTCATTATTTGTAGATTACATTTAATAGATTACACTTTCATGAAGACATTTGCAATTGATTTAAAAAGCTGTCAAAGTGTTACCAGTAGGTGCCGCCAGTGTTCTTTCGAGCAATTCGGAATAGTGAATCTCGAAGACCATATGCACGGAACATTCTTAAGAATTTCCGCAATAATATAAGCCAGCTAAAAAAGTTCCGGTGAAATGTAACTTGTTGGTGTGTGTCGGTATCGTCAATGTCTTGAGGTAGCTAGTTTATAATGAGAATATAGTCACTTTAACAGTCAAGCCTAGCGTTAATTTAGTTGTTCAAACATAAGACGACATAAAAAAGACATAAAAAGACGCATCCCTCATTGTTCATCCTCAGCAAAATTCAATACAACCATCAGTTTTTACACTTGCCTGTGAAAAAAAAGTGTCACGACACTGTAAATTAGATTCATTGTGCACTTTAGTTGGATTCATTGAACAAAATGTGAGTTCTCAATAAATCAATAACTGACAGCTATAGTGATTATAAAGAGAGAGAGGTGCCTGCTTTGTGTATTCATTTGCAAGAAAAGTTGTTTTTCATGAGCCTTTGTGAGTACTTCATACTCCACAAAATTTATTCTTAAACCTAGTGATTTTATAATGTGTAATACTTATTCAAAAGTGAAACGTTAAAAAAAAAAAACACAGGAAATGGCTGCTGGTAATTAATTTTTTTTAAGTGTTTTCTATCCACTGTTGGATTTCCTACATCTTGAAACTCTCAGTTGTACAAATGGGGACAATCTCAGAAGAAAATGTTGGTGTGTGTGTGTACAGTGTTTCCAAAGTTCCTATTAGCTTCAAGTCTTTATTGTAACCAATAAAACTGGTTTATTGGCAACCAAGCGCATTATAATATATATAATACAACAGTAAAAAGTCAACCATTGATATGCTTTGTGTCAATGTACAACGAATACAGCTAACAGTTTATCGGAAATGCCCAAGCTTGCTTATCGAAAACTAGGAAGTAACTGTGCGTATGGTCAAACTGACCCTGCGTTCCATTCGGAAGGGCTCAATCCTATGCCCTTATCCATTCAAAAAGTTTACTTTTGGAGTGAGAGCTTCAAAGGGATGATGGGTGTAAGGGTAAAAAAGTTTTTTTTTGCAACACACTTCTGCGTCATCTTAACGACAAAATCTTCGTCGCGCATATGCTGGTTGACCCCCAAAACAAATACTCTCTGAAGGATGAGAAGATTGTGCAAGCTGCACCTTATGTTTAATGCTATTTAATGGTACATATTGTGTGTCTATGTATTTGAAAGGTTTGAATATATTGTGAAGGTATAAATGCAGCAGTAAAGTATTTTTAAAGTCATTTTGACCATAATCATGTACCAAATCTAACGTGCATAAATATTACAGTAGTATGGAAAATACTATACATAGGCCTACATTTATAGGTAAAATAGAACTCAGAACCTCTTGTACCCATTCTGTGACGCCAAAGAATTGCCCTGTGCAAAGGCTCACGTGGGCCCGAAGCGTCCATCAGTTGTACCCTTCGAAATCCCTCATTTCGAAGAGCCATTTGAAGTGGCCACTGGCCAGTTGAGCACTTCAGTTTGGAACAAGCCTTCAATATGGCGGCCATGATGGATTCGATCTTATTCCGTCTGGAACCTACTGTGATTCAGTTTGAAAAGCTTCGTTTCCTACTTTAACTATATTAAAAACGCTTTATGATGTACACAACGTATGAAAACTAGCCAAGGTAACTGCTTGGTACAGTACACGAAGTTGTCAAAAACTTGAGAGAATGTAAAACGCTTCAAACAAACTCAAATGTTTAGCGTGGCTTGGTCAGGTGCTTTGTTAGATTGCGTGTGCGGTTTAATGCGTTTGAGAAAAATATTCTTCCACAGTGAATAACTTACGTTTTACCCTTATTCCTTTTTGAAAGCTCGCAATGTCTAATCTTCAGTGTTGGATATCAAACGGATATACTTGTTCCAGACGCGTCGGAGCTACCCAGACCGATCGGCGAATAACAAAGTACCGCGAAAACGATTCAAAAGCATGAGTCATCGTCTACTCTCGCGGTACTGTGACGTCATAACCCGAACGGTCTGTGCGCAACCAATGCATCTCGAACAAGCCTTTTGACATTCAGTGGGATATAAAAATGACTTTTTATTGAAAAAAAAAAACTAGCTACTATGTCTTTTGCCTTAAATCTGTGGTTATTATTTTTACATTACAAAAATACAAATACACATCTATAAACATGAAAAAGGTTAATAGCCCGTACAAAAATTAATGGTTTCATTATTTTGTGTATTGATTACATTTGTATAACCACAAATAGCCATGGTTAATTTTCATAAGGGAGTCTATAGCTTTCAATTTGCAAGGACAACATTGGGCTCCTTGTGGAACACTGTTTTTGTAGGAACAATGAATTGAAAGTCTTCATCTTCCACAGGTTCTTCCAGCCCCTAAGATACTAGCTAACCAAGCTAGTATTGAGAGACTGATGCACACCCCACCACTTCCCACAAGCTTTCCCTGTAAACAGTGTGGAAAGTATGTATGAACAAATTTTGCCTTTGCTTTTCTAGTAACCTACTTATATGCAATTGAAACAGACCAGGGATTTCAGTGAACAAGCTTATGATTGAGATTTTTATGTCAAGTCTTCTCCTTGACCTTGCAAGTTGTCTTTTCAGGATGTTCTACAAAATAAAAAGTAGAAATGCTCACATGAAGATCCATCGACAGCAGCAAGAGGACTGGAGAGATAAACTACAGATACACACAAACCACAACCTGCCCAGAACACTGGCTCATCAAAACCAGCAAATCCTAAACCAGACCCACCATCAGAATCACATCCTGACACAAAGTCTGATTCAGAATTTGGTGCAGTCACAGAGCCAGTTGGCTTTTCTTCAAAGCACAAAGACTCAGAGTACATGCCCAACCAGTAGTACCATTTGCATGGCTCCCACCCAGAATCCACAGATCATTTCAAAAGCACCTTCCTTATCCCTCCACAGTGGACCTCAGCAGACATGGGGCGCCCTGCACAGTGTAGAAACAGGTGGCCTGTTTTGTAACAGGGGCTCTGGGGTAAATGGACTTCATTTGAGCACACAGGACAGTGCAAGTAAACCATGGACTGATACCCAATAATTTAAACTTATTGCCAAAACTGATGTGTACAGTTGTCACCCTTTCAATGCCTTTCAAGAACTTTCATTAAAATACATTACTGATTTTAAGTGTTTCAAGGCAGACTCGCATGAATTAACCTACAGCCATGTGAAGACACCAAAAAGCTTTGGGAAAGTGGTTCATTTCAAAAGTGAAAAAACTGCACTGAAGACAAAATTAAGATACAAAGTTTTATTAAATCACACCATCTAAGAGTTGCCATTAGGCCCTGAAAAAGAAAAGTGCAAGCACTTATTCACAATCTTTAGTGTACTGTGTGAATAGAGATATTAAATTATATTTACCTAATGACCAAGCATGTTCATCTACTTGCGAGCGCCACTGGCCCACATGCACATAGTCAGCTGGTTTCTTTGCAACTGCCGCCTGATAAGAGGGCTTCATAAACGTTTGTTTCTGCGGCTGCATGGGCTTTAGCATTTGGGGAGGAACTGAAAATAGAAGTACCATTTTAGGCCTACAGCAACCAAATTTCTCAGGTAGTTAATAAGCTGATTAACTAGCCTTTCACAGGGTCCTTGATTTGTCCAATTCCAGGTGTCTCCATTCTGAACTGCTGGTCCACAAACAGGCTCTCAATACCTTGTACTGGGTAAATACACCTCACGGTCATCCTGGGGTGGGGTGGGGGGGGTAAAGAATGTGACTAAGAAAGTTTACTACCAATAGATATTCCAGGGTAATAAAAATACCTGTATGCAGCATCTCTTGTGATTACTGGCTTGCGGTCTGGAGAGTACAACTCATGAAATATGATCTCATTTTCATAAGTCACATACTGCTGATCAATCTGAATGAGAGAAAAGAAAGAAAAAAAAAAAAAAAAAAAAAAAAAAAAAAAAAAAAAAACTCATTTACACGTGGGATAGGGAGAAATGGGAGAGAGAGAAAAGACCCCTTTAACACCTGAAATCTAGTGCCACAGGTGTTAAGTCCAAATGAGAACAGGACTCTGGTCTCATCAGTCTCTTGAGGTCTGCAGTTTGGGTCCAATAGTGTTGTTCGGGCAGGGTCTGCAGCAGGAACCACTTTAGTGATATCACTCACTACAGTCATCACACCCTCAGTAGAGCACACTACAAAAGATAAAAGGAAACTGGACCATTGCGTAACGTGACAAACAAGCCTTTATCATTCCATCCAAGACATATTGTCAGACAAAACAGGCTTGTGCACTCTGGTGCCAACGCCATAATTTCTAAGTGAAGCAAAATAAGAACTGCTGCATTACCCAAGAGCTCAGTGGTTTCGAAAACACAGCTTTTGGCGGAGGACTGCTCAATCGCCAATGTTTTAGCATTTCTGGTGAGAAGTTCAAAAGAACCAGAGAACTGCAGCAGAGTGATATTCTACAACAGAGGGATGTTAATTTCAGCCTTGCAGTCAAAAACTAAAGCGGGCAATTTGAAGAAACCTAATGCTTACACAGGCCCTGCAAGTGGGATACAAACCTCATAGATATAACCAATTGTAAACAGAGGTACATCCAATACGAAGGTGGTGCTGTCATTAGTCATGATGTAGCCACGCTCAGATGCCAGCTGTTGGGTCAGCGGGTAAGGGCCAATGACAAAGTCCCACAAGTAGTCATACTCATGATGGTCTTTCATGAAGCGCATGCCATTGTTAGCACACAGGCTGTCAAAGACGGGTGGGACTGTTGAGACAATTAAACACCTCAGAGTATGGCAGACAATGGCTGGGTTTCACAGACAGGGCTTTCATTAAGCCAGGATTAGACCCTAGTTCAAGTAGGACAAAATCTTGAGGGGGGAAAACAAGGCAGTGGCATTTAAAGATGTCAGTAAAAGCGTCGGTCACTTAATGGCTCAGACATGCATTTTAGTCTTTGGCTCAAGCCTCGTCTGTAAAACCAGGAAAATGTGTACTACAGATGTTTAAGGTGTCAAATGGCAGACCGATGCTCCATCTGAAACCCTAAACCTTTTAAAAAAAAAAGAGTTTAAAAATAGTGAACTTAAGGTGATCCTTACGTAGATCATAGGCTAGAGCACTCAAAGAAGAATGGTAGTAATAGGCCTCTCTTTGAGGAATGATGTTCAAAGTCCATTTAACGTTCAAATAGTACTCAGAAAGACCCTCTGATATATACTGAAAGAAAGAAAAAAAAAAAAAAAAAAAAAAAAGACAAATACCAATTTGAGCCAATCCTCCAACCTAGAGAATGGGGAATACGGTTGCCAAAAGCAAACTCACCTGCTTCACAACAAATTGGTCATCAAACGGCACCCTAAGAATGTACGCAAAGGTATTATCACCGTCTTGTGGGACTCTTGTGATGGAGTAGCCCATCTGCATGGCAGTCAGCACAGGGATCTCCTGCCCATTCAGCTCTACGGCAACCAGTTCCACATCAAAAGGAATATTACCCAGGTAGACCGTGAAGATTCGTTCCTCAGGGTTTGTTTCTGAAAGAGCCAGTACAGTTAAATTGAATTTATTTCACAGAGAACATCAATGACGTGCCCATTTAACACTCCAACTCACGGTTAATTGTAAAGAGAGGATAAGGAATTGGTGGAGTGGCCATTTGCCGGACCACATTGTACTTCGTCTCCACACCACGCTGGTCCGCGAATGATTGCTGGTAGTTCAGCTGGACGGTGTACAACTCATTATACGTGCCGCCAGCCACAAAGCTCTGTAGGCAAGTTGACATTTGATTCATAACCTAGACACTTGAAGAGGCATAGACGGTCAGAACTCCAGAACATACCTTCCTGACAGCACCCTTGGCAGCAAAGGGGATGCTACCATCAACAGTCTCCTCACCGACAGTCAGAGAATAGCGTCGGTCTACCAAGGCCTTATCATTTAGGAGCTCACCATCAACTCCCATGCCTATGTACTGGTTCCTTAATCCAGAGGGTTGAAGAACCAGAGGAGTCATTACTGCAGGGGTCCTCCAGTGAAGTCTGTAGCCGTCAAAAGAGCCGTCATCTGAAACAAGATCAAATATGGAACCTGAAGGGTACTCGCTGTTCAAACGCACAACATGGGTCACATTTCACAACACCACACAACAACATTGTTGGGTAAAACTTAATTTGGCAAATTAAAAAGCAATGCATAAACGTATACGTATTTGTTCCTTACCCAGCGAGCAGGCAGCCACCAGGTCCATCATGACCACCATCCAGTTCCATCTAAAAAACAATGTGGCTTCAACCACCTCAACTGAAATACCACTAACCTGAAACGAGTAAAAAAAAAAAAAAAAAAAAAAAAAAAAAAAAAAAAAAAAAGTCCTAAATGTCAACGTTAACACTTGCGATCAGTGCACATGTACCCATTCTGGGTTAAGTGGAAGTGAGATTAACCACTCTGGTTATGTGGCATACCATTTTGACAGAAGCATGAGGCTGTCCAAAGGTTGTCCGAAAAACAAGTCTGCCCGGTGTGGCTGTTATGTAGTAGCCCAGAGCAGCCGCTTCTTCAATCGACATGACTTCAGACTGCTGTCCTCCTTGTTGTAAAATCACCTGCCAGGCTTCCACTGCTGAACTTCGGGCCTTGAAGCAAAACAGTACAATCAAGAACATATTTCAAAGGGAACCATTAAGAATAAGCGCTAGCCACTTACCACAGAGAAAGCTGCAGAGAAATCTTCTTTAATACTGCCAGCTGTAGGACAAGGAAAATCAGTTCTCACAGATGCCTAGAGGAGAAAAAAAATAAAAAAAATTAGATAGAGCCAATCACAAACACGGCAAAGTCATTCATACCTCCATGTAGTTCTCCTCACAAGTAACTTCTCGTGGAGAAAAAGGAGGAACAGAGCAAGTCTCAGAGACATTGAAAACTAATTCTTTGCCACTCTCATCCACAATGATCACACCGAACATGAAGGTGAAGATCTCATCATTCTGAAGAATAAAATATAGTCGGTTATGACCAAGGCTGCATTTAGTTAAATGCTAATATAATGAAGTTACACATTTAAAGAGTTTCCAGCAGCCATTACTCAGGGGTTTAGGGTCACATGATCAGAATGGTGCTCAAGAACATTTTTTTTTTTATTCATGCTTAAAACAGTTCAGGATTCACTCATTGACAAACAAATCTTTGAGAAAATTAAATTTTAAATCAATTTGTTTAATAAATTATCCAAACATTTGGCCAGCATTTTTGGCCTAGATCACTCAAGTGAGAATTATCCTGAAAGTGGTCCATCATTATGGATGTAACCTGTACCTGATTGTCCGTGTGACAGGAGAAGTATGAGGCTCTCAGAACATGACCCAGCAGGGGATGGACAGAGTAAGTGTAACCACACTGAGCCCCATAGCGCTCTGTAATAGGATAAGCACCTGTGGAATCTACAAAAAAAATAAATAAATAAAAAAATTACACCAAAGAGGAGAAGTCACATCTTCCTGCATTTAGAACTGTAGAAGTACATGCTAAAGAGGCTGAAAAACTCAAACACACCAATTGCTTCAAAACGAGGCTCACTGCCAGAGGGTGGTATTTCTACTGAGACAAACAGGGAGCGGGCCTTGCACTCAACCTCAATGGGAACTTTAAGCGAGACAAAAAGACAACAGTTTTGGAGACAACCAAACACAGACATTAAACTCCAATTGACAAACATTATTTTAAAATCAGCCATTACCTTGTGGCAGTCGAGGGGACTGCTGGAAGGTGCTTTTGGAGTCAAGTAGAGCACATGTTACTGCACACAGGAAAAGTACCCCTCTGAGGAAAAAGAAACAAAGCCCCATTAGATTCACCACACATACAGAGAACAAAAAAAAAGTCTTTTTAAGAAGTTACCCTGAAACAAATCCAAAAGCCATAGCCACTGATTAACTGAAGTGACTGTAGTGTGGTAGATTAAAACACAACCAAAACTACATGAGCACTAAATCACAATATCCTGAACTACACGGTTAAAAATGACAACACTTAACTGCTGGCTATATTTTAAATACCCAATGTTAATTGACTTGTTAGGAACTAGATTTGTTGATTGGCTACTACAACAGCAGCTGTTTAATAGGACAAGCATGAGTCATATCCTGCGTCTCAATCAGCCCCCTATAGCTTCCTAGGTCGTGAATCAGTATATTTTGTAAATGTTATCTGTTCTTTCTTATTTGGTAGTTTCAGGGCCATTTCAGCAGTATAAAAAAATATTCGTTCTCAACTAATTTAATAGAAATTGCCTAAAGAAAAATGATTGAACCAGTGTAATAATGTTCCTGGCCACAAGGTGGGAGCAAAGGCACATAAAAACATTTGCCAGGCTATGATTTGAGTGTCATCTACTGCAAAAATCTCAGAACCTGATCATCCTGAAAGAAATAAAGAGACCAAAATAACAACATAAATAAATGATGTAGGCCTATTAAATATATAATGCATTAAGTCAAAATACCAATCAATAGATAAAGCTAAATAGACGGTTTTGCCTGAATTCACGTTAGTTTCTAAAAGTATCTAATCGTATTTCTTAGTTGCTTTTAGTGGAAAGTAATGCATTACGTTACTTCTGCGTTACTTTTTCTCAGCTTAGCTGGGCTTGCTTATTTATTTAGTAAAAACCAAAAGCAACCTTTCTATTTTTGGCAAATGTAAAGTCTCTTTCATGTGAACAAGTGAAAAAAAGTGAAGCCTGTTTGAGGTAAATGCAAATTTGCATCTGTACGTTAGAGGGCGCGACTCAAACAAATGTGGATTAGAAAAGAGTATACGCAAAAGAAATGTCAATATTCTTACTTCAGCAATAAAAACTAAAAATATGAAACACATTTCATGTTTGAAGGGTTTGTAATAATGGGAAGATGTTAGCATATAAAGTTTTTCGGTGTATTTGAATTGAGACCAGATATTCTCCACATATTCTCTGTTATAGTTATGGTCAGAGATCTAGAAGTGAATTATGTTCATTGAAAGTCAGTGCACTTTTTTGTATGGCAGGCTATGTAAACGTCACAGCATCTCCTTAAAGGGATTGTTCACCAAAAAAAAAAAAAAATTCTGTCATCATTTACTCACCCCCAAGTTGTTCCAAACCTGTATAAATTTCTTTGTTCTGCTAAACACAAAGGAGGATATTTTGAAGAATGTTTGTAACCAAACAGTTGTGGGGCACAATAGACTGCCATAGGGAAAAAAACAAAAAACAAATTTAATTTGGGGGCGAACAATCACTTTAAAGAACACAATGTATAGAATAGCTATAATATGTAGCTTACTGGTGACACAGGAAAAGAACATAATGTAATCTGTCAGACAGGAAGTGAGGTCAGTATCAAAACTTTAAATCATCCAATAATGTACACTACCATCAAAAGTGTGTATAACGCTATGAAATGTGTAAATTCTTTCAAAATTAAAATGTAAGAAACTGAAGCCATTGCCAATTTACAAACATATTCATGTCATAAACATTTGAACATGTTATAAATATTATATTCATGTTATAAACATTTGAATCAAACTACAGCATTCAGGAAAGTCTCCTCGTGAAAAAGGGGAAGAAAATATCACAAACTATAAAGAGAAACAGTGATCACACACACACACACACACACACACGTGTTTCTTATATCATACTTCTTTCTTAAATTTTAGAACAATTGACTAAAAGTGAAAAAGTGACATCATTGTTTGGTTTTAAAGCAGAACAATTAATAAAATCCCAGATTAAAACAGAAAGTACATAATGTATTCTGTTCCACAGAGCATATTTGTCACTCCACTAGTAGACAATACACATTCCACTGAATTTCTTCTGAGAGCATCAGGCGGCTGCTATTGTGTTCACTTCCTGTTGTGGGCAACAGAGTGACATCACTTTGCTTGATATGCGCATTGAGTAATTTCTCATTTGACTGCTGAATTCTAGTCAACACAGAATTTAACAGCTACAGATTGTGTCCTTTATTTTGAAACTGGATCTGATAATATGTATCATTGATTAATGTCCTGAAATTATGAAAAAAATATTTACCTTTTTTGATAAACAGATGAAACAGCATGAATACAGCATGAAACATACAATGTATGAAGATACCCATCAGTCTGTTTTGTTGGTTTTAGAGTAGTTCATTTGGGCACTTGTTTGCTGGTCGGACTGGGAGATGACCAGGCCAACCATCTAAACCCCCAGCTTATTAACTAGTTAAGACAGTCAAACCACAGTTTTACATTTCAAGCATTAATACTGCATTATTTCTTAAGGAAATCAGTTATAAAGTTGGTTATTAGGTCAAGTGATAACTGACAATGTGGCTAAATGCAAATAATAACCTTGCTATCCGGCTAAATCCCAGGGCTGTACCACAGTGGACATGCAATACATTATAGTATAGGCTATTTTACATTGTAAAAAAAAAAAATAAGTAGGCTAATTCTTACAACTGAAGACAAATTTTGTGGCTTTAAGTTCCAGATTTTGTCTGTTGGGCATATATAGTACGGCCTGTTGGTATCTGTACGGCTGAGGTAATCATGAATCTTTCAAACATCATTGACTGGATTTGATTAGATCAAATCAATCCTGTAATAGTGTTTTAAACGTAACTCTCCATATACATAAAAAAGTATTACGCACAGAAGATGTGTCCTATTTTACGTTTTTCTTTAAGAGCATAACACGCAGACGATCCCTGACGCGCGATGGAAGCATCTGCACAATGATCAATGGAGAAATACTATATAAGATCTGAATCCTTGATACACATGAACCCGTGGATGAAAAACATTATGAGAGATTATTTGTCGCATTATTAATTTCTAAGGAAAATGATACAATGTATAGTAGGGGGGACACAAAGAAGTGCATATGGAAATAGGCGTGACAGTGTGCTTGCAGTAATTTGTCAAATGTAAATGCACCCCATTTACAGCAAATTGGTTTGATTGTCCATCTTCGTGCATGTAAACATGAGTTGTGGTGTAAGTATATACAAATGGGCTTGATTGCATGCTTTTTTCTGCTCAAATCTATTCGGTTAGATATTGTTTGACAGTAATAATTGCTGTTGCATAGCATAGTTCGGGAGAAAACATCATTTGTAAACTCATAATAGGCGACTAAATGCAAGGGCGTTTATTTTCTCCTCAGCCCATCGCTGGCAATTGTCTGCCGTCGAATAGTAACGAAGCAACGAGCCCTTAGTAAATGTGGGCTTAATGAAACCCTGTTCATTTAACATTAGAAGATAAAACAATTTGTTCGTTGTAAGTGTATATTGTATCCAGTGTAAGAACAACTAATTATATAAGCTGTCTGCCTTTGTGATAGATGCAGGAACAAGAACAAAGGACGAAACTTCAGCACTTCCTGTCCGAACTTGCAATACTGGGTTCGTTACAGGTTGGTTGTTACCGAAGTGATACTACGTACCATTTCTGGTGCTGTTTTAATTACATATTTGAAGTCATTAAAGATTGTGCCACTGTATTTTATGTCTGTCTGTAGGGCTTCCATTATTTTCAGCCCTGGCTAAGAGGGAGAGAGGAACTTCTGTTGACCGTGGTCAACGATGACTTGGTGGGGTCTTTGTTAATCTGTTTATCTCTCTTTATTTTCTGTCACACAGTTTTTATTTCCAAAAATGAGTTTAATATGTTTCAAGATGTCAAGACATCCCTGGTAGAGCAGCTACAAACATACTAGTATATCTCTGGAAATAAAGTTAATCTCAAACTCAAGTGCTGCTGCATTAGTGACAGTTACATCTGATGACTACATCTGTTTTTGCTCACAGAGATGGCGTTCTCCTGGGTACGCTGTGTCTGTGGCCTCCGCCTTCACCAGCTCAACCTGCAGTAGCAGTTACAGTTTGGACAGCGATTACGACAGCTCACCTTTAGCAGGAGAAGAACCACCTCCGCAGCACAAACAACCGATGCCAGAGGCCACACAGCAACATACTCCCAGCAGGTGGAGAGGAAATATCCTTGGACCCTAGCAAATATAAACTGAGTTATGTAAATCAATTATTTTCATTATTCCCTTGTAGGGATGTTGATTCGCATCTTCTCCCAGCCTCACCCAGTGAACGAGAGATCGCTGTTCCTGTGAGTATCATTTCAGATTCAAGGGCCAATGACAAATTCACGGATTAAGGACACTACCAATCTTAAAACACACTGGCAGTGTTAATTAGGCATGAGAAAATATACATTACCATTCAAAAGTTTGGTGTCTGTACGAATGTAATGGAAGAAGTCTCTTATGCACACAAAGGATGCATTTGTTTGATCAAAACAGTAATATTGTGAAACTGCTTTCTATTTCGTTAAATATTTTTGATATAATGTAATTTGTTCCTTGGATATCAAAACTGAATATGTAGCATCATCACTCCACTTTTCAGCGTCACATGATCCTTTTAGAAATCATTCTAATATGCTGATTTGGTGCTCAAGAAACATGTATTGTTATTATCAATGTTGAAAACATTGCCTAATTTTTTGTAGAAACTGTGATGAATCTTTTGTAACATAACTTATAAATGGTCATGTGCATATTTATTTAAGATGAAATACAGAATAGGTTGCATAGTGAACTCCTGTTGTATTTTCCCCTTTTGACTTTTCTATGAGAGTTTTTCGATTGTCTTGCGATGTTCGAGGCTTTCAAAAGTTTTTTTTTTCTCATTGCAGGAAATGAACTGCACCCTGTTCCTGTTAGCTGGCTATGCCAAGTATGGACAACCTTATGCCTGGATTCGATCCAATCATGAGCGCCTAGTAAACGTTGGAGGGACTGATACGCTAGTCAAAGATACACCAATGAAACTTAAGTCCATCACAGACTGGGTTTCAACATCCCAAGGTTTTAAGATCAACTTTTATTGACCATAATTGTATAAACCATTTCTTCATGTTCTTGGCTCAAGGTTTAGAATCTTCTACAATCGTTTATTATATAAAAAGTTTATAGATTATGTATGAATGCACATATGACTTACTTTAGTGGTTTATGGTGGCACACCTGAAGGACAGTGATCAAACATTTCACCTTTACTTAAAATTTAGCAAAAGAACTAAACTTCACTTATTCTATTGACGTTTTAATTTTAGAGGGGCTTTACATAACACACTAATCTTTTCTCTGCCCTGTAGAAACTCACATATGGGATGTAGTAAGTGAGTTGGTGGGTCTGTGTACCATGCCACCTCCCGACAACCCCTTTTCTCTGGACATGCGCTATCTCCAAACCCTTTCCCTCCCAGAACGCTTCCTGGCCACTGGGGCCCTCTTGAATTTCCTGGAGATGATTGTGGTTCAGGGAAGCCGAGAGGAACCGTTCTATGATCTAGGTGAGCACAGAACTTGAATCTCTTTGAAAGTCTGGAGTCCGGGAAATCTATGATCCAAACATTTTAACGTTCTTTTGTCATTGTGCTCACAAGATAAGGGGTGAAAGAAAAACAATACAAAAATCCAAACATGGTGAAGTCTTAGGTTTGATTCATACATCCTGTGTCTATCACGTATACCGGTAATCACATGGCTGAATCATAGAATCACTTTTTTATCACAATTTTTCTTCCACAGCTGTTACCGGTTTGTGTAAAACAGACCTTAGGCTAGTTTTATCATCACCCTCTGAAACACTGTTTCTTCTACTTTGTTTTTTAGTTGTGGCAGAGTTGGTGCCATTAAGACGACTTCATTTCCAAAGCCTCTCTGACTTCCATAAGTTTCAAGGCAGTGACAGATTTCACAGGACTTCAATTCCTTCACCTGGCAAATGAGAGCTGATGCTTCAAAATACAACATACAAGGGTATTACATTCCAAAAGGATTTTTGCCATTTGGTCTAAAACTCAAAACATCACAATCTAGAACTGTAACAAGTTAAATCATGAACTAATTACTGATTATTTTGTTCTTTCTTTAAACAACGAGGTTCAATTATGACAGCATTAGCCCCATGACATTAAGCTCCTAAATATCAGCCATGGCATGTTTTTGTGAACCACGTACATGTATTTGAAAAATGATGAAATCAGACCAGGAGTATTTTAATCCCTTGCATTAAAAGATTTGCACCCCATGACTTCAGCAGAAACTGCTCTCTCTTTAAGGATTTAGTCAGTCCTGGAAGTCAAGGAAACTGGCTTTTTAGATGCTGTTTACATTACAACGTTTTCAACTGGACATTCATTTACATGACAACAGCGCTTTAAGGGCCTGAATACACTAACACTTCAAAAGTTTCAAAGTGCAAGTTTTTGAAAACATTCTCAGTGCAAACTACAAAAAAAATAAAAAAAGACGTGTATTACTGCTGCCTTCACACGCTATCGTAAATTTGATAATTCCAATTCCAATAATTGATAATAAATCGTGATTATGAGTTCATTGCATTTAAGTTTCGAAATGGGAGGGTGTTCATGTGCAATTTTTACCTAGGAAACTCGTATTTACTATGATTCTGAGAGCATGTGAAAGCAGCATTAGTGTTCAGTATATAAGTGCTTTGTGTTTCTGTCTAAAGTGACATTGCCAACTACTGGCCTGGCATCCTTAAGACAGCGTTTGTAGTTTTCGCAGATCCACGTGAAACGCAAAAGAAAAACTCTTCCATTTTTAGTACATTGTAGTCATGTAAATGTATACTTAGAAGTTTTGGTGTCTTCAATAAAAGGTACCAAAAGTGGTTTTCACAGCAATGTCATAGAAGAACCATTTTGGTTCCCCAAAAGTCCCTTTCAGTAAACAGTTCTTAAAAGAACTTGGAATGAAAAGGTTCCACGGATGTTAAAGGGTCTTCATGGAACCATCAATCCCAATAAAGAATCTTTATTTTTAAAGGGTGTTTTGTGCATTGAATAAATGAATAGATCACAAGACACATGTTTCATGAATAAAAAGTTTAATATTCCATAAAATACATTTAATAATTAAATAGTTTTAAAATAAGGTACAAGAACATTCATAGAACATTAAACACCTCATAAAGCAGATATTACAGATCCAACAACAGATCCGAAGTCTTTGTAGTGTGAGATATGGTTTAATACTATAAATAAAATCCATAAGGATAAAAATGAAAAAAAGCGCATCAGGCAGAATGTTTAATGCCATGAGGGACTGACTGTATACTACTGTGATATGATGCAATTCTCAGTGAGCATATGTAACAGTGTGAAGAAAATGGCTACTTGTGGTGCTAGACAATCCTTGTTCTAGGAAAACTTGATTGTTCTAGTAATGCGAAGCTGGGTATCCTTAGAAAAAAATACTTGGTTTATGCAACCTGGCCTTTTAAAAATGATTACTTGGACTTCATAAGTACATGTAACTGCTGTGCAACAATGCTGCTTTTTCAAGGACATGACGCTCTATGCAAGCATACTTTAGAATCAGTGAGCGCTCTGAAGTCATAAGCGGTTGCCTGTAGACAGTGACTCGGTTAGCTTTTTTCTGATGTTGTAAAACAACCTCCAGTTACAGAGAAAAAGAGAAGGAGAGGTGCATAAGCCATTATGGCTTCAAACTCCTGGAATGCAGGTGCATAGAGGTTTTACTGTGTGCTCTTCAAATGAGAACCAGTCTCTCTAACCATAGACTTAATTTTCTATTGGGAATTAGGACCTATGCTTCAAGCTCAACGCTTGAATGACTTGGAACTATGAATAAAAGTGGCAAATTGAGGTAGAACCAGGCAAAGCAGGACATGGCTATGATAGACCACCAGAAACAAGAATTTCAGTACCTGTCTTTCCAATGCCAAATAACCAGTCCTGATAGTCAAGCCGGTCCTGATGGCAAGTAAATGCGCAGTAAATAATTCACCATGAATGACGGTCACAAAGGATGTAATGTTAATTCCATATCATTAGTAACAACGTGTAGAGATTTGGCCATATGAAAAAAAGAGCATTTAGTGAGCATACATTCATTTAAGATAAAAACCTGATCTTTACAAAGCACATTTACAGTATAAAAATCATGACTTCCTTCATGCATTTGGAACAGGAACACTTTTCAAATGCTTTAACGTTGACATTCTGATCCTGATACTGTTTACCATCATGCATCCACCCTCTTTCCACACAGATCCTCTCTTGATAGCCCTAATACAAACAAAAACTGTCTTTGCTCATCAGTCATATTAACAAAATATCCAGATATGTTCACAGGAGGAAACTGACTAGAATCCCTCAACTCCATGATGGCTTTAAAACTAGATGCCAGTTCAGTCCAGATGAACAGCTTTGGTTTTGTCTCTTTGTCTTTAAGCAAACAGACCTAAAATAAATGAACCCATCAACAACCAAAAATAATTATCTCTGGAAACCTATTTATCACTTTGGTAAATTGGTAACCTCAAATGTGTTGGCTGTTCAGACAGACTCAGCACAAACTTGAGTTGCAAACTATCAAAGCTCAAAAGTTCCACCAGTTATAGGTGTGGTTGTCCTTTTCCTCACATTCAGTTCTGGAAATTCCCAGGCATCACAAAATTAAGGTCCAGGGTGTGATGGGGACTCTCAGTGCCAGTTGTCGCTGGCAGAACCTCTTCTGGTGATGGCACGGAGGGGACTGCGAGACACCGACCCCCTCTTCTTCCAACGGACTGCAACACAAAACAAAAGACAATTACAACTTTGAATTAGAAATAAAAAGAACATTGAGGAAATGTAAACTTTGTAGAATTTTACAAGATTCTAGTGCCTAATCAATAACGCCTACAACAAGCTAATCAGATCCTGCATCCCAATGTCCATACTATCCATCCTAAATAGTATGCGAGTGTGTCCCAAAGCATAGCATGTTGAAAACAGTATGTCCCCGGATGGTCTACCATTTCCAGTGAATCTGTGCACACTATATAGGCTAATACTCTCCACAACCCATTGCGCTTTGAATGAGGATTCAGTTCAGAACTTCAAACAGGAGTAAAAAGTGTTTTTAAAAAAAACAAAAAAAAACAAACAAACAACAACTACAAAACATCCTGCATTATAAAAAAGGTTTGAGTGACTAATAATCAGTTTAACCTGGTAAAAAAAAAAAAATATATATATATATATATATATATGTGTGTGTTATATTTCATCTGCAATAATGATGTGGACTTTTATAAAGATCCGTTTGATCAACCAAAACCAAAAATTGTCCGCACACTGAAAGACATGAAATTAAACCAAGGCAAGGGTCTATCACAAAAATTACTTTAACTTCAACAAGGTGAAAAATTTTCAAAAAAGTGAAAAGAGACTTAAAAACAGACCAAAGTTTTAGGGTTTTCTCTTTGGTCTGTTTTTAAAGACACTTTTCCGGTAATTTTTCACCTTGCAGATGTTAAATTAAAGTAATTTTTGTGATAGACCCTTGCCTTGGCCTAATTGACCCGTCGCAAAGACCCGCCCCCTTTAGTTACTGTCACTTTGCCCGACAAGCCATGCGCTCTCACGCCACACATTCACGCAGTGAAAAATACATCCCGGAGCAAAGAGGACACTGACAACATGTCGACAGACATATGAAACGGTTTCATATTTAATATATCATATTTTTTTTAAACAATAAATACCGTATAGTGTTTCTTTAATGTGTCGTGACAGATCGCTGAAGCTCCTTCGAGCGGCTCGTGAACTAAACATCTCTTCGTTCTAGTTCATTTATTGCATCAAATAAACATGAATGGACACCAGAAGGAATGTTGTTTCAAGTGCCGAAAGACGGGAGAATGCACAATTCTTGAAGTTCAAGTTCACCAACATTAATCTACTAACTCCCCTGACTGCTTTGTCAGACAAAATGGCAGATTCGGGGTTATGATCGGTCAGATCAAACTGTTGCCAACTTACAATTGCCAATTATCTTTCAGTGTGCGGACAATATTGGTTTTATGGTTGATCAAACTTTTGTTGATTTACGCACATGTGAACGAACTGGATATTTTTTGGAGCGCATACAATATCATTTTTGATAAAGATCTGTTTGGGCAATAACTTTTAAATGCACCATTATGTATTGGTTCACAAAAAGAATACATACTTTTAGGGCATAGTATAAGTAGGTGAATTGGGACGCAGCAAAAGTCTTCAGGATTACTAGAAAGCTATGGGCAGGCGAGTTTGATCATGGTTGGAGCCAAACTTTGCCAGAAAACTAATCATGAGGGCCAGAATAGAGAAGCTCTGTGCTAGTGGTAGCACTCCTCATTGAACTGATTTACAATACATTTTTTGTATTTGGCAGATGCTTCCATCCAAAGTGACTTGCATTGCATTCAAAGTATACATTTTATAGTATAGTTCCTCGTTCCCGTTTAGCTCCAACCCTAATTAAACACTCTAGAACCAGCTAATCAACTTCCAGGCAGGTGCTTTGAAGCTGGTTGGAGCTAGGACAGTGGCCCTCCAGGAAGGGAGTTTGACATGTAACATACAGGAATCTTGCACTCATTGGTCTCCACTTTGTCCCTCTTCAACTCACCTTTTCCCAAACTGGCTGGCAATGTTGACCCTCTGGGTGCAGTGGGCGTACCAGGCATCTCTGGTTCTTTAGTGAGGCTTTCCCCCTGTGGCAAGGTGGCACATCCACCCTGCCAGTCATTAAGCGCTCGCTGAAACGACCTCGCCAGGCAGGCGGTCATGTCCTTTGCCCTTTCTGCCCGACTGCACCAGAACACTCTGCATTGCAGTTGCTGACCGGGCTGCCTGCAGATGTACAGAAACACATTGGGTCTGGCCGTGTGCGAAGCGCAGTACGCAATGTCCTGCAAGTAGGTCTTGGTGAGCTGCCTTCCGGTACTCAGTTCTTTAACCTCAACGTATCGGGGACGCACTACCAGGGCATGATCTTTAGAAAGTTTCCCAGGGGTCCCATCTAGCAAACGATCGATGGCATCCTCCGGCCTGTTCCAAGTCCAGAGAGAAGATCTTCTTGGTGCCAAGGTAGTGCACCTTGAAAAGGGGATCGCCGTGAGAGAGACTCTCCGTGCGGTCACGACGGAATCTCCGCCGCAGAGCCGCTGGTGAGTTCTTTAGAGTCTGCATTAGATGGAAGGAGGCCAGAGCCATCGTTGGAGAGGACTGAAGGGGAGGTTTTTTGGAATTACAGGGATCCTTCTCCTGCTTATCCAGTAAGCCTCCCAGTGTGGCACAGCGAAGTATAGCCTTGAGATCTGAAGCAAAGGAGGAAGAGAAATGTTCTGTCATACTCATAAGGTGAAAATCCCAACAACTGGAAAACACATTAAACAATGCAGGCATGATTGAAATTGTCTTTTTTCTTTACCCAAAAGAGACATTTACTCAAGTGTGATCTAAGAGTTACTTTTCACTTGACTTATATTTTTAGACACACACTACTTTAATGTTTAAGTATAAAATGACCCAGAACATTATGTTCTTATCTGTCAATCAGACAACTGTAAGCTCTTCATGGAAAAATATCCACAAACCCACACCCGAGACCTCAGGATTGGTTTCAGTCAAGCATTAACACACTTATGCATTGTCTCCTCCTGCATGCAGCACAGGAGCTTCAAATATTAAACAGGCCACATTTGCGTCTTGCAAGAGTGGAGGAACGTCTGTCATCTGTGAGTCATCTGAGACACTTTGCTGTAAAAAAATGTGTTGTGGGGACATTGAGAAGTGCTTTCCACTTCAATTTAGAACTGTCACACCATTTTGAAGGGGCTTATTTTGTTCATGTTCAGATAAGATACTCTTTCAAGTAGGGATGGACAAATAAAAATATATAGAGTTGGGCAGAATTTATCTAAACGTTTAATACAGACTGATACTGATTAATATATTTCTTAAAATCAATATGGAACCAATATCAATCTAGCATCTCAAGTGTCAAGTAACTGACCAAGAAAATGATGCATGTCCCTTTAAGTATATACTTGGTATGTTGAAACATGCACACCACCCTTTTAAAACATGTACTTTAACAAAGCCTAGTGTTAACAGGCCCTTGAGGGGCTCATTAGTTCAAGTCCAAATGCATAGAGGAGTGTTGAAGTTCTACCTTGCTGAAATTATGTAACACTTGGAGCTGCCGATTCTTCCTTTGTCTTGTGTTCCAGAAAACATGTCACTTTTATTCCCATTGTGTTGGCCATGTGGCCGATACCATTGTGCTGCATTTTATTTTTTCTGCAGTCTTTTTTTCTGGCCCATTATTTCAACATCCCCAGAGGCTTCTGATGTTGGTCACCACTCAGACCTCCAACTGGCTTTAGCTCTAAGGCCTATTGAGGAGAAACTTTCTACAGGAAACAGCTTTAGCCGACATCCCGCCACCTTCATAACATTTTTTGTACTAAAGACAATGGTGTATAATAGTGTCTGTAATGTGAGGAATGCAAACATAAAATAACTTAGACTGATTTGATCTAGAGGCAACAACACAAACACACTCCTAAGGAACCAACAACCTCTTTATCAACCCTTGAAAACAACAGCCTAGTGAACTATCTGAAACTGACATTTATTTTATTATTTACAGCATTTTAATAATTGTAACAGTTGTCCAAATTTTTTCATGTGGTCTCATTTTGTTGTCGTGAGATACTCAGATGTACTCACATGGTTATGACGTTCATAGTCAAATACAGTAGACAACCAGGCATAAATGTAAAGTCATTCTGATGGTTATCGCAGCTAATAATAGAGACAAGCTTTTTAAAACATGCCGTAGTCAACATGGAGGAAAAACACAGCTCTAACTCACTAAAAACGTTTGCATTGAACTTTAGTCAGAGATCCTCACTGTGGTCATCCACAAGTCTTGAAGAGTTAATTATTACAAACCAGTGCAATTACTTCATAGTGGTTGAATCACTAATGCTTTTTTAATAGCCTAACTGATGCCAATATAGATATTGCTGACATACTGTGGGAAAACCTCCCTAAAATAGCTTACTCTTTTTTCCAGTCTGGATTTACAGTGGTTCTGATCAGATAAAACGTTTACCAATTTAAATTTAAAATGACAGTAAATTGTTGAATTGAGTCTGACATCCATTTTTCCATAAAGAAAAACAAACAAAATAAACCAACTTAAGAAAAAAAAAAATGTAAAATTTAAGGGTGACCGAGCAAAAACCGCATGCGCATAAATCAAGTCTCCTAAATCTCGTACGTTGCCTTTGCATTCAGTCATTGAAACTCACCTTTCATGCACTCTTCGCTTTTAGTCCGGCACAGATAAATCATGCGTCCTCCTCAAACCGCTGAATGGAAAGCAGACGTCGAAACCTCGTACTTTTTATCACCTTGTAAAACGTTTTTAGCTAAAAATCGAAACCGTAGCGTCAGAGGCGCTTCACGATACACTGAAACGAACGCGCTCTTTCACAATATCGGGAGTGGATATGGTACGAGACAAGCGCGTGCTCTTCTAGCGTGGGCAGCGCGGCTCTGCTTACCTCACTGTGCGCTCAGACTAACCGAATGAGTCAAGCGCGCGTCTGCAGCGCTATATTTGAACGGCGAGGGCACGCCTCCGCGGGGAGATATGAGACAACCATGAGGAGACCGAATCAACGAGCGCTGGAAGTGTGTGAGGAGGGTGTGGGTAAATTGCAGCCCTGAAGAAACCCCCCACCGAAAAAAAAAAAGGTGGAGTGCGAAAGTGAAGTGAATATGTAAATACAAAAGAACAGATAACATCGAAATATGACGAACCTGCTATAAGTACAAAGACTGATAAGGGAACACAACTGAATGTGTTTGTGTGAGTATGTTTAGTACTATATATTTAGTATCCTTTTTTTAAAGGATAAGGTCAAATTTAAATGTAAAGGACTAGATTTGGCATTTTATTAAACAGCTGACAAGTAGAGGATACCAAGGAGAGCACCATCAGTTTAACCACCTCCACCTTCCCTAAAGGGCAGTAGAAGTTGTAGTAGTAAGATTGATTTTTATATAAAAATATAATGCATTTACAAAATAAATAAATAGATAATGAAAATAAAAGTATAATTTAATATTTAATACTTTTTTCATGATTATTATAATGTATGTTAAATGACAGATTTGTTATCATCAGTAAATTCTGTTGTTTAATTATGTATAATGATAATACAAACTTTTCATATGCATTTGCATTTATTAGATGGTAACTTGTAACACTTTCTAAGGGTGTTTACATGACACTAAATGTACTAAAAACTAAAAAAGTTTTTTCTTTGCATTTTTGCACACACACCTGTAAGGAAACAACCTGTTAGTCAACCTTTGTAAACATCTGACCCAGAATGAACATTGTGAAATATCTGAAATGGCTTTTTTTTTTTAGTTTACTGCATTTTAATAATTGTTACAATTGTTTAGTGTTTTTCATTTGGCCTCATTTGTTGTTGTGTGAGATGTCCTAACATGATAATGATGTTCATTTGAAATACAGTACATAACTATGCATAAATGTCATTCTGATGGGTATCACTTAGTTGCAGTGCAGCTAATAATAGAGACAACCTTTTTAAAACATGTTGAGGCCAACATGAAAGGTAAAATACAGCTCTAACTGACTTAAAAAGTCTGTATTGAACTTTAATCAGGGATCGAAAACTTTTAAAAACACTATAAGCCAGGCCAATAGTTGGCGTTGTCACTTTGTAAATAAACACTACTGAACATGTAATACGCATACACACGATGCCACCATAAATTCATGCTTTTCTAGTTTACACAAAGACAACAAAGGTATCGTTTTCAAAAACTTGCACTTTGAATCCCTTTTTCAAAAGTTTACATTTCCAGGCACCCAAAACGCTGTTGTTGTGCAAATGAACGCATCGAACGTTTTCTGTTTTTACTTGAAAACGGTAAACAGCCCTTATATACTTCTACGGACGCACAGCGATTGCACAAAATATGACAGAATAGATATTTGAAGCAAACGGGACTTAAATTAATTTAGCTAATCACCAATATAGCAAACAACTTTCAAAGAGTTAATTAGTGGGGTGAATAATTGAAAGGTTAATAATCATGGAACATCAATGCCAAGGTTGCTTGATTATTCCCAAATGGAGATGATGCATCACCTGCAGAATTTAATAAAGTATCCTATCTGTTGCTCTTGTGCCTGAGCAAGGCAGTTAACCTCGGCAAGAGGCGAATGGACCAACTGTTTCTGTCCCTTAACGACATCTTTCCCATTGCAACCAAAGACTTCACACTGTGCTTCCCCCCTCAAAATGCTACTCACCATTTTGCAAATTGGCTGTAATTTATCGTCCTTTCTTTCGCACTGCTAGTTATGCTTCTCTCTGTCAGAGCTGTGTTTATACTGTACTTTTATTGTTTAGTTGTATGATATTATTTCTCTAGAGCCCTCATTTTTTTAAATCTCTTTCTATTCTGTATATTAATGAACACAATTTCCACTAGCCTAGTTTTTTGATATTATGAATCTTGTCTGCTAAATAGTGAATCTCGGTTTTTTTAAGTGAACTAGAGTACACAAATAAAGAAAATTGGATGTCTTATATTTTAGATGACTTAAACATTTCTGGGCTTTTCGGTAGGGAAGGTGAAAGTGAATTGAGTTAATTCATGCCATGTGTGTGGACTGAGAAAGGAACACTGAGCCCCTGTGTAATCAGCAAATGGGAGGCTGGGGAGACACACCCACCAAAGTACCTTTGGTAGCACAGCAGTGCTATTATACAACTGCCAATGACGCCACAACCCCCCCACCCCCACCCCCCCAACAAAACACAAACACACACACGCCAAATGCATAATGAGTCCAATACATTCAGTACAAACACACTGTCTTTCATGTAAACCCAATATGAAAAACATAGTGTGCCAGGTTCATTGCACAGTGCCAAAGAAGGAATGACTGAACAATTGTCACGGGTAAAGCTTTTGACGTAAACTGCTTCACGTTTTTGCCAGTAGGATGGCAAATTGGGATGAACAAGTAGGGTATCATGCTTGAAAAAAATATTATATAAATGTAATAGAAACTGCTGTAGGCTTTAAAAAATAACTTTAAAAAATAAAAATAACTTTGTCATGTCTGTGATCTTTTTGGTTATATCACTGATCTTAATCTAATGTCCATTAAGTTTAGTTGTTGTTTTCTTAGGGGCGGAGTTGCTATTTGTGGAGCCTGAGAACTTCAGGAAAGCAAAGCATGAAAAGTGTTTGCTGCTTTCTTTCTTCAGCTTAACATCTTAATCAAAGTAACCACCCACTTCTCTCTGAAAACCTCCATATCTTATCTCACAGGCCTAAACTAAAACTTTCCAACAAAAACAAGAAAATCTCAAAAAGCAGACAGCGCCTGTTCTAAATACAGTTGGGGACAATTGACCCTTCGCAACAAAACCCGCCCCTGCTGCTATACCCGACAACCCTTGCTCTCTCACACCACACATCATGTTCTCACGCAGTGAAAAATACATCGCGGAGCAAAGAGGACACTGACAACGTAAGAAATAGTTTCATATTTAAAGTATTGTAATTTTTTTAAAGCAGTTTAAACTCTAAATACCATACAGTGGCTCTTTAATGTGTCGAGACAGATCCTTCAAGCGTCTCGTGAACCGATCATCTCTTCATACTAGTTCATTTATAGCATCAAATAAACACGAATAGACATGAGAAGGAATGTTGTTTCAACCGCGGAAAGACGTGAGTACACACAACATTTCAAGTTAAACAACGTTAATCTACTATAGGCTACTCCCTGACTGCTTTGTCGGATAAGATGGCGGATTCAGTGTTATGATTGGTTTGACTGCCTGTCAATCAAACTGTTTGCGAAGGGTCAATTGCTTAAATTGTGATTTGGGCTTTTTCTCTCCATAAGCAGGTAGGCATTTAGCAGATGTTTTATCCAGAGCGACAAAGACGATCCCCTTGGAGAACCTTATTTATGTTACCTAAGGGCCAGTTCACTTCAAGGACAATAACTATAATGATAAAGATATAATTCTAAAAATCCTTTTAAATGTGAAAGATTAGCAGAGTCCACAGGACAATAAATTCACAAAAGAGTATCACTGGAATCACTTTCAGAATGATTTTCACTGGCTGATGAATGATAAAACACATTGACAGCCAATCAGAATCAATCCTGCTTTAAGGAGTTTGAGCATTTAAAGCAGCAGACGACAAAACTGCAGGATGCGCTTATAATAAACAAAACAATATTGTGCTTTGGTGTGGATGCTAATATAGTTATTATAGCTATAGTTCTTGGTGTGAACAGGCTTTAATGATAACGAACTATATTTATTCTAAAAATCGATCCAAATATAATAGAATAACAGAATACACACCACGATTATAACGATAATGGCACAGAGAAACAATATCGTTGGAATCACATTCAGAACTTTTTTTTTCTAGCTGATGAGAAATAAAAACTTTGAGAGCAAATCAGAATCCATCCTGCTTTCAGAACTTGCATTTAAAGAGGCAGATGACAAAACTGCAGCGCACTTAAAGAGTTAGTTCACCCCAAAATGAAAATTATGTCATTAATTACTCGCCTTCATGACGTTCCACACCCACAAGACATTTTCAGAATACGAATTAAGATATTTTTGATGAAATGCGAGAGCTTTCTGATATTCTCGTTGCTTAATAAAAATTAAGGTTGAACCACTGTAGTCACATGGACTATTTTAACGATGTCTTTACCTTTCTGGCCCTTAAAAGTAGTCATTGCGATGCTTTCTATGGAGGAGTCAGAAAGCTCCCAGATTTCATCAAAAAGATCTTAATTGGTGTTCCAAAGATGAACAAAGCTCTGACGGGTTTGGAGCGACACGAGGGTGAGTAATTATTGACAGAATTTTCATTTTTGGCTGAGCTAACCCTTTAAAATAAACAGAAAGATATCATCAGCTGGTGTGGATGTGGATGTAGTTATCATTATAGTTATTGTTCTGGGTGTGAACAGGCCTTAAGGGTGTTATGATACTCCAGTTTGCTCTGCTCAAGTTGAAGTGGATTAACCTGTTTTACATGAATGTCTTAAGTTTTACAGTGCTTATTTATTAACATGCACAAATACATACTTCTGTTGCAAAGTCATGATGCTGAATCATAATGAGGTTAAATAGTTACAGTGACAATTATGATTCAAATGTGTGACACGTACATTATTTGCACTTGTGGTATTTGATTTGGAGAGACTCCTAATTAGTTTCTATCAGTTAATGTACATAATTTTTTACTAATGTCTGTTTAATATAATTATAAATCACTTTTTCAAAGGACTGTAAAATAAGACTGAGAGTCAGGGTTAAGGGATGAATGCTTTAATTTGGAACACAGAGACATTTATTAGTACTGGACTTTGTCTGCTATAGCAGATTAGGAGACAGCTGCGCGCTGATTTACGTGTGACCTCTGACAAAGCGCTGGTGCTAAATTTAGTGATGGTAAGCATGCCATGAACAACATTATTCGATTAGTTGTGGCAATTTATGCAGCATCTCCCACGTAACACGCTTTGAGTTGAGCTCACAACCTTACAGTAACCTGCATGTATGGACATTAGGACAATGTCAGTCTCATTGCCTAATGTAATTCTAAATTAGATGAGCTTTTATTAACCCTGTTGAAGTATAAGGTGGCAATCATCTAATATTTTAAAATACGTAAACAGTCTTCCTTTTAATCAAACAAGACAAATGCCATAGATTTATCTGACAAAAACACTTAAGTAGCACGAAACATAACATTCTAAGCATGAGCTTCCTGTATATCTTTTTTAGATATGGGATTGTATGTTGTATTTACAGTTTCAAATTTAGAGCTTTTTATACTTTCAAGTGATCTTTCTTTTACCTAAATGCATCAAAAACAAGACTTTGAATTCATTCATGTTCATTGCCATGTTTTCCTATAAGATGAATGTTTTGTTTTATTTTATTTTTCTCAGAATATGAAGCATATAAATTAGTGTAACCTACAACTAATACTCAAATACATGTTTAAGGAATAAGAAAACAAAGGATAAAAAAGGACACTATGCCAAACCTTTATGTCAACACAAACTAATATAAACCTCAGGGTAATTTAGGGGCCGTTTGGGGGCCTTTGGAAAACAGGTATCAAAGTGCAGATGTTTGAAAACTATGCAGTTATCATCTCTGTGAAAAACTACAAAAATGTGAATTTATGAAAATTGGTGACATCGTGCGCATGCGAATCATGTTCAGTCAATATGGGTGTAGTGTTTCTTTACAAGGTGACATCGCCAACTACTGGCCTGGCATGAATAATACAGCGTTTTTACTCGTTTTGGCAGATCCATGTGAACGGGATCATTTTGACAAAACCTTTAAAGGAAAATCTTTTCCATTTTTAGAACAATATTGCCTTGTACCCATAGTAATTTTGTTCAAATCTGGTCATTTTGTCAAAAGCAACTACTTGAATTACACTGTGAAGCAATCAGGCAAACAATAGGCCTCAATTTTGTGTGTTTTTTTTTTCTCTTTTTTCTTTAGAATAGTTCTTAAAATGTTTATAGCTAGCAGTGCTAACACACTACAGCACTCACACCGTCAGTGTTCTTTCTTGTTGGCATGAGTAGGTGTGTGCACACCTCATGTCCATGAGTGCCTCTACTCATGTGTAAATAACACATGTACTAGAAAATGTACTTGTTTGTTTTGGCAGCAAACACACCCTGTAGAGCAGCTATGTCTGCTCAAGAATACTGCCTGGAGGTCAGTTTAGTGTGGACAAGAGTTATCTGTTATAAAATAAGATTTCACCTGTATTCACTATTTTAATAGCAGATGTAGTTTATGTTAAGGAAAATCCAACATTTCAGAATGGCTCACTCACTGACTGAAACGATTAATGTATAACAAAATATTAAGTCTTGCGCTGGACAGCACAATACTTGACCAGCACGACTCACTGAATATCACATGACTAATGTGTCTGGACACCGACGGCCAACATTTGCTCAGTCTATTTCCTCACTCAGATACAGCAGTGATGACAAACAGTTGGTCTTCTCCTAATATGGGAAAGAGGGACGTTAGTCTTGTACACTGAATAACAGACTTTTTTTCCCCTTTTCCTCACTCTTGAATTCTCTTGCGGTTCAGTTACATCAGCTAGACTATGAGCTCATTTCCTTTTTTATCTGATCTATATATAAAACAAACAGTACAACAAGCTATTAAATTAACCTGTTAATTGTGCAATATTAGTAACACTGTCCATAATGTCCAGCAATTGGTGATTTTACTTAAATATCTTCTAGACCACGGGTTTTCACTCTTTTAGATTCTACAATCCTCCTACACGACTGCTCTGGTGCAAGTGTATCCATATATCTCCATGAATAAAGACTCAGCTTATATTGTGAACAATTAATAAAAAACAATTAAAAATATTTAGTTTCTGTTATACTTATTATAGTACTGTACTGTTTGATGTATTATTTATAATATAGAAGTGTTTATTTAGTATAATAGTTTGTTTTTTATTTAATTGTTTACATATTATATTTTTATTATTATATCTTCTTTATTTATTTTTATGTTTTATTTTATTTACAGTTGTGTTCAAAATTATTCACCCCCCCCACTGAATTGATTGTTTTGGCCGTTTGACATGATTTTTGATCATCAGGTCATCCTGGCTTTACAATTAAATCAAATCAAACGTGGTAGGTCAGACAAATATAACATAACATTTATAATGAAATATACACAAATGTCTTTTCTTTTCTCTGCTCATTATCATTATTATTTTTACCCCCAAGTGACATTCAATCTCAATCTTTACAGTACACACACATTTTTTTATACATAACAGCTTTTAAACGTGAAGCATAGCTTGACACAAGTGTCTCTTGCAGTGAGTGAGGGTTATCGCCCATTTCATCATGGGGCAAAAAGCTCAGTTCAGTCACATTCTCAGGCTTGCTGCACACAAAACAACTTTTTTTTTTTAGTCCCACCAGAGGTTCTCAATCGGATTAATCGTGTTTTAAGCGATTGAACTGCGATGGCCATTTGTTCCATTAATCTGCTTTGCATCTGCAACTGCTTGGGAGTATGACTTGGAGGTATGCTTGGGATCAAAGTCCCAACGTGTCCTGTCCTCTCCGTCTCCGGACTTCATCCCATTGTCCTCCAATATCTCCCTCCAATCTCTCCAAGAAACTGGAGAGAAGACATGGTACCTTGCACACGCTGAAGCTACCTGCAACCCAGTAAAAGCAGACAAAAAAAAAGCCCCCCCCCCCCCCCTTCACCATAGGCAAGGTTCTTCATTTTCTCTTCTTCCTTGTTCTTCTTCTTCCTCCTTGAGCCCCTAGCGTTCAAACATGGGCCCAAGTTTTCATTTTGTTTTTTCAGTAGAACACCCACCCACTCCAACACTTTTTGTCTTTGTTGTTTTGGGGGACTCTGCAGTCTCTTTTTTCTTTCTTGACAGTTTTGGCTGGGGAAAGCGGAGGGGCAGGGGGGGGAGGGGGGGGTTTCTGTCATTACGCAGGGTGTGCGCGTGGGTGTCATTCTGAAAATTCAGTACCTACAGTCTCACAACCTTCTTCATCTTTTTCTTCTCAGTCATTCTCAGCTCACACACACTCTTTTTTTTCTCACTCTACACAGTCAGGTAGCGCAAGCAGCAGAAAAGTCAGCATCTTCTTTCTGCCACGACCAGTGCCCTTTTGCTTGAATTTGCGAATGATGCTTCCTGCGAATGATGCTCCTCTGGTAACTCTTTTGATGTTTAACATTAGCCATTGCCCTTTCTTATGAATGTAATCACCTCTTCCTGTGATCCTCCCTCATTCTCTCTCTTTTTCCCATGTCTGTCTTTCACCACCCATGTGTCTGAAAGGAGCTGAGTATCAGTGTCATTAAAGCTGCCTAATTTGGTGCTATTTAGGCTTTATAGGTGCTGCTTACATCCACAGGTGCTTTCAATACTTGATTGACTGACTTTCAATGGACCTCCTGTTGCTTTCAATACCTCTGTTTTTAAGTCAATGAATGATTGTCTTTAATTCAAAAAGAAGGGGTTAATTACTGAACTAGAAAAGAATTTTACTGAACAAAACATAATAAATTAATGCTTCTTTAAGAAAATATTATTCTTTATTATTTAATGTATTTTTGATGTTAAAAATAATCTAAATTCATTTACAAATTTCAAAAAAGAATGTCTTTAATTCATTTACAAACTTGATTAATTTTGACAAATTTGTATTACACTCTTTTTTTATAAACACCTCCACAGACCCCTAGCACTTCCCTGCTGCCCTTTCTAGGGGTTCCAGGATGGCATTTTGAAAATATTGTTTTTTATTATTATTTCTTATTTTAATTAAATTGGGTGTGGATTTATTTGATAAAGTTTCATCATGCTACACTTAAACGTACCCTTAAATTTGAATGAAAGCACCTCAAAAAGATACTGGTAGCATAAAAAGAATGTCATCACATTATAGACTAAACAGGAAAGGAAAACGGTTTCCTGCCCAGCACAGGATCAAGAGGAGAATGCATTATATAGGCTGCGAGCGGACCTTCAGCTGATGTTATTTTGGGTGTATACAGTTGTTATTTTTGTACTGTTTACATTGTTTGCAATGACTGTTAAATACAGCTAGGATCAATCTCATTCTGCATAAAGGTTCTTGCATATGTGAAGAGTGAGTCTCTGTTTTTCGTGTGTTCTTTATGAGGTGTGTATAAAAGGGTTTTAGGCTACTGCTTGTGACGTCAGAGCCGTTATTTTTCCATGAATGCATGAGTTTTCTAACCGCTGTAGTTAGAAGTGTTAATGTCAGTTATATAATGGTTCTTGGCGCTGTATGGTACTAATGAGCCTATGTTGGGGCACCATATGGTGTAAAGAAAAAAAGTTATATTTTCCCTTTTATGTTGCCACACCTTTGGCGTTTTCGTACATCTGTTGATCACTCACAGGACAGTGATGTCCTTGACATTTTGGGCACAAATACAGCTGTTCAGTTTGTAGTCCAAAAACCCAAAAGAGAATGAACTTTTTCCAGTCATGGTTTTGATCCTAAGCTTAACTTTCTGAAATTTACTATGGATTTTTAGAATGCCAGTTTTGGATTTATGAGGAAATTAAATGTCTGGATATAATTATTTGTAGAGAGCTTTATGTTTTGTTTATTAATTACATTGTATTTTATTTATTTATTTTTTACATAAGTTGCATGCTAGTTTCTAAATAAAGAATCAATCTATAAGAATATTGGTTCGTTCAAGTCATGTTGGAAAGCTTGTATTTATGAGTTGCATGAATGCATGAACGGCACCACAAAGTCGTAAATGCCAGTGGGAAGCTCTGGATTTTCTTTGAGCCCTGAAATTTAGGAGTTGGGGGAGTGTCAGTGAGAAATGTAGCAGAATACCACAATTCTTACTGGCATTCAGCAGTGACATTGTCACTGTTTACAAAAGTGTTTGTATCAGTGTAAGTGTTTATAAAAAAATAAGCAAATTTAAGCTGCACAAACTAGGGTAGCATTGTAATATATATATATAACAATATAATAATATGTAATGATAAAGTTCAGTTTAGAATCATACCAAAGTTGGAATGCTGTGCTTTAAAACAATACCAAACTTGTTCTGTGGGAAGCGCCAGTTGCCCGGAAGCGTCAAACCTGAACACAGAGAAAAAAAATTTCTTACACATAACATCAAAATTCAACAAAAATGAAAAGGAATACTTTATCAGAGATATATCAATCTGATTTCAACCTCTTATTTGAATCTTTTGGCTCAGTTTCGCCATATTGTTACAGCCACACCAGTTCATTTGTGTATGTATGTGTGTTGTGTGTGTGTGTCTGTTCGGTACTCTCAGTGTTTTAGAGTGTAACCTCTTCCTTTCTGTCCATTTTTACTGCATGGTTTTATTTCTCACATTTTCAAAAACTTGCTTTGTGTAACAGTCACACTACACTGAGATAATGGTCACAAGTTCAAATATGTGTTTGTGTGTGTGTGTGTGTGTGGGGGGGGGGGGTATATTTGCACTCTTGATATTTTAGAGTGTCACAATTGCTGTGCATTTTTTCTGCATTGTGGATGATTTATAGATTGTACACACACACACACACACACACACAAAATATCTGTATTTTCATATTTCCAATTCTTTTTCTATGGCGGTCACAAGTGTAACTTTTTTTTTTTTTTTACCAAATACGAACTTCACAGGCGGACTTAAGCGTGCGTCAACGAATCAGACAAGCTTAAATTTAAAAAACGAGTGGCCAATTGAAGTATAACTAATTTAAAACAAAAGTTGTTAAAAAACGTTGAAATGAAAATACTGTGGCAAATTAGCATTGCTTACAAATGGACAGCCTTTTTAAAGTATTGGAGAGGCTGAAGGATTGACGGAATGTTGTAATTAGATTTAACAAGTAACCTATTTGTGTTAAGCCTATGTTGCTATTGTCTGGTATTTCAAGATTTTCTCGCCCTCACCTGTCCATTCTGCAACATCTAGTAATATAACATATAACATAGTATATAAAGCTGACGCGCTCATGAATGGACTGCATGCGGTTCGACGTCATCTGAAGATCATGCGTAGTTTATGGAATAGGGCATTATTTTCCCCCTCGCTCGTGAGTCAGCTTCAGACAACGATTCAGTCAGTAGCGCCCATTACTTCAACACTGTTTTGAGTGGAACGAGGCCAGCTTCTGAGAGCGAAATCTGAATATAACTGTTCAAATGAAAGCATCCCCACCCTGCCTGTCTAAGTAGGTCTAATGCAACGAATCTATATTTAGCAGCATATGCAAACTGAAAATACAGTTTACACCCCTTGAGTTAAACAGCGACTTTGTGGTGTGGAATCTGTGGTCCTATTGATTATAGTCCTTACATTTAATGAGCTAATGCCACACTGACACTAATTGAATGAAAAAGTTCAAGGGACCTTATGATCATATTATGAATTGGTTGGTTAAATATGCAATCAAAACACTGAATTTAGATTAGAAAGAATGTATAGCCCACTCTTGTAAAATTCAATTTGATCATATGACCTAATTATGTTTAGGCTATATTGTTATATAAACTATTAGGCTATAGTTATATTATAGAATGTATTAAATTACATTTTAAAGTAACAATATGTCATGGCAAATTGTCTTGCTATCTTAATGACTCTAAATGAAAGTCAGTTGGCCTAGATTCATTAAGATGGCAAGACTTATTTGGTATTTTGATGATTCATGAAATAATGTGTGAGGGAGAAATAGTTTGATCACTGCATCAGCACAAGTCAGTAACTGTAACTGTTAAAACAACTGTTATGAGTCAGCTAAATGGTTCTAAACAGTACCAAATAACAATAGCAGAAACCTTTTTATAAGGTTCCATAAAGAATGCTTTATGTAACCTTAATGGCGTTATAGATTACCGTTTTATTAATAGTTTTCTTTTTCTTTAATATTAGCATATTAGTCTCTTTATACTATTAATATTAGTATAAATATTTTTTGTATATTGTAATGAAGAGTCAACAGAGTAGGATCCAAGTGCAGGCTTTATTGTAACGGGGTAGTCAAACAGGCAATAGTCACAGAACAGCAAACAGGTATTTCAGAGGAATAGGCAGAATCGTAGTGGGTGGACAGGCGAGAATGTCGGGGCAGGCAGCAAATAGAATAGTCCAGTAAAACAAAGCAGTTAATCCACAGGCAGGCAGAGAATGGTCAGAGAATGGTAAACAGACAGGGTCAAAAACAGGAAAGTAAACACGGGTAATAAACACTCAGAAAAGCTACACACAGGGAAACAACAAGACCCTGTGGTGTACGTGTATGTGAGCGGTTTAAGTAGTCCTGATAATCAGCTGCAGCTGGTGAGGTGATCAGTGATAGATACGGGGCTTCTGGGAAATGTAGTTTGCATGAATGGATTGAGTGAGAGTGTGAGTGTGAAGTGCATTGTGAGAAATGCAGTCCGGGAGTAAATGTGTATGTGTGAGAGTCCAAGGTGGAGTAGTGCCCTCTAGTGGTACTACGGGCACTCCTGCTGAGAACCATTACATATATATATATATATATATTATTTATTGATATTGTTTTTACCCCTATATCTGGTCTTATACATTGTGGCCTCTAGTGTTTTACATAAAAAACAGCTGTTGTGGCGATTACTTTTAATTTTATTGACAAGGCAAATTGTGGCAAAAATGACAGTGATTTAACAACACTGAAATTGAGTTTAGAGTAACAGTAAGTTTCTTCTATTTGTTTATTTAAAAACCATTATGTTCGTGAAGGCATTTGAGCCCTTCACAATGTTAAAGATGAAAGTGATATAAAGTCATGATATAGCTTTTAAGTTTTTTTTTTTTTGTGACTGGGTAGGTAAGTTTAAGTAGCTTAATGATTAAAAAAATCTAACCATGTGGATTATAAATTCAATATCTCTATTACTTTGTGGAGAACAGAAGATGAGTATCCTCAACTGAACAAAGCTGCTCACACTTAGCCTTCATGTTCTTTTAAACTAAAAAGAGAAAAAGAAATAATTAGGAAAACAGCTACAACTTAAAATTTTTAAGTAAGAAATCATTCACCTGTTGAGAGTGTGTTTACTGTCTTTAATTTGATAGCTGAGCTCCAGAAAGTCAGTAATGAGGTGAATTGATAGTTACAGATTTGAAAAACAAAGAGACGGAAAAAAGAACCCTACACTTTAACACGTTTCAGCATATAAAGGGTTCTTCAAGGCTTCTGCGACTAAATAGAACTGTAAAGAACATTTAAAGAATTATTTCAGCGTGTATGAGCACAGAAGAAATGTTTCTGTGGAACAATATTACTTCAAGTGCACATACCTAGATCTAAATATGTCTAATAATAAGTGAGTGATAATACACACATTTTCATCTACTCTTTACAATGGTTTCTTTCAACTGTGATGATATAACAGAACTCTATTATCACAGAACATGCAGATGGCGCTGTTTGAGGAGTTTCGTCTCTAAGTGCCGCTTGAGAGTCAGAGCAACATAAACACATCTCTTCCGTATTTCCATTCCTTAATATTCCACGTTGACAAACTCTCAGGTTTTGTAGCTTAGTGTATTATTATTATTATTATTATTAACACAAGATGGACTTCACAATCCGCGCCGCCACGCTCGAGGACTGCAAGGACATCTCGCGGATGATTCTGGTGAGTCGAGGCGCCCGCGTGTCAAACGTGTGCGCCTTATTCCGACGAGTGACGACTTTAGATCCTGAAGAATTGGAACGCTGGTGTGCTGCGTCACCGACAGCATGCGCAATCTCTCATTATCCTCCACACACTGCTGTTGTTTAACGTGTAATGGGCGTATGATGGCATCATTGTTGATGGCAGGGTTACTGTAAACCATATTCATTTGACACACTGTAATCTGACACTTTCCTATCTTCATACCTAGTGGACGGCATTTGAAACGCTCAGAAACGTGCAGTAGCCTTCACCTGTCATCCGCGACTTTTGTGCGTTTTGAATGGGGGATCTAAATGACGTCACATTAGTGAAGATGTAAAGCAGGCCAGTGTCACGTCATTGACGAAAAGGACCTCATTGTTAAAACCTTGTTATGGTGCGCGCGACAATGAAATAAAAAGTAATTAGGCACTGTTCTGATGTCAGAATAGTGAAAACTAACAATTACGACAAAATCTAGTACAACAACAAAGGATACTTTAATAATTGACTTTTTAAAGGATCTAGTGTGAAAAAGCAAAAGCTTTTTACTGGTTATTGGGCATTCTTTCGTTTTTAACCATATTATTGAGCACGCAGTGGTAAAATTGTGTTGTCAAATCCTTCACACTAGGGACTGGCAGAGTATGAGAAGGTTTCAGACCAGGTCAAGATTACACAAAGAGGTAGGTCTCATTGTGACATCTCTCCAATACAAATACAATGATTTGCTTGCACAATTCATGTTGTGGATTGTTTTAGTAAGAATTTGGAGCTGGTACCAATCATACTTCTTTACTATAGATCTGGAGCAGGATGGATTCTCCAAAAACCCCTTTTTCCATGGAATCATTGCTGAAGTTCCAGAGCATCTTAAGTCCAGAGATGGTGATGTTTATCTTTCTTCAACAATCCTATTAAAACATCATTTAAAAACTGCAGTCCTTCTGTGTTGCATTGCATTAGGATACTCATTTGTTATCTAATCTGGGCATGTGTGTCATGTCTAGCCTGAGGGAATAGATGTTACATAAGCTTTACCATTTTATTCTGTCTTGTTTTAACTCCTCACAGTTACATTTACACATTTTTAAAGGGGTCATGACATGAGAAATCAAATTTGTTTTTATCTTTTGACATATAAGAGGATGTTGTACCAATAAAACATCTTGTAAATTTCATAGTTTAAAACATAATCTTCATTTTAAACATATATTAGCATTCATTTAAACTCAAAAAAACGGCTCATTTTTATATTGTGAGATCTGTAACGTCACATGGGCAAATACATTTGCATATGACTGCCTCCGGAGCAAGACATTAATGAACAGTTATAAAATGCACTATAGGCATAATAGCTGACATTTTCCTACAATCAATGTGAGCGTTGTGTTGCATCAAAAGCAAAACCATTATAATCTCTGACACTGGATACAGTGTACAGATGCGCGTTCAGTTTCTGACATACTCCACGCACTTGAGTCTTTCGACAACAGGACAAATGGTACAGTGAAAGAACGTTCACTTTGATGCGTCCAGTTTTAAACAGCTCATTTGCATCTCTGAACAGACTTCAGAAGGATCCCAGAGTTGGAAACAAGTGGATGGTTTATTTTAATGTTGCCCCGGATCGCATGAGAGGATTAAATGTTTGTTTGGAGCATTTGACTGAAGTTTGTTTTGTAAATGAAGCATAGCGTAATGATAGTTCGCTAAGAAACTTTTGTTGAAAGATCTGACCGCAGATGCATCAAGTAAAGTATTTCATAATGATTTGTCTGTAAATGATGGTTTTCCATATATATATATTTGTTTTGTTTTTGTTTTTTTGATGCAAAGAACGATAAAACATGATAAATGAACTTCAATGAACATATTAAAATAATTAAAAAATCTGTCATGACCCCTTTAAGCTAAATAGCATTTACATAAGCAAGTTAGAATAGGAAACAAATTAAATGCCAAGCCAAATGTGCCAATGTGGAAAAAAGAGTAATGAAGAACACAGTACTGACATTGTTGTAATTATGTATGTTTTGCAACTTGATATTAGCTCACAGTATTGTTGTATCAGTTTTGTACTTGCATTGTGTTACTTTTATTTTAGCCATCAAGCTGACAGAAATGATTTTCTTTACAGGCCATACCAAGGTTGGTTACTCTCTGTACTTCTACACATACAGCTCATGGAAAGGTCGGGCAGTGTACATGGAGGATCTGTATGTGATGCCAGAGTTCAGAGGTAAGAAAACAACACTGTGTTTTTGTTTATTTGAATGTAAAATGAATGTAAGCCTTTTGACTGATTAATGTTTTTCTGTAAATATTTCCAGGGAAAGGCATTGGCAAGGCTCTGATGGCCAAAGTTTCCCAGGTGAGGGGGGGGGGGGGTTATTTACACTAGATAATGGCAGTATATGCACCCAGCCATAAGAAGCTGATGAATCTATACTGTGATTTAGAAAATTGTGTGTTGACTGAGCACAAGTTTACATGTTTGTGTTTATGATCACCCTCAGCTTGGCCTGGCTGCTGGTTGTACCCAGCTGAATTTCACTGTGCTGGACTGGAACAAATCATCTATTGACTTCTACCGAAAGCAGGGCTGCTGGGATGTGACCTCTGAACTCGGCTATCATTGCATGCGCTGTGAGGGTGATGCCCTTGAACACTTGGCACAGGGGGACCTTTAAATTTTGAAGCACATTAATTCCCCTGTCAACCCTTGACCAGAGCCACAAGTAACAAGTTCTTTGATAAGCACAGGAAGAGAGTAAGCTGTCAGTTAAAATGGGCAAAATAGATCAAGTAATCATGCTCATCTCCTATATTTCAATTTTCGAAGAGTAACTCAATGTTACGAGGCGATATTTATTGCAGAGAAAAACAGACAGCAGAATGCGGCATATTAATGTTGAAAATGCACGTGCATTATAATTTCAAGTGATACAGATTCATTCTATACATTTACCCCCGGTTTCACAGACATGGTTTAAGCCTAGTCCCAGACAAAAATGCATGTTTGAGCTGTTTTAACTGAAAGAAAAATGTAGAGTGAAGGGAGCCACGAACCCAAGTGGGTCATACAGAGACGCAACGACTGACAAGAGACCGCGGCGAGTTGGGGGGTGGTCCTTTGCGTCAAAGTTAAAACTGAAGGTGTCATTTTCTGATGACCACTGAATGCCAAGTATGTGTCCTTCTGAGGTTGTATCTTGGTTAAGGTTGAGAGGATCAGTGGTAGCTGCCCTTTCTGAAGAGGCTACACAGGAGAGGACCTCCATTGATTGAGTTAAACTTATGCAGACGTAGCCCTGAACCTTTGCACAGTTCCTGTGCTTCAACAATTAGTTCCTTTGCTTCTTTGACTGTTGGGATGCTGGTTAACCCATCGTCCACATAGAAGTTCCTTTCCACAAATACTGAAGCTGTGGAGTGGTCAACCTTGTGTTGCTGTGCTAGATACTTAAGACAAAAATTGGCACATCTGGGAGAAGATGCAGCCCCGAAAAGGTGGACTGTCATTCTATACTCCCGTGGCTCTATTTCCAATAGTCCACCCTCCCACCAGAGGAATCTTAGGTAGTTGCGAACTTCGGGTGAGACACTGAACTGGTGGAACATCCTTTCGATGTCACAGATCACAGCAACTGCTTCCTTTCTAAAGCGACAAAGAACTCCTACCAAAGAGTTAATTAGGTCGGGACCTGTCAGTAGAGTGTCATTTAGAGATATCCCACTGAACTTTGCTGAGCAATCGAATACGACTCTTAATTTGCCTGGCTTCTTGGGGTTGTACACCCCATGATATGGGATGTACCACACAGTCTCTCCCTCAAGAGGATGGAGGGGCTGGCTCAGCATCACCTTTTCTGATAATTTCTTCCATGAAGGCTGTATAATGGTCGAAATACTGTTTGTTGGCCTTTAACTTTTTCTTTAGGTTATGCAGCCAAACAATAGCCAGCTTCTTATTGTTTGGTAGAACTGGTGGACCACTCCCCTTGAAAGGGAGAGGGATCTCAAAATGCCTGTCCCTCTTCTGCTTGATGTTATCATTAAGGAGCTGTATGAAGCGAACGTCATCCTGCGACACGTATCGGTCTTCATAGCGCCTCTCGTTAAAGTCTGATTCTAGTACTTTCAGCACCTCGGTGGCTACTGGACCTCTTTCACGGCAACACGATGCACAAAGCTCTCATTTCCTGATCTATCCAAGTGGGGATTGACTGACCCTATAATGCTCCAGCCGAGCATTGTCCTTTGCGCAAAAGGTTCCTTTTAACAACAACATGTAATTCATATTTACAAACTAAGCAAGGTGGCTTTTGCTTTGAGGTTTCCAGAGTTCCTGAGGTGGAACTTTTCATTTGAATACTTGTATTGAGGACCTTGGCTCTCTTGGGAAGTCTCTCATCTGTGTTTTTAATGTTCATTAGAAGAGGGGAGGCAATGGGATTGCAAGCTATGCGAGCTTCGGTTTGCATGAACTCTGTGAAATGCACAAAACTTGGATAGTCTCCAGATCTGTCTAGCTCTTCCACAACAATACAGCTTCATCTGCGCATCATCCACTCAGGCAGCTTTTTAAGAAGCTTGTGATTTTCTTCACAATCATTTAGGATACTCAAGCCCTTGACATGAGGAATGGCCTCAACACAACCTTGAAGGAAATCTGCAAAGTCTCTTAGTGCAATAGGGTCATTTGCAGCTATCTTTGGCCACTTCATGAGCTTGTCTCTGAAGGCCCTCTGAACAATGAATGGGCTTCCATACCTATCTTGTAAGACTGCCCAGGCACCCTGATATGCTTTCTCTGAATTTTGGTAGAAAAATCCTTCAACAGCTTTGCGTGCTTCCCTAGCAAGATAATTCTTTAGATAGAGCATTTTTTCACTTGCTGGGAGGGGCTTCTGGTCAATGAGAGCCATAAAGGATATTTTCCAATCTATGAATTTTAAGGGGTCCCCAGTAAATGTAGTTGGTTCTGGGACAGGTAGACGGCTTAAGATAAGTGAGCTTGCTATTGCCTGAGCAAGGCTGACCTCCTCCTGCCTTACTGGTGCCTTGAAGGTTGAGAGATGAGGGTGGAAAGGCACCGGTGGATGACTCAGCGGCGAGTTTTCACTGTCGCAGCCCTTGGCTTCCTTTAAATGAGGCAGAGAGTCTCTAACGGGTGCAATCGGTTTTATTGTTCCTGGAACCAGCATAAGCACCGTGAAAACTAAAAGTAAACACACAAATACCTAATTAATAAACATTTGGCATGAGTTTACAAATAAATCCTCACATTCTTTGCAATGCATCGCAATACATCTGTATATACACAATGCACATTAAATGACCTTTACCGTTATTTAAAAATAGCACCACGTATAACAATAATTTGCCTAGGGAACACAAAAAACTTTTCTGATACAAGATATACAATGAAACAATTTCCAATAAACTCAATGTAAACATTTACATCTTTAAAGGTTTTCCGTCTCATACATTTGGAAACAACAAATACACACCTCTCTCCGCTCACCAAGGGTGCACACTTTAAACTTGCTGCTTCGTGAGTTAGCCGCTAGCTTGATGATCTCTGGACTAAACAGCACCCAAATGTGGACACAAATAAAGCAACTTAACAAACCACTTGAAAAAAGGGTAATTATTTAACTATTGAAAGGTTACAGTAAACAGCACTAAGAGTACACAACCTGAGTTAACTTACATATATCACTGAGCTTCTGAGGCAAGGGAAATGTGATGAGTGAAACTGTTGATCAGCCATACGGGTTATAACTGTGACTGAATTAACTCTAGTGGCCACTTACAAAAAATATGTCAGTGCCATTGTTTTGTCTCAAGATGCACACCAGTAATGTTTTTTTCTTGGGTACGTTTATAAAAGCTACATAAAATGCTCTAATTGAACTAAGGCCTAATCCGGGTTTAGTCTAAGCCCTGTCTGTGAAACCAGGCCTTAAATTGTGAAGTCTGGCCAAACCAAAGATTCAGAAGTGCACTGTTGTGTTATTAGGAATCACGTGTATTGTGCATATTATGACATTATCATTTTTCTACCAGTGAAAAGAGTGGAAGTGAAATTGTTACAGTTAGTACTGTTACCATTATATTATGATTGTTGTTCGGAATGTTCTATTTAAATAGCCATTTTAGGGTTTACCTATTTGTGTCATTTTATTGGTATATTTGAATATGTGTCTCGCTCACAAATCCCCACTATCTGGAAATATACACGTTGTAATATATGGAAAACTGATTGGTACGCAAGAGTCACAGCCACCTAGAAGATGAAGATGTATCGGTTTACATTGTACCTGCACAGATATTAGCAAGTACAATGTAGCAGATATGATAACATTTGAGAACTATCACCAGGCATTTGTTAACCATAACAGGGAATAAGTTCACCAAAACTAGAGAAATGCACTACAATTGTGAATAAGCTAAATCCTATATGTTATTGTTTAGTGGTTAGTGATTGGATTTTGCTTTTCTGAATTGTTTACATTACCTTGTAACCTTGTATTTTTAAAGATCTTTGGCAAGAAAATCATGTGCTGTTACTTAATACATCACACTTACACGAACAACGTACAACTCATGAGTACCTCAGTCTATAAATTTAGTTAGCTGTATATTGCTAACAATTTTATGACCTGTTAGGAAGGAACTGTTATTTTGTAGCACTTAAAATAAAACTATAGCTGCTGTATCCAATGTACTGTGGATTCTGTTGTTGTCCTTTCAGCCATCAATAAAAATACATTTGTGCAGTTTCATGTGTTTTAACTTGCCTAAAGTCCAGTACACACCAAGCGATAACTATTATAAAAATACTTAAATATACACCCCTTGGAATCACTTTCAGAATGACTTTTTCCCCCAGCTGATTAACAATAAAAACATGGTCAGCCAATCAGAATCCATCCTTCTTTAAAGGGTTAGTTCACCCAAAAATCTAAATTCTGTCATTAATTACTCACCCTCATCCTGTTCCAAACCCATAAGACCTTCATTCATCTTTGAAACACAAATGAAGATATTTTTTATGAAATCCGAGTGATATAAGACTCGTCAGTAGACAGCAATATAACCGACACTTTCAAGGTCCAGAATGGTACTAGAGACATTGTTAAAACAGTCCACGTGACAGCATTGGTTCCACCTTAATTTTATGAAGCGACGAGAATACTTGTTGTAAAAACTAAACAAAAATAACGAATGTATTCAACAATACCTTCTCTTCTGTGTCATTCTCATACGTTGTTTACATCTGCTACTACCTGCTGGACCTTGAAAGTGGTGATTATATTGCTGTCTATAGACGAGTCATATACCACTCGGATTTCACCAAAAAATATTTTAATTTGTGTTCCGAGGGTCTTACGGGTGTGGAACGACATGAGGATTAGTACTTATTGACAAAAATTTCATTTTTGGGTTAACTAACCCTTTAAAAAACTCACACATTTAAAGCAGCAGACTACAAAACTCAGCACGCTTACAGTAAACAGAAATTATATTGTCCACTGGTGTGAACGCCAATATAGTTATCGTTATAGTTATCGCTCTTGGTGTGAATGGGCTTTTAAAACAGTGTAATCTAGATGCATAACTAATCATAAAATAAACATTGTTCATGCCATCAAAGCTCACTTTCGAATCAATAACCATACGATAAATTGTAGCTAGAAGGAGTATTCACAGCCTGGAGATGACCACATTTCAAAGCTGCTGAAACTCCAACATGTTGCAACTACCACACCTTAAGCAACAGCGACATCAAGTGTTCACCCGGAGAAGTGATCAGCGATATACCACATTTAGGACTTTTTCCAGAGCATTTAACTGAGGATTTCAAGTAGTATTCCAGTGTTAATAACGATTTTCATTTTCTGACTCATAATAATCAAACTCATTGCTAGGAAACCATCCTGTTGATTGGGTCTTATTATGAGAGGTGGAAAGGAGAGCAGAACTAAACACATCTTCACATTATTGACGTTTATATTAGGAAACAATGACTAGACTGCACTACTTATCATTTTAGAGAACAGGGGAGATAAAAGTGACAAATTTAGAAATTTTAGAAATATTATATTACATATAATTTAGAAATACCGGATTCAGCATGTTACATTTAGGATTAAAAGATAAAACCCAGCACAAACAAATAATTTACATATTATTTGAAGTTAATACATGCTAATATTTTAATACTCACCTCTAGTGAAATAGCACACACATAAAATTAAAGGGTTAGTTCACTCAAAAATGAAAATTATGTCATTATCATAAAAATTAAGATATTTTTGATCAAATCCGATGGCTCAGGGAGGCCTCTATGGACTGCCAGCCAATTTACACTTTCAATGCCCAGAAAGGTACTAAAGACATTTTTAAAACAGTTCAACCTTAGTTTCATGAAGCGAGGAGAATAATTTTTGCTCGCCAAAAAACAAACAAAAAAACGACTTTATTTAACAATTTCAAGTCAGGGGCGATTTCAAAACACTGCTTCTTCAATTTATAGGCCTACTAAACCTTTATCACATAGCTTCTACTAATGATCCTATGAGCTGATGATTCGGGTTAGGCTACATAAAGAATCCAAAATGTGTATTGATGGAATATGAAATAGAGCCTGATATTTTGTTTTAAAACTTTTTTTTTCCCTTTTCACTTTCCCATCTCTCTTTTTTCCCCAAAAATATTTTCCCTCAGTACGGAAATTGTAGATAATTTAAGTAGAACACTTTATGGTCACACTGTAAAACCTTAGAGAACAGCCTGATCAAGCAGCCCCCTAGAGAATGACAAGCGAAAAAAAAACGCACTTGTTGATTTGAGTCAGGACAGAGCTAAATAGTATTTCACTACAGAATAAGAATACTTGGCACCGCACGAGGGGGGAAGGAAATCTGTTTTCCACTGCTGAGCAGGACTCACTTCCCTGCAGTGCATACTTGAGCACATGGACGCAGAAATGCTTTGAAATGACACCTCTTGTGGACTAGACCATGATCTATTTATCAAAGAGAACACGAGGAAGTCATGCCAAAGAATCAGGTCTCCGGAAGATGCGAATAAAATCCAAATCCCACAGTATTATTGCGCTACTGTCAATTCTCTGCACAAGAATGAAAGGAATATTGCAATGCCATTTGGGCCAGCAGCAGTTTATGCACTAAACGCAGACAGTTCTCCGTATACCAAAGCACTGCCAGCGGCGACTGATTTGCTGGGGTCAATCTCGCAACGTTCACTACAGGGTTCGCGTTGACCGCACTGCACTGCACTGAAGTTGAAGAAGCTCTCGCGCATGGGACCTACCAAAGAGCCTCAGAGATGTTCTCGTGGAATGTGGACAGAATGATTGATGTGGAAGCTTCAGAACGGTAAACGACCCGTGTGCGCAACAATGCAGCGATTTTTTCAGAGGAGACGGATCCGCACACTGCGCTTGGTTTGGTCGCTCATGGCCGCGCTCGCGCTGTCACTGGCCGTGTGCAGTGCCATATTTACAGTGTGGACATTGCGACAAACGCGGGACCTGTCGAGGTCTTTCCAAACTCTGCAGGAGCGCTTGGAGCAGGTAAACCCGATGGCTCGTTTGCTTTGGTTTTTCTCTTTCAAGTGCATGACAGAGGCATGCATGCACGCATTCTCGAGCACATTTGTCAAGACAGTTCTCACTAATCACGCAGTGATTTTGCAATTAATCTTTCTTTTAATCACGAGGTTATTTCACGCTCTTTGCCCACGAAAGCCCTTTTCAAGCTCTTTTTGAGGAGGTATATCATGAGGAATGCGATCATATAATTCCGAGGCACTTGATTATACAAACATACAGCTGCGGCACCGCTGGGGGTCTGCGGGACGCGTTTTTATGGCCCTTCCAGACTTTGCGCGCGGGGTGCTGTGAGTTATGGCCTATTTAGTTTCTAAAGTCGCTGCCAAGTGTGATGGTTTTGTTGCCAATTTTGCTACATGTTTAGGGCTATTTACTGGAAATCTTAGACTACTTGGCACGAGCGCGTCTCGAAACCAGTTGACATTGCCTTTTAAGCATAGTGTCTCGTAAAAGCGTTAGTGTAATTATGGTTAAATGATTTGTGTCATGTAAGCAGTCATTTAGACCAGCTTACCCTCAGATAAAGATGGGCAACTTTTCATGAGTGGGCTAGGCTTTATTGTCATCTTGGGGATAGTTTAATTTTAGGATTATTTCGTGATATTCGATCGACCAGTATGCGATTCCAGAACGAATGACTCTTATGAACCGGTTCCTTTTAGGGAATCAGATTATACAGTGTGACCAGTGTAGAGCGAATACCGCACGAATGGCTCTTGTGAATCGGTTCTTTTTAGTGAATCGGAAACACTGTTGATTCTGTCTTTGCAGTTCCTGAATTTACTTATAGTCACTGAATTAGCATATATATTATGAGTTTTGCTGTACTTTATGGCTCCCGACACTTAAATCTATTGCTTGTTCGTGTGTCAAACTTGTAAAAAAAAACAACGACGAAACAATGAAGGAAATACCACATAAAGTCTTTTGCTGCGTCCGAAATCAAATACTACCCTACTGTGTGTGTGTGTGTATACACACATACACGGTAGGGTAGTATTTGATATATATTTATTTTGAATAAGTAAATAGCGTTTGAAAAACAGTAGGCACCTACTTTTTCCAGCGAGATTCTGAAGTGCGCATAGATGGACACTTTACTATCCCATGCCATGAGGCTACGGCTGAGGATTTGTGAAGGGAGGTGAAGCGACGCAACTGACGCTGGTAGGTCACATGACAATGACAAAATGGCGGATGTAGTATGACCGGATTACAATTATACCACGCACACATTCTTACTATATAGAACATACTTTTTCAAGTTCAAATTCAAATGTAGCACCTACTACTGATTTTCGACATACCGTTTGTTTTTTTCATATCTGAGTTCGAGAGCGATTCATTCACTTAAAAGATTTGAGGTGTGTCCCAATTTGCACAGTATTAATAGTTCATCTAGTACGGTGACAGAAATTTCCTAAAAGCAAAAGTGCACTTTAACTACCCAGATGATGCACTAAATTAACGGAAAAAAAAAACTGAGTGTGGAATGTTGGACACTTTATGCACTCAATTGCTCGAATTATGTAGTGGAGGGGGAGGAGCTATTAGACTTCGATGTTGAATGACAAAATAACATACACTACATGGATGAGTACATAGTGCATAAGTACATAGTGTATAAGTGCATACAGTGTACAGTGCGTAATTTGGGACGCAACCACAGATTCGAACGAAACATCACTACTTAAGATAAAGTCAAACACACAGAACATTTAAAAGTATGCTAATTTTACTACCTTATTTGTATTAAATTCATTCTCCGAACTGTCGTTAACAAGGTTTTCAATAAATGTTGCCATAAAATATTTTGGCTCATTTCTGGCTTCGTCAATAATTGCACACTCTCTTGAATAAATACTTCACACCAGCTAAAAATATAGTATGAATATAATGCTGTCATTATCATGTGACCTATTACCAGCGTCAGTTTCCTCACTTCACTTCCATTCACAAATGCTCTCCCGTGGCCTCATGGGATAGTAAAGTGTCCATCGTATGCACATTTTAGAATCTCGCTAGAAGTAGTAGGTCATCCGGATACTTTTCGCCTGCTTTTTTATGAGTACTGTGGATTCAGACATACTTCTTTTGTCACACATAGTAGGAAAGTATACATAAACATTGTTTATGTATGTTGGGAATTTGTTTTCTGTGGATTTTCAGAAATTGTTTTGTTTTAGAAAAACTTAAATACATACAGTTATGTTTTGGCTTCAGCTGCATTCATCTGATGTTATGTAAGCGATATCTGGCAACAGTACATCTTTTTCCACATTGGCGAGCGATTTACTAAAGCTATTGTGCATGTTCATTTACTTACTGCATTCCCCCCAAATATTTCTCCCTTAAAAAGCACAAAAAGCATCGCCAATGTTACGGCTCTCCATATGATTCTAACTTTGTCTTCTGTAGCACAGTACAATTTGTGTGCTATATACTTTGCAAGGACTAGATTGAAAGTCCAGATGGACAGGTACTCACTTCACTTCTAGGCACAACCGCAGTTCCTGTTGCCAAGACATTAAACTGCTGACAAAGCTTTCACATGCTTGTCACATTGTTTGTCAGCTTTTTCTTTTCCACTTAATTTAAAATGTCCTTTTAACAGAGAAGCATTCCCGGAATGTATTGCATTAAGGTTAAAAAAAAAAAAAAACATTACAAGGTGTTGTTACCGATTTTCATTTAGGGGAAGTGGTTGACCTATTAAAAACTGAGTTTTAGTGTTTGCCAGGCTTCTGGTGACTTTGTTTGTGTCTCGCTCAGGAACGCCTCCAGCTCGGGTTTGATTATTTCAAAAGCTATGACTACTGCATGGGTTACCCGCAAAACGCCAGTTAATAGAAACCAGCAGTGTTTCTCCCCAGTGGCCTGCTCGAACTTGACACACATATTTAGGTTCCATTCCTGGCCCAGTCACGCTGGTGTCGTCTGTCTCCCATATCTGTCTGCAAAAGCTGTTGAAACTTCTTTTCTCGCTCGTTATTTCTCTCTCTTGCAGGTGAATATGCAGCGCAAGGCCATCTTCCAGCTCATCCTGGAAAAACGCGAACTGCTGGAGAGTCAGAGGTTCCGCAGAGATGGTACTGAAGGACATCATATGTCATAATGTCAGGCATGAAGCCAGTTATTGAATTACATTCAAAGCACTTGACTGAACAAATGATCTATGATTATGACAGTGTCACACGCAGACCATTTATTATAGCAATCACAGATTACTCTTTGAAGGAAAGTGAATAAAACCATAGAGATTAAGAAAATGCAGGATATGTATAAAAACACTATTAAACATGTAGACGTGAAACTGACACATGACAGCTGTTGTCAGAAAATCTTGGATCACCTGTAGTCTTTCCAGCTGCAGAAGGATGATCTTTGCTCATTGCGTGGAATATTTACAGAGACCAAACCGTTTTGGACACCAAGCCACCTTGGGTAAACCATGGGCATATGTTTCCAAAAGCTGCAACAGGAAACAGTAGGCAGCAGGCTGAATGACAGCAGAAATTACAGGTTTGAGCTGGATGGACACGCACCCGGCAAAACCCAACTGGCACAAGGACCGCAAGGGTATATTGGTTTTAGCAACTTACTAAAACAAGTGACCCCTGCATTGAAGACAGAAATAGCTTTAATTAGCAATAGACTTGCTTTAATTCGGTCGCAATTTTGCGATAAGGCATCTCAAGGCAATTCTCCCGAGTACACGGTGGAAAAAACAGTGCCAACAGGGTAAAAACAACAGAAAGCGAGGCGCTCAGGCCAAAAAGATCAACAAAGTAGACATTAGCGCTGAACAGATGGACCCTCAGAAGTCTAATGAGCAGCCGCAAGTCTTCAGCTGACACCTGACGGCTGTCTGATTTCAGAGCCAAAATGCTTATCCACAATCATTCCTCAAAATATATTGTTTTCCTAGCCCAGAATAGTGCCCCTTAGGGACAGTCACGGCTTCAAGTTGAAACGGTCAGCCAGAAATAACAGTCGCTTTAACCGTTTCTATGAAGCTCCTTTTGAAGTCTGAGACATAGGTGATCAGTCAATGCATATTTTGACAGACTACCGGGAGTTCAGGCAGCTCCCCTCAAGTGAGATTCGAGAGTTTTGGAGAGGGGCAAAGAAAAAAACAACACATTTCTCAAGGTGGTTTGTTTGAATAATTGCATTTAGCTGAACGGTAGCCATAGTTGTTAATCCATCTCATTTCATAGGAAAATGATTTTCTGTATGAGAAAGGTTAAGAAAGAGCCAAGCATTCATTTCTCTTGCAGTGTATAATTTTTAGTTTTGCCTCTTTGTTGACTGGAACCAGCTGGTGGGGTGAATGTAGAAAATTCTGTGCATAGTGCCTGTTACTGAAAACAAAGGGTAGGAGAAGTGTAGAACAGAGCTGAAAGGAAATATTTCACCATCTGCTTTGACAATCAGGACTTCAGCTGGTGTATAAATTATTCTAGATTAATCCATGATGTTTGCATCTGCACAGCTGTTTAATGCTGGAAGTTGCAGGAGCTCCACATGGATGACTCTTATCTGCATCCCAGAGAGTTTTGTCTCTTTTTCCAAAACATGCATTTCTTTTGTCTTTATCTTGCAAGTGGGAGGGAGGAAAGCAAATGGACGAAAAGTGGCCTCTCATTTTGAGAGTAAGTTGACAGTATTGCAAATCATTTCATTTATCAATGAAACACCCAATTTCTGTTCCCCCCAGCCATCTAATATACATACATTATCTCATTTTTCAACAGTAACCAAAGATTCCTTCCAAGAAGGTGAGTTATTTGGAAATTATATATTTATATATAATTTATATATATATTTGTATGTGTGTGTAAATGCGTCATGTGGAATATTCTCTGATAATGTGTGCATCCTAGTGGGGAATGAGGGAGTCATTAAAGGATGGACTGAGGAGCAGCTGAATATGAGCAGGGCAGTTCATTATAATCCAGAGACCGGCACCTTCAAAGTGGAGCGCAACGGTGTCTACTTCCTCTACTGTCAAGTGAGTTAAACAGGACTTTCCATGCACATCACCTGCAATGGTAGCATATATTAGGAGAGACAGTGTATATAATATACAGTGTTGGCTACTCTAAAAAGTAAAAGTAATTAATTACTAGTTACTAACCACATCTTCAACAGAGTAATTAGATTACTGTACTAATTATTCACTCGAAAAAGTATTGCATTACTAATTACTTTCTAAATCCAATATCAACCTCGACCGAGATAGACATGAACTGCTCTTTTAATTCTTTCAAGTAAATAATATAAAATTGCATAAATTATTCTTGAACTGACCAAAGTGTTTAAAGGTTACATTAAAAAAAACATTTTATCATTAGTTGTTAAAATTTGGTGTTAAATCCACTATTGTTTTATAATTCTATAATCTATTCAATGTTATTCAGTGCAATATTTTGTTACATTAGAAGTAACTGTAATTATTTTAAAGAAAAATTAAGAGTAATCCCTTACTTTTTCCAGGGGAAAAGTAATTAAATTACAGTAATTGATTACTTATTAATGATAGAGATAGATAGATAGATAGATAGATAGATAGATAGATAGATAGATAGATAGATAGATAGATAGATAGATAGATAGATAGATAGATAGATAGATAGATAGATAGATAGAAACAGAGACATAGATTGATGGACAGATATAGACAGTCAGAGATAGATATGTAGATGATAGATAGATTGGTCTCTCATAACATTCTTGTTTCACTTGCTCTCTTTCTCTGCATTTCCACCCCCAGGTACACTTCAACGAGAACCAGAGTCAGTACGTGAAGCTCGAGGTGTCCGTCTCTAAAGGCCCTTCACTCCAGTGCATCGAGGGATACGGAACCACACCAGCCTCTGGCTCCCACCAGTTTCACTTCCTGAAGCCTTGCCAAGTCTCCGGCCTCCTTCGCCTTAACAAGGGCACCGAGCTGAAGGCTGTCACCGGAAGTTCTTTCAGTCTGCAGATGTCGGGCAAACACTACTTTGGCCTCTTCAAAGTCAACTAGAGGCACGGACAGTTTTCCAGACGCCTCAACTGTATGGACAACATAGTTTTATAGTTTTCCACAGATCACTGCTCCAAAAGTACCTAACCTAAACCTGTCTCTTTGAACCTGGCGTTGCCTTAACAGAGGAAATTTTGACTCAACGAGGAACGTTTCTATAACCAGCTGTCCATGGTCACAGATGACCCCTTTATGAACGCAAGTGCCCTTCCATTAAGATGTCATCGGGATGTTAATGACTGCACAACTTGCCTTGTTGGACCAATTTATGGAGAATCATTTGGTACTCTGTCGGTCTGGCTGCAAATGCCTTATTAAACGCAAACCAGCACAATTTCTACTATATAAATATAGCATTTAATTACAGCATACCAGAGACATTGCTCCAGCAGCGTGGTTGGCTTATATACTGGCATAACCAGTTTGAACAGAAGGACTATGAATTTTCAGCAGCGTTGCAGGCCACTACAAGCATGAGAGGTTTCACCACTGGTTACTTGGCTGGACCAAAACAGAGTTGCCCCAGCTCCTGAACTGCCTTACCACTGGATGGGTTCAGCGCAGAAAAATGAAGGCTTTGGTTGGTCGTTGTGAAAAGTGACTAAATATGCGTCAAATAATACAAGAAACTTTATTGTTGTTGCATCAATTTGACACAACAAGACACACACCTTTTCTCTCCAAATACACTGTCACTGTGTTATATGAAACATATATTAATATTTATCAAGGAAAAGGCTGTGACTTCTTGAAGCAGATGTTGTATTTTGTGTACTGTACTGTGTTACTGAAAGTGGACTATGTGTACAGGTTGATGGCACGGACGGCTTAGACCTTTAAAGTCACAGTATGCCTTTAGTTTTTATATAATGTGCAATTTCATGTTATTTTTTTAAAAGGTAAAGTTGCAGATTTTTATACCATTGTAATTTCATTTAATCTCACTAATTAGAAATGTATGAAACCACTGGTGACTCGAATCTATCAATGTCTACCTGACCTACCGCTCCTGAGGCCTTTTGTAAATCTTGTCAATACTGTTAATTAAATCTGAAATGGAAGTTACAACCTGCCGTTCGAAATGCTCTTTGCCCCAAATGGGTTTGCTAATAATGCAATAGGCTTCCCCTTTGTATTTCCTCAACCCTCATGCGGACCCCTGCAAATCTTCTCATTTCCACTTGCTTCTGGACTCTCACTTCCTGAATCGGAATCTGCAGCAAATAGTTGAAAACCTTTTAGGGAATAACATGTGCTTATTCCCCCCTGATTTCTAGCCCCATTTCTTCCCCCTCTACTCAGTGGTTTTTTTTTTTCGCCTGTTTGGGTTCACTCCTTGCACAAAATTCACATTTGGCTTGCGGCACAGTTTCTGCTGTTAAAACATCCAAGATAAACCTGACCCATAGTCGAGATGAAGGACAATCAGATTCTGCGAGAGGTTAACGTGTGAATTTGAGGAGATGGTGGCACTTTCAAATGCATACATTCATTCATAACTTTCAAAATATGTTTCTTTGTTTTCATGGCCGTATTTTTTTAGAACATCTCAAAAAAATGTATCTCGAAATCAGGTTTCGACATTTACAGGAATTGACAAGGTTTCAAGAATGCTGAATTCAAGAATCTCTGGAGATTTTCAAGGCCAAAGGACCCGTAGAACTGTTGAAGAAGTTAGATTACAAGCCTGCAAGATGCAGTTCAGCTTCAATAGATTATAATGTAATATTAAATAATAGTCAAACAGGGAAAAGACCAAATATTGTAATTTTAAATGGTTTTTCATTTCAACATTTACCAAGTCTGACAGTACCAAAAACAAGAAAATGGATAAAACAAATGCTATTTTTTGTGTGTGTCGTCTGACAGACAAAAACACAAACCTAGAGTAATCATTACAGTAATGTTTCCTGGTACATTTCGAATGAAATATAAGCAAAAATTACTAATTGATTTGTGAGGAGTGAGTTGTGAATTCAGTAACTGCTCTGAACATTTTTTTATTTCTTTTAAATGGGTTGTCTGCTGCGGAGCTCGCTTAAATGTGGCCACAGCAAAAGTGCAAATCGAGGGCACATATCGACGGCAAAAGGGGCGCTTGTTCGCGAACACTTCTGCAACATAGAAAGACAAATTGGACACCCTATGGTCTTGTGGACTTCGCAATCATGCGCACATGCCAGCTATCGTAAAGCCCAAAGTATACTTCACTTTTTTCGCGTACATGAAGGTCAGCTTACAGTGTGCGTGACGAAGATATTGTTATCTGAATAGTACGCACGTACTGTACGCGCTCCGCCGGATTTTTGTAACCATGCATACTTTGTATGCACAGGTTGCAAATGCTATTTCATTTTTTTTTTTTTTGTCATTTAGCAGACGTTTTTATCCAAAGCGACTTACAAGTGAGGAAAACAAACAAGCGATTCTTCATGAATTGGCAAATAACACAGGAAGTGCTCACAATACAAGTTTCATACATTGCTCAGTACCAGAAGCTAGAGTAGGAAGGGAAAAGGGAAGGATAGGGTTTTTTTTTTTTTTGAAGGGATTAAGTGTTCACGGAAGAGATGAGTTTTCAGTTTTTTTGCAGTAATTAGTTTATCTGCAAGGTGACAACCATGCCCTGGGGCCGTTGATTCACAGGGAAGATAAAGAAAAACTGTATAAACAGAACAGACATGGGCTACGTTCCATTCCAGTTTTAGACACGCACTCGCGAACTTCCCTAAGCACTTCCCCTTGCCACCATTTTGAAGTGCGTTCCACGCAGTTCATTATAGCATCAAATAAACATGAAGGGACATAAGAAGGAATGTTGTTTCAAGCGCGGAAAAACGTGAGTATGCACAATTTTTCAAATTCAAGTTCCCCAACGTTAATCAACTCCCCTGACTGCTTTGTCAGACAAAATGGTGGATTCAGGGTTATGATCGGTTAGATCGCCTGTCAATCAAACTGTTTGCAAAGGGTCAATTGAGTTCGCACAGGAATAGGGTCTCCTTTAGGACCCAGGCGGTAATGCCTGCTCAAAAGTTCTTATCAGGATGTCTTGACTAATTATAACCTATTTCACTATTGTATAATGTTTATTACATAAAGTGCACAAACAACATTCTTGAAATATAAAATGAATGCCTATGTATTGCATAATAAAACAAACTGGACATATTGGAAGGGCTTGTTGTTTTGTGTACACAGAAGCCCCTGCTATGTTTCTTCTAGGGCTGTGCGATATTGAAGAAAAATGTGTGATACCTTAAACAATGCGATATTTAATGTGCGATACGATATTGCTTTTAAGTGTGTAAAATCAATTGAAATTTATTTTAAAACTATTTAAAAACTGAAAAATGAAAAAAACCAATATATATGCTTCACATTCTTTCTGGAAAAAGAAAGCATCACTACATCTTGACCATACTGTTGCAGCATTCAAGTAAGAAATAAAGAAACTGCTTAAATCAAATATAAAACTAAATCAGCATAGGCTCCTTTCTCAACTGTTTAATTTAAGACATAACTGACTGTGTTTACATGAATACTCGTCAAGACAGACATTTTCACGTAACTGTGCGTGTATTTAACCGTTCAAGTATAAAAAGGCGCGAAAGAGAACTGAAGGGATCATGCACTGTCAGAGAGGCGGCTTGTGCGCGCGCTTCGGGTCAGCGTGAGTCTCACGATTATAGAAAGCAAAAGGCGAATCGCCGAACATTTAGGCAATTTATAAATCTCGGCTGCACGCATTTTTTTAAGTACAAAAAGAGCACATGTCCAGAAAAAAAAGAGGACATATAATTGGGTGCTGAAAATACTACCCATTAAAGTCCGTTGAACCAATGGGATCACTCGGGGTCCTAAAGGAGACCTGATTCCTAGGGGGACTCGATTTCTCCCCACACCAGAACGCATGCAAGCTACAGTGACAATGGAGGCCTACATAGATGAGAGATTGTGGAAAGAGGTTATAAAGTACCTTCATTTGTACAACTCTAGCTTGAAACAATACAAACTTATATACATAGGTTGTAACTTGTGGTGAGAAATTGCGGAAAACTATGCATACGTCGAACGTCTGTATCTGCGCATGAGTCAAATGAAGTTTGCAAGGCTGTGCTTAAAAAAACAAAGTATATTTTTGGCTTCAGTCCACAAGATCGTAAGTGCATATAAAGATGCCATTTGGGACAGGGTCTCTGAGGCTGTGAATCTTTTTGAGTGAATCATTAAAAAGAACCATTTCATAAGAACGAATCACGGCTGGCACCTCATTCGTGGTTGCTTGTAGAAGACACTGGCACGCACTTTAACGAGAGGATTTCTGACGAATCTGCTCATGGATGTTTTGTCACTGTCTGGAGCCCTGCTAAAGACATATATCATTAAACTGATACAATTCTCTCAACCTTGTATCATCTCTTTCGATAACTTGATAACAAGCACAGCAAACAGAAAATTTTCTTTTGAAATTTTCTTTTATTACAAACAAACAAAACAAAAGAGAGAAAGATGCATTATTAACATGTTCCGTTCGGTGTGCCGAATGTTGATCACAACAATGTCACTGACTGTCTGGAATCACAACGTACATAGTAACGCTTAGCAGGAAACGAACAAAATGCAAAAAAGGCTGAAAACAAAAAAGTATTAAAAGACAGAAATGAAAAATGGACAGAAAGTGCTTGATTTGACACAACTCTCCCAAATAATATGAAGCACTGAAATTAACAATATTTCAGAACTATACTGGGGCAAATAAATTAACATTTCAACTCGTGATCTGTCAGAGTTGAGGCCTAGCTAGGGATATTACAACTGCAGCCATATACAGAGTTCACATCTGCTGGTTAACCCTTTACAGTTGTATTACCATTTAAGGCGGTTACATTACAAGGCTTTGCATTTGTAGGAGCCAAAGATCATGAAGAAACACTGCGGAAGGAATTTCATTTGCTGATTTGAATATATGCTTTCATGTTTTCAATTTCATGGTTACATGTGATCCACTGCATACAGGTTATTTGTTGGCAAGCCCCGAATCTAGATACAAGCGATGTCTGTTAGATAGCAATGACATCGATCATTCCGAAGTCCGTTCAACCTCTCCATGGAATATTATTACAAGAGGTCCGCTATAGAGAAATGTCATGGACCAAACATACAATGCATCAATGTTTCGACTGTTTTTTTTTTTTATTATTATTATTATTTTCATTTGGTAGAAGCTTCGCAATCGTAACATCAAGGACAACATCAAGAGCAACAACAATAATCTTAGTTGTAATAACAAGAATTAAAAACAGGAGAACACAATGAAACCGGGTTTAAATATGCAAACAATATCCAAGAGCTCGTAAAAACAAGTAGAAATGTGAATAAAGGATAGGAGTGAGATGTGAGCGATTTGATTGAATGAAAGGAAGTGAGGATGAAGTGATGTTGGGGCATGACAGAGAAAGAGGAGTTTGGACAGTTTAGGACTGCCAGACGTGCTTCAGTAACAATCTTGAACATTATTAGGGAGATATGAAGATGAAGCCTCTTCACCTCACTGTAACGCAAGATTAAGGGTCAATACTTAAAAAGGCAGGGAACTCTACATATCAATGCTTGATGTCCCAATATAAGGCTAAATAACTTCATTACAAACATGTTTTTTTTATCCCAAGGCAATACTGCAGCCAATACTGTTATAATCGAACATTATACATTACTTCCTTACTGTCGTGGTAGGCTATAAACTTTACCTCATGTTTTTTTTCCTCATCCAGGATACTGTTTTAATCGTTTTTTTCCCTGCATATATGCATATATCCTCCCAAACCAAATCTATGCTTAAATGAATATGCTTAAACCTCATGTCATTAAAGGCACAGTTCACCCCAAAATGGAATTTATGTTCCAAATCTGTTTGACTCGTTTTCTTCTTTGTAACAAAATAATGAATTCTGAAAAATGTCTTCTTTTTTTTAATCAAACAATGAAAGTCAATGGGGTCTAATGTTCTTTTGGACCTCATTGACTTTCATTGTATGGACAAAAAAACAATTCTTCAAAATACCTTCTTTTGTGTTCTGTGGAAAAAAGAAAGTTAAACAGGTTTGGAATGTAAATGAGGACTTGGTTTTCATTTTGGGGTGAACAATCCCTTTCAGACATTAAAATTAAAGTGCCCCTATTATGCTATTTGAAAGGTTCCTAATTTTGTTTTGCAGGTCTCCTACAACAGGTTTACATGCATCCAAAGTAAAAAAAAAAAAACTATAATTTTCTCATAATATACATTGCACATCACCTCATTTTTCAAAGAGACGCCTGAAAATGCTTCATTCGAAGATTCGTCTCTCTAAGCCCCTCCTTTCCTAGAGCCTACTCTGCTCTGATTGGTCTGACGGCCCAGTCTGCTGTGATTGGTCTACTGCTTACAATGAGTTAGAAACAAAACGCCTATTACCATATCTGAATTTGAGCTTGGGGTTTTCCTCAGGGCTGTGATACAAGCAGTGACGATGGTGTCTGCATGTCCTCATCCTTTTGAAGTAGATTTGCAGCGCTGAAAACAGCATCTTCTCAACCAGCTGACATCATGATCCAAACTCTTCCAGGCTTCTCAGCTGCAACTATAGTTTGAGGGCGAGTCAAAATAGACGTTGGTCGCGGGCAGGCAATGGCGACCATAGGTGGGCATTGTGGTTTTTTTTTACACTGTTATGTAGGTTTGTAACAGGAAGTGAGACTGGAATTGCTGACAACTCGTTTTGGCAGTTCAGAATCCATTTTTTCTTTGAGGAGACAATAACTTTCTCGTGCACTTTGAACTTTGCAGACCTTTTACATTCACAACCAGCTATATTGCACACTTCATTAAATGTAATATTTGAAAAAGCATATTAGGGGCATTTTAAAGATTGCTTTAAAATTTTTGTTTATGGTACATGGCACTCCAACGCTAGCTTACAATGAGGGTTTTCTTGAAACGCTGCACTATGCTAGAGTAGGCACAGCTCAATGCACAGGCATTTTTCTTGACCAAACCGTGGACTGTGAGGTGCATGCTGTCGGAAAACAAATCACTGCGGGTGATGTGAAGCTATTCCACATACATGCAGCTTCATGTCTGTGTCGAGTTTTGCTAGCGACATTACGGGACTTTGGATGAACGTGAGCGTGTGGATTGTTCTAAAATGTGAGGCTGATTTGGGAAAGATAGTTATGAGAGGAAAGGAAATAAAATGTTTGTGTGTGTATATGCGCACATATGTCTTCGGGAGGAAATAACCAAAGGCGAGCATAAGTTCTGCTGAATTCTGCGTAGCCGTAACTCGAGGTGTTGTGAAAGTGCTGCCGTGATACTGAGGGTAGTCTGTTCATTCGTCAAACTGCATGTGCATGTGGGCATGTGTTCAGGGATAGTCATGTTTACGTTTGCATGCAGATGTCCTTTGACTGAATCAGCGTGTGTGTACGTGGGTTGGGAGGCGTTGAATTCAGTCGTCGATGCAGATCACCTCCCCGCTGCGTTGTTCCCTCCGCACCATCAGGAGCTCTGCCTCCCTCTCTTTCTTTACCGACATGGGGGGTCCATTCAACACTGTAGGAAAACAGGAAACACATACAAACAGGAAGGGCAGTTAATGATCTGTACAATAATTTGCTTTTCTGTTGAAATCAAAACAGCAAAAGTTAAATCTGACCGTCCAATCTTTATTATATTGAATTTGCCATTTCTCACCGGCTCTGACTTCAACTTCCTCTTTTCCCTTTCAGTCTCATTGAGTTTCATTCACTAACCGTGAATATGCACATACTTGTGTGGAAAAAACGTGTGAATGTTTTCACACAGAAATCAAGTTTGCACTTAATTTTGTCTTCTTCCAAATTTAGGATGAAGTTGCTTCTGAATTTTAAAAGTCATGATGATCAATGCTGTCATGGCTGAGTATTCATGCTCATTCCAAGCATGTACTATGCAGGGCATTAGACAGAGGGAAAGAACAATACAGCTGAGTGTAAATGATGTGCTTGAAGACTTGTACACAATTATAAGTGGAACTGAGCCACTGCCTTTTCTAACATTCAGTTTAGAAAGCAGTGATCGGAATTGATCAAGACCACACTCCTTACCAGACGGCAACTCGAAATCGGTAACACTTTACTTTACCTTCATAATTGTGACTTGACACGTCATGAATATGGAGGAGGGTTTATGACAACTGACATGAAGTGTCATTCGCTCAGTTATGTCATTTTTAACGCAAAGGTGACAACGTTTGAGATAACTTGACATAAACCAAAACATCATAACCTGTCACACATTTGTCATAAACATGACATAACAGATTAATTATAAAACTTAAGAAACTACTTTTGGGTTTTTTCTTTATGGGTGAACATTACATTAAACTGTCATGTGGTTGGTTTTGACACTGGCTGTCATGAGACCATTATAACAGCGTCATGAATATTTTTCTGACCACTTTTTTTTCCAGTGATACAAATTGAATTTGTCATTTAAATATCACTAAGTGTTAATACTCTCTCAAATTATTTTATAAAAGTGTCATGAATATTTTTCATTTCATTATTTCTTTTTTAAGTACCCCTGTAGTTTAGGTCAAGAAAAATATTCATGACGCTGTTAAATGTCTTGGTTTATGTCAAGTTGTCATAACAAAGACATCTCAAACAATGTTGCATTAAAAATGACACAATTGAGCTAATGACACTTCATGTCAGTTGTCATAAACATGCATAAACCTCCTTCATATTCATGACATATGTCATGTCACAATTATGAAGGTGTCATGTCAGTCTTATGCACACCCCTTCAAGTAAAGTGTTACCGTCGGCATGCAACCCTACCCAATCTATTTTCTAAATGATTGTTATAGAGCTTATAGTGAACGATTCATACATGTATATGTTCATTTAAAAAAATCATTTAGTGTTAAAGTGCCCATTTTAAAGGTTTCTAATTTTGTTTTGGAGGTCCTCTACAATAGGTTTACATGCATAAAACTTAAAAAACACTTTCATTTTCTCATAATATACATTGCACATCACCTCTTTTCTCAAAGAGTCTCAAAATGGTTTGTTTGAAGATTCAGCCTCTCTAAACCCCTCTTTCTGAGAGCAACTCTGCTCTGATTGGTCAGATGGCCTAGTCTATCGTGAATGATCTATAGCTTACAGCGTGTTTTGGAAACAAAATGTCCATTACCATATCTGAATTTCAGCTCTTCCTCAGCGCTTGACACAAAATGATCCGAAGAGTAATGATGGAATTGTTTTTTTCCATATCAATTCCAGTGTGAGTCCTTCTAGCTGAACGAATCTATTCTTTCTTTTATGAGACAATAACTTTATTTGTCGTGCACTTTGATCTTTAAAACATTGCAGACCTTTTACATTCAAGAACAGCTATATTTATACTGCATGAAAGGTAATGTCCGAAAAAGCATAATAGGGGCCCTTTCAAACCCACACCACAATCGATTGCAAGCTCGCATTCACTTTTGAGTGCATCTCAGATCTCAAAATTCCATCAACAACCAAGTCCCATCCTCCTTTGTTTCTTTTTCAATAATCCATTTCAATCAGACAGATGTCATAAAATGGAGGTAAAGATCTGTATCTACTTCCATTTCATCACGACTTTAACTTTGTCATTTAATTATAAGGGTTTTTAAAGATGAACCAAGATGCCTGATTGATGCTGGAAAAGGTAAGCTAAATGTAAAAATAGGGCAAAAAAAAAAAAACATGCACAATTGAATATCCAACATACATTGATACCATGAATAACGACTAATAACTGATATGGTAGTGATATACATAATACCAACAAAACATAAAACCACATTGTGCTCCATTGTGGACATCCTTTAATGGGTAAACTTGCATTCAGTCAAAGTATACTATATACCATACATAATAATAATAATAATAATACAAAACCTCATCTTGTAAAAAGAGATATAAGTGAGGACAACAGTAATGAGCATTTTAGTTCACCACACACAAGCACATAGTGAGTGTATAGTGTTTGAAATTCTTTAGCTTCATTTGCTGTACTTGTAGATTTTTCGACAAACTCACAGTCTGACTCAGACGGGCATGACTTCTGCCATTCTTTAAGTCGTGTAAAAAATACAAACAAATTCCTTCTGGGAACATCCTATAGTACGATACTTGTTCTAGTGAAGGAACACATGAAATGACTATATAGACCTTAAATTGAATGAATGTAAAGTTATGGCCACATTTACTATTGCTCTGTGAAATTTAACAGACGAAATCCCATCATTTCATAGGAACACATGCGATCGGGAGTTTTGCGTGCGGGAGAAAAATTTCCCAACACAGTTTTCTGTTGGTCACACGGATCCGTTTTGTTGAATTTTGCCAAAATTTCGCTAATGTGACTCGTCAAGTCAATGCAGATGGTTTCAAAGCAGCTTTACAGTGATAGCGAGAAACATCATTTTGGCTGTATAGCAGCTCTCGAAGTCATTGTCCAACTTAAGTAAGTTCAGTATTGATTCATTTCCATTGTAAAAATCACATACAGCAGCTCTGGAGAAAACAGTCATCGTCCAGCTCAGTTCAGTTCGCATACAATGGTGTCAATGCAGGCAAGATCAGTAATCTTGTTGAATATTAGGTTTCCCGACAAAGCAAGACAGAGGCGACAATGGCAGCTTTATTTTTTTCTATTCTACTCTATTCTATTCCAAAATTTAGTAAATGGGGTTATACCATTTGATACCTTTGGTTTGAAGAAATAACCCACCCCAAATTTTAGGCTACATTCAAATTACTCCTGCTAATAATTGTGCTACTTTATGCGAAAGAATGCAGCTTACAGACGCTGCATCTTTATTTCAAGACAATCGCAAAAAACAAAAATGCCATCAACGCTTACACAATATCCTGACAGCCACCTTGATTGAGCACTCGGGATACCTGTTTTGTCTCAGGCCTAAACATGCAGCGCACTGAGGAACAGTTGCAAGATGTTCAAAGGAGCAATTCCTCTTGGCTTGTGTTCCTCACAATTACACAACCAAAGTTTTTCCAAGGACAATAACACCAGTCGTTTGTTGTGCTACAGGTTTTGGCTGAGATTAATGTTCTTGAGTGTGCAAAAAAAGAAACATGGGCACTGGAAAAAGCTAACGCTAACGCTTGAGTTCAATTATCTGATTAAAACTGGCACCGTTTCGTAAACACGCAATAAGTGAACAAGAATGCATGGCCTTCAGATGGGAACGCGTCTGCAGAGAGCATGGAATGCGTTGAGGCTCCTTTACAAGGGGGAAATGCTGAGCTAGAAACCTGCCGGGTGACTTTCATATCTCTGAACGTTGCACTGCATACTCCTGCAGCGTGAGCCAAGGAAAATAATTCATTACTCAGATTCAGATCTCGGAGTGACTTGACTCTCTGCTTCTACAATCAACAATCTTGGAACTATCTGGCTCTCTCGCTCAGACTGTCTCACTCTCCCAGACTGTCTCACTCTCTTTCAGGCTGCTTCTTTTCCCAGACTGTCTCTCTCAGACTACCTTTTACTTAGACTGTCTGTCTCTTCCCAAATTTCTCTCTCAGACCGTGTGTTTCTGTCTTTCTGTCCCAGATTGTTTTGCTCTGATTCACTGACTCTTTCTTTTAGATCTGTCTCTCTTCCCACGCTGTCTGTTTCTCATATCTAAAGCTGCAACAATTTATTGATAGTAATGAATAATAAAAAATAAATAATCAAAATAAATTAAAATTAAAACAACAACTATATTAATCGGGTGTATGAGAAATGAGGGTCAGTAATATTTTTGTTTAAAATGTGTTGTTGAGTGTTAAATCTTAGATTTAATGTTTAAGATTTTAAATGCCCCATTTAATTTTCTAATAGAAATCCAATATACAACACAAGTAAAAATATTTTTAACAGAGCAGTAACTGCAATTAATTAGAATTACTAGACGTCATTTACAGGAAAACTAAAATTATATCAACGTGTTATTTGAGTGCCATTCAAAAGATGGTAGTTTTGCTGAAAGAAATTAAAACTTTTATTCAGTAAGGATGCATTAAATTGATCAAAGTGTCAGTAAAGACATTTATAATGCTATGAAATACTTCTTTTTTAAATAAATGCTGTTCTTGTGAACTTTATTCATCAAAGAATCCAAAAAAAAAAATTAAAGCAGTAACAATGACATTAATATTAACAAAAGAAATATTTCTTGATTATTACTGAAGGATCATGTGACATTGAAGCCTGGAAAATTCAGCATCATTATATCACAGGAATAAATTACATTTTAAAATAAATATAATCAAAGAGAAAAAAATATTTTAATTTGTATTGATATTTTTTCAATATTGCTGTCTTTACTGTATTTTTTAATCAAATAAATGCAACCTTATTTCAAAAACATAAATCTTACCAAATCCAAACTAAATGTTTGGGAAGCTTTGTAGTCCTGTAAACAAACATTTATAATTTTTAAAAAAAATATTTTTATTTTTATTGCCTATAATGTTTATTAAAGCCCCCCTCCTTTACACCCCCTTTTATTTATATACAGTGTGTTCCAAATTATGGAAGTAACATAGTAGGATTTTATTACAATAAATATTCAGATTTTAGTTTTGTAACTTTGTTTTATTTTTCATATTTGTTATGTTAAATAGTTTGTTAAATAGTTTTCCAGGTCTTCTTAGGAAAATGGAAAATCTACTTAAAGAGGCTGTCCCACATTATTAAGCAAGTCACAGTTCTCATGCAGTATAGGGAGGAAAAAAGATTTTTCAGAAGAAGAAAAGCATGAAATTGTGCAATGTCTTGCAAAAGGCATGAAAACAACTAATATTTTGCAAAAACTGAATAGTGATTATTGAGAAGAACTAAAGTAGAAAAACTAAAATCTGAATGTTTATTGTACTGAAATCCTACTGATATGTCACTTAATAATTTGAAGCAGTGTCTGTCTGTCTATCTATCTAGCAAAGAAATAATCAGATTAAAACAGATGAATGGCTTATCAAAATTCTCATCATTAAATTGTTATTCCTACTCAGATCACCTCTTTTCTATCTTCATTTCAAACATCTCTCTCTTTATACCCCTTTCTTTGACCAAACATTATTTGAGGGCACCAAGTTTTGCTCCAGCACACCAGCCTGCCTCAAGTCTCTATTTCTCGGTAAACCAGAAAAACATGCAGAGATGGCAGTTGGCCTCAGTGACCCGGCCTATCCAAACAACCACTACACTCACACAATTAATCACTCACACAGAAGAACCAACACACCAACAACCCTGAATTTACATTCGTACAGTATCAACCCCAACCTGACACAACCATATGCACAATTAGCTTCAGTCCATTGACAGTACATGACCATGCATTGAACACACACACACACACACGCAAGCACACCACTACAATAAAACACACCCCGTGGTGGAAAATAAAGAGCTACTTAAGTGGCTCTCAAGTGTGCAGGCTTGCACATGTGGGTGTGTTTGTGCATTTTTGCAGAATGCAGGGAGTTCTCATACAACAGTCATGTACTGTATAAACGTCCTGCTGGGGATTGAATCTGGCTCTAGCACAACGCAGGAATTTGGTCAGGAAGGTTTGGTCGTCAAGGACTTCTGACCCAGCATCAGCACGCTCCTTCAATAAGGTGGCTTGGGGAAACCATAAAACTGATCTCAGATCAGGTGCAAAGATATTTCTGTCTGCGTCAGTGCTCTGGACAGGTTGCAAAAGATGAAGAGTCAGTCTCCATATATATATATATATATATATATATATATATATATATATATATATATATGGGGCGGTTTCGTACCACTGTAACATTTCACAGTCCTGGTTTAGGAACGCAGAGAGTCCGTGGCTGGAGAATTTTTCGAGAGGTCCGCAGTTTCCAGGAAAAAGATAGTTCCACTCCACTGTGCCTCGGTTCCAAAACAGTTTTGATTGGGTCAGGGGTTTTAATGACAGAACACAAACTTGTGGTATTTTGGAAAAACTGCTGTCTTTGGAATCCTTCATTTCTGACATTGTGAGAGACTGCATGGCTGCATGTGCTTGTGAGAGAGAAAGAGAAGCAGAGTGGATAAATGATAAAAGAAAGAGAGATACTGTATAAAGGGATGCAGAAAAATAGTGATTTGTGGCGGAATTAGGGAGGGACGATTTTGGGCACTTAAAACGAGCACTCTCGCTCCTTCGGCCAAATGAAAAATTAATCTGCTGGGACTTCTCTCGGACCGACAGATGAAAGAAAGAGAACGGAGGGGGCAAGGGGAGAGGGAGTGAGAGTCAAAGGGAGATAGAAAGAGAAAAAAAGTGCTGGAAAGAGCAGAAGTGGAAGAAGAGGTCTGTGTTTTCGTCGTCCAAACAGCTCTCATTTCAGCACTCTTACTTCATTTCTCTCTTTTGCATTTGCTCATTTTATCTAACTAGTATTAACCATTTAGCCTGAAAATCTTTTCTCAAGAAGTCCAGTAACTTTTCCTGCCTGCTGTAATATTTTCAGACATTCCCACCTCTCTGTACCCTACCATCCTGCCTAATTTATTCCCAGTTAATTGTTTTTGTAGCCTTTCAACCCCTCACATTCTACAGTCTCTTTCTCCCTCTCGCGCTTTCAGGTCAAGGCTTTTTGGGCCGTCCGTTGCGTGGCAGGTTCTCCACCGTGTTGCTGAGGCGATACTTGACGATGATGCTGTGCACGGTGGATTTGGGCATGTGGAGCTCCTGCCCAATTGACCCTTCCGACTTGCCATCCTTCCACAGGTCCACCACCCTCTGTCGCTGCAGCACGTCATGTTCCTTGGTCTTCAGGCAGGACGGCACTTCTGTGGAGGCAGAAAGGGGGCAGACTGTAGACACTGGGGGGTTGGGAGCGGTCAATCAGTGGCACAGTATCAGTCTTCAATATTCAAAAATCAAAAAAAAAAAAAAATATAACTGTAGGCAGGAGGCAGGAAGAAGGCCTTCTCGACCAAAGAAAAAGCATAAACTCTTCCAGTTTTGAACCTCCCGCTCTTATAGTAATCCTGAGAGCCAGAGTCGGGACATCCACTGGCTGCGAGAGCAGTGACGCACTGAACTATCACACGGTAAAAAAAGAGATGTTAGAGGTTTAAGCGGTATTTGCCAAAGAAATCTGTGTTGACATAATGTGTCTAAAACCTTTTGCTCTGTAAAGTTCACGACATGTAAAACGCTAAGAGTTTAAGTGGCAATGACTTAAAAAAGAAAACAAGACGTGCTCGCCAAGGTCTTTATTTCTGACAACTTTAAGAATGATTGAGAGAGATGTTATGGGGTCTGCTAGGATTTCTATCGAGGTGCTCGCACTCCATTTTGTCTCTCTCCTCCCTCTCACTTCTTCTTCTGTCTTTTAGAGAGATGTCTGACCGGGTCCAAAAAATGTCCTATTATGGAGTACGCTAAACGGATCAACACAGTCTGTCCTTCATTTTTCTCTTTTCTTTTATATCTCTTTTTCACTCTCATTTTTTTGTTTAGTCTGGCATGCTGTTTTCATCTCGCTCCCTGGCTCAGTTTAAGCAGGGGTCACCGCAGTTGTCTCAATCAGGGACCAGAAGGTTCAAACAGGCCCCAAGCGGGGCATATTTTTAGCCAGGCGAGGGTTCAGTGTGTACAGCCTCAACAAACCCAATCAGCCTCTACACCCACCAGGATCTGAAGTCTGGGGCTATTTCAGTGACAGACAGAGACTGAAAGAGAGACAGACGGAGAGAGCGGCTGAGCGTCTAGTTCTGCCTCCAGGGGGTTTGAAAAACCGGCATAAAGGCACGAGCACATTTGTGTTTCTTTATGGGTTTTTTTTACCCTCTTAAAAATATCTGAGTAGAAAAGCAAAAAAATGTTCCCTCGGCTGAGCGATTCTTGGCACAGCCAAGGTTCTGGATAACTGTAATGACATTTTCAGAAAAAGCACCATGGCAAGAAAATATGCCTCCCTTAGACGCTGCGGTAGAAAGATTGGTATCAGGACTCTCAATCCAGAAAGCCTTCGACTCTGTATGGGTAAAAACAGTCAGCACGATGGACGGAGTTTGGCCTCTGATAGAATAAACAGAAAATGCCAAACAAAAACAACGACATTTGTTCTTCTTAGTGCTTCCTGCACACATATGCTGTTACAGAGCTAATATTGAAACAATAAACTCACTGGCAGGGCTAATCTGTTCTCTTGGACCAAAGGAGAATGTGAAATTATTTAGCCAAAATTCCACGGGGGCCCTCTCAAATTAAAATACAATTAAGTGCGCTAACCAGAATCATATTTTTGCAGAAATATCAATACATAAAGTGTGACAGTGTTTTTTTTTTTTTTTTAACTAAGGGCAGAATATGTGCTTTCATTTATGAACAGTAACACATTGAATTTATAGCCATGTTTTATGATTTAAAAAAAAAAAAAAAAACTAAATTAAATCTGTGAGACACAAATCATTCCAGGTTTATTGGAAGTTTGATAACTGATTTAATCTTTTTAAAGAATCAAAAGCGACATCTTCAAAGTGCTTTATAGAGAAATGTGAAAATCCTGCCTGTCATACCCTGACCTCACAAATTATTGTGAAATAGAGCATTTGTACACCCACATATACGCCCACATAAACACAAATAGACTGAGAGAGAAAGAGCTAGAAAAAACAGAGGGGAGGGAGAAAAACAGAAGGAAGTTGAATCATGTGTTGATTTTGCCACGTTAATCATGAGTAGAAGTTATAAAAAGCTGTCCATTGAGATCATTTATCAATTGCATTCCAGGGTTATAGTACTGTTAAAAACATTTTTGTTAATTTAAATAAAGCTGAAATAAAATAAATAACAGATTTAAAAAATGTTTAAAATAAATATTGGATGCCAAACTTAAATTTATTTAGTTGCCAAGGCAACATTTCTATTTTTAGTTTAACTTGAGGCACAAAAGTTACTAACTGGAAATAAATAAAAATAAATTAAACCTATATAGTAATATAAAAAAGGTTACACTTTATTTTAAGGTGTCTATCTTACAGTGTAATTATATATTTAAGTACTGAGTAATAATAATTGACTACATGTACTTACTGTAGGGTTAGGATAAGGGCTCAGTTTAGGGTTAGTTGCATGCAATTATGCAAAATTTATAGTTATTACTACATTAACTACATGTAACAAGGACACTGTAAAATAAAGTGTTACCCAAAACAGTTAAAAAGACTACAATCTGGGAGACAATTATTGATAAACATCTGTCGCTTACCATTACATGTTTATTGGACTAAGTGCAATTTAAAGCTAAAGATACACATTCACAACAGAGTTTTGTTGCAATAAACTGCCATTTAATTTTTAAAAATGTTACAAAAATGAGTATGGGTAAATAGTTAACCTCATTATTGGGAAGGCTGCAAAAACATTAATTCTTTTAATTTTCTGGTGTTTTATGTGTTTGGACTTTTTTTCTTATTTTTTTTTTAATAATTTTTTTTTTTTTTTCAAACCTGCTAATGTGAAAATATTACAAAGAATTCCTCTGCTCTTAAGGTCGAAGTATGCTCTATACCACTTCTGGCAACAAAAGGAACTGCAAAAAAAATGACTGTTTGCAAACAGGTTTTCGGAACACTCCCCTCCCCATCTGCCATTGGCCAGCCAAACAGGTGGCTCCGCCCCCACCTCAAGCCATTGGATGCTCAACTGTGCAGAGCAATGTTTTGATAGCACCACAGAGCCACAGTGTTTACACCTTTCAGCAAAATCAACCTATGAATGGCCTACTTATAGTGGTTTCTGCAAATTAAGCTGCGACAGGAGAATTTAACATCCAAAAAAATTCATTTCACCGTTCACATTTAAGGCATCTAGCAGATGTTCTAATCCAGAGCTGCATACAAGAACCACTGTGTGTTTGCACATTTTCAGACTGCCATGATCAACAGATGGCAAGCAAATCTGCCTTTCAAATTTCAACCAAACAAACAAACATGTCAATACCCCTCAGCAGCTCAACACAGGCAAACCATTTCTAAAACCATCCCAAACATTCAAATCAACCGTTTCACCATCTTAACCTGCTTTTGTGTATAAGCATTCCGTTTAATATGAGCAGTTAACACACTTGAGTGCATTTGAAAAGCCTTTATAATGGTTCAGAGTAAGATTTTTGTTTCGGGATCTTTCAGGGGATGGATCAGCAAAACTGACCTGATATGAAGGAGCCAGGGGGCATCTGGCTGTAGTTGGCCCCAGCTAGAGTGAGAGCCGCTGAAGGTGCAGGTGTGAAGGGAGGGCCGAAGTTCTGTGGGGTGGCATACGGACCTGGAGGAATAGGCTAGATAACAAAAGAAAGTGTGTATGCAGTTTAAAGCAGCTAAAAATATCAACTTTAATTCACAGTTGTTAAATATTAATTTTGAAACTCTGCATCTCCAAATAATGCCAAGAGACTGCAACAAATGGGAGTTTTGGCATGTCGGTGGATGTGAGTCTGTTGCTCTGTTCCAAAAGCTAAGGTGCATCCCAATTTGTGTACTTATGCACTTTTCTATGCCGTTTCGTAGTATAAATAATGCAAGTAATGTGTTTACACTAAAAACTCCAAAAAAGTACACTTTGAATACCGAATGATGCACTTAAAGGGATAGTTCACTCAAAAATGAAAATTTTATCATCAGTTACCTATCCTCATGCTCTTCCGAACCTGTATGAGTTTCTGTCTTCCGTTGAACACAAAAGAAGATATTTGAAAGAATATGGGTAACCAGACAGTTGACGGTAGCCATTGACTTCCATAGTAGGAAAAAAAATACTATAGAAGTCAAAGGCTACCATCAACTGTTTGTTTACCAACATTTTTTAAAATATCTTTTGTGTTAAACAGAAGAAAGAAACTCATGCTGGTATGAAAACTTGAGGGTGAGTAAAGGATGACAAAATTTTCATTTTCAATATATATATATATATTCTTATGTGTTTGTGTATTTACCGGCGGGGTGTGAGTCTCGTTGCCTTTGTTGGCCAGTCTGCTTAGGATGCTTCTCTCGGACATCTGCAGGCGGGCCGTGATTGGCGGGACTCTGGAGAGTGTCGCTGGGAGCCGCGTTACATCTGCCTTCATGTCACTCAAAAGCTCCTCCAGTTGGTTAAGAACTACAAAACATGCCAAGTTGTAGAAACTAAAAGGAGCAGACACTAAAAAGTACTCAGGTGAATTTGCTAAATACTAAATACTATTTTTAGACTGCCAGTTTTGTTATGGTTAACTAAACGTAAAAGTAAAACTATTATATTAAAGTATTTTTTTTTAATTGAAATAATTAATTAATTAAAATATAAATATTAGCTGTAAAACTTAAAACATGTTTTAAAAAATGTTACCTTGGCAACAACTTGAATTTGAAGTCCTAAAATTACTAAAAATTAAATAAAAAGTAATTAAAGATAAATAGAAATATAAAAACTCCTCAAAACTAATAAAAATGACAACAAAATGACTAAAACTTAAACTAAAATGAAAAATGAAATTGAAAATATTAATAAATACTATCATAGTATATAACTAATATTAAAATAATGCTTGTTTTGAATCATATCATATAGGCACCTTTTATCAATATCAGCTTTGAAAACCGATCCACAGTTCAGAAAGATAACTAAAAGTGATTTAATTGATTCTAATTGTCAAAAGTGAAATTCATTGGCAGTTCTTTCAGCAATTGCAGGCCATAATACGAATGACATGCCAAGAGAACTGGTTTCCAATAAATGGTTTATTGGTACAGATTAAACAACACGCTTGAGAAAAGTCCAGGTCAATTTAAAAGTGCCTCGTGTTCTTGAACTGTTCCCATATCAGAGCTGGCAGGAACACTGGTCCCACTGGATCTATCAGAAGTCCTTTATCAGACTCTCAAGACGCCAACAAACTTTTTCTGAGTTACACACAAACAGATTCTCTCTGATGCATAATTTTTCATTTAATCTCAGACACACACTTTCCTCACCTTTATGCAAGACAGCATTGGCAGGTTTGTTTCCTGCGAGCGACTCCTTGCTGAGATGCTGATGGGACTCGGCTAGACATTCAACCTCGGCAAAACGAGCGTTAAGGGCCATGGCCGGATGAGTTGGGTCCTGGGTCATGTTGAGGTAAGCAGCCCGACGCAACTGCTCCTCTATCACCAGGGCCTGCTCCAGCAGCTGAGAGAGAGACAGAGATATCTTAGATGTAAAAAGGTGTACAAACTCAGTCAGCCAGTTGTTCAGGCAACCCACTGACTACTCAATGTGAAGCAATGGCCAAAAATGACAATCTAAATATGTATGGCGATAGCAATGGTGCTTCAGAAGTCATGAATTTACAAATGCTGCCCACATGCTAAGTAAAGCACTGCTGCTAAAATTATTTAATAATATTTTAAAGGGGTCATGAATTGAGAAATCAAATTTCCTTGATCTTTTTGCATATACATTCTACTATAAAAATATCCTGTTTCAGAACTCAAAACTTCCTTGTCATTCCAAAAACAGCTTTTATTGAAACCAAGCTCCCAAAACAACTCGTTTCGGATTTTGCCTCGGCATGACATCATAGTGTGACAAAAGACCGCCTCTGCAGATGATCAACGCCTGCTTCTACATCATTACATCATCTTTGTGATCTAAACATTTGAGAGAGCTCCAGAACGTGTCATAATGTATGTGTCAGTAAGACACTGGTCGTCTGTTCGCTTCCTTTTCCAGTGGATTTCTTTTTATGTCCTAGTTCGATGCAAGGCTTTTCAGAGAGACTGAAAATAAAAGATGGTGCAGCGCCGACTATATTGAATCCGACAGTAATGTCGCAACACTCAAGTGTGAGTAACAGTGGTTTTACCATGTGTCACTATTGTCTATGTCTGTTACAGATCATTTGATATGTACTCACTTTACTTTCACTTCACTCAAAATGGTTAATATAAGAACGACAAAAGGTCATTCATTCATAATACAAAATTCAAATTCATTCGTTTACAAAAAACACCAAAAGTTATCCTTTGTCAACTATAACTACTCAAACCTTACACACTGCTGAATTTTCAAAACAGAATTTTTCAAAACAATTCCACAAGTGTAATGGCAGAGATGTTGAAAATTAGTTAAAAATGCTGTAACACAATCATAGCAGTGGGTGTTTACTTCCAAGTCTTGAATGCAATACGGCCATCAAAACGGAGTGTTTTAAAGAGAGAGAAAAAAAAAAACAGACAGAAAATAGCCTATTACTTCTAAATTATGATGTTTTTTATACAAAGATCTTGCATATAAGTGGACTCAGAGAACATAATAAAAAATTGTAAAAATACAGATCACGACCTCTACATTTTAAATTTATTCATGCGATGGCAGAACTGAATTTTCAGCAGGCAATACTCTAGTCTTCAGGGTCACAATGTTAAAAACATGTTGTACTGCTTAATATTTTTGTGGAAACCAGGATTCTTTGATGAATAGCAAGTTCAAAAGAACAGCATTCATTTAAAATAGAAATATTTTGTAAGATTATAAATTAGGGCTGGGACAATAAATCGATAAATCTTTGTGGATCGCAATTCTATCTTGAATTGATTCCGAGCTTAGTTTTTAACAGCAGATGGCACTCTAGGCTATTTTTTAACCACACACTCAAATGCAAATGAAGAAGAGCGCTCGTGCATTCGGCTATGCACTCGCACCTCAGAATACTTTTATGGCACGAGATTAACATAAACAGCCCACTGCAAACACCATTGTAAATCACTTTAACATTTTCGAATTTTATGAATGAATATTTTATAGTAAGTTTAAGTGGTGTGTGTAAAGGAACTAGAATCAAGCAGAGTACGGCTGCTTCTAAAGCATACAGTTCCATTTGTTGTTAAAAACTAAGCTCAGAATCTATTCGAGAAAGAATCGTAATGCATTCTGAAAATCTTAGATTCGATCTGATTCGAAACTGACCATAAACATTATTCATTACACAATAGAAGCAAAAAAACAGTCCTAATTCCTGGTTTAACGAAAAAGTGAGGAAAAGACAATGGAAAAAAGCATAGTGTGAAAGAGAGAAGCGGCTGAGAGCACAAAAATGAAAAAAGTCAAAGATTGAGAACACATAGCTGGATAGAGGGATAGCGAAACGGACAAGAAAATAGGCCACTAAATAAAAGGGAATTTAAGAAATCTATTGAACAGAATTGACAGAAAACTTAAGTTTGGAGCGATAAACTGTTCCAGTGATTTATGAGCATGAGAAAGCACCAGCTTCCAATTAAAAGACGTTCCACTGGAATAACAGAGGTTCTCAGGTTGCTCAACGCATTCAGAATTATGTAATAGAAGTGAGCGAGAGAAAGAGAACAAGGGAGGCTGAGAAAAGAAAAAGGAGGATGTAGAGAAAAGGATATGAAACATGTAATGAAAAGAAAAACAGGAAAAACAACAAGAGACAGGGCTGTTTCACAAGAATGCATGTCAGCATATTCAGGTTTTGTGTTTGTGATTGTGACGCGTCAACATGTAGAGATAAAATCTTCAGGCAGGAGTCATACAAACAGAGTGAGAAGCATGTTAAAGCAAGATGCAGAAGTATTTAATTATAATACAAATAAAACTAAAAAACAAAACTAAAGAAACAGTTTTCAAACAATGAACTACCACAATGCAAGAAAAAAAGTGTAAAACAACTACAAAAGCCACAAGGAAACAAAATTAAACTCCACCAGAGATATCGCAACAAACAAAAAGAAAAGAAACTAAACAAAACATGTATTTTTATTCTTTATTTATAACATACCTTAAACCGTCTGGCCAGGAACTTGTTTTTCATCTCTAAGAAGTTTCCCTTGTTGGCTTGAGTTTTGAAAGGTTCGTTTACGATGGCGAACTGAGGGTCGTTCTGAATGTCCTGCCATCGTGCATAGCCATGGCTGCAACAGGTCAAGGATCAAACAACACTTTCACGGTTCCAACACATTTTCCTTTTAAAATTCCATAGTTTTCTAGACTCAGCTCTCTGTAGATTTTTACAGACTGTATTTAACATAAATGATTCATATAGCATTTTTTTCAGCATTATTTTTGGTATAGTATAGTCATCTCAAAATCATTTTATTTTCTGTTGTTTTATTGATTTACACGTGTTTAAATAATGAGAAGAAACCTTAAAAGCTTTTAAACCTGCGTGCATTCACGCAATGGTTTGACACTGCACTCGTGGTTTCGTGCTGCATGATCACCAAACAGCAAAGCCATCATTCAAGCACTTCTGTCCTGACGTCTTACAGGAGAGGCTCAATGGTGCGGGTAAATGTATGGGCTATTCTGATATTTCAATCTACTAGGCAAAATAACACAATCTAAAATTTTCTTTTTTCAACTACAAACCAACCTTGAGTCTTCAGCCAACAAAGTTTAAGTCCTGTTTAGCTAGCTCGCTTCTCATAATGTTTGCGTATTAAGTCAGTAGGCGGAAAGCAGCCGGTTTTGTGGCTTTTTGAACGCACTCGGCCATATGAGCGCCTACACTTAAAAATGTGTTTTCAAGTACCTCTGGAAGTGTTTGGCAAAGGACAAGCTCAAAATGTTTTAGACGCCATTTACACCTGTATTTTGCATTGTCCATTTGTGATCGGTTTGACGAAAAAACTTGTTAATACGATATATAAACAGGGCCTTTTATAACAGATTTGTTAATAGTAAAGACAAAGTTTTGAAATTGTGCGCCTTGAATTCATTCAGTTGTGTTCGACAATCACTAAATAATCACTTTGTCATGAAAACGCTCTGCTTGTCTTATACATTTTTTTTAGAAATTCTTAATTTTGTATTTTAGAAAGCTGAATAGGGGAAATCATCTGGAAACATTTTTCCATACTTTGTTTTCTTTTTTCCACACTTATCCAGACCTGGAAATGGTTTAAATTCAATTCCATACTTGATACCCTGAGGTGTTCAAATGTAAAGAACTTTATTTTCAATGAAAAAATAACAATTTACCTTTCTGTAGTATTCGCTAAAGCAATATAAATGTAACTGTAGAAAATCTATTTTTTCCCCATCTCATTTTATTGCCTTGTTCTTCTTGGCTTTGAGCTCTAAACAAACGGTTCATTTACCAAACGCAGTATAAATATATATTAATGGAACTGGATTGTTTCTACGGTGACAGCAGCCTATCTCCAAGGATACCACACGATGCCTGCGAGCAGCCAGAAGTCGTGTCGCCGGTGCCAGATCTCATTGATCTTGCCTGATGAAATGGCCGCCCGCTCCTCGTTCTGCCAAAGAGTGTGGAGCTCTGTACAGAAAAGAAAAACACGACATGGCCAGATATCAGTTATCATCCGTTTATACCTGCTGACGAGTAAATAAACAAAAGGCAACAGTCCTCCAACAGCATAACTTGCAAGCATATAAATTTAAACTTATCTAGCTATAAACGAAATGATTTGTGCAGAGTGCAGGCTGTATGCTTAGTGTTTGCTTGAAATGTTTTATCGACGCTGGTGAAATGTTTATAGCTACAGTAATAATAAACCCCTTGATGTTTAGTTGTCCTCTTTTAAAGTTGTAAATTAAACTATGTAAAGTGATTGGCTTCTGGGAACTGAAACTATTTATAGAGACTGGGGCTGGAAAATATCAAAGAAATAATAGACCAAAAAATGACCACTAGCTTTCTAACTAAGGGTTGTTGAGATGACAGGTGTTGGATTTAAGTATCTGGTGTTTGAACATGATGAAGGCTGAATGAAAAACATTTAACTAAGCATGCACCGATATTAAAATTAAGATAAGTTTTCATGTTAAGGCTAATAAATCAATAAATAATCCATAAATAACCAATAAATGTTAAAATTACTATTATGTGTAAATAAAACAATTAAAAAATGAAAAATATGATGTGAAAGAATCTAAATTGAGTGAAAAAAGAACTTAGATGTTAGGACATTATAATGTAAAAAAAGGATATTCATCTTGAGATTTGCTAAAAAAAATAAATCTAAAAAAAAACATACCATTAAATAGAGATGCACCGATACTTTTTTCGCCAATACCAATAGCTCATCATTCAGATTATTTAGATTTTCTTAAGGAAAAAAATATTTCTCCAAACTAATGCTTTAACCTATACAGGAAACCCTCATTTCATACATTACTATGATATTAGGGGTTAAAATTAACAAAAGAGCCCAAGCTATTATCTTCAACTGCACCCCCAGATATAGTAATTACACTCAAATAAACTCAAATTACACTCTTAGGGAAAACCAGGGACCTGCAACACTGGATTGAACAAGAGGAGATACATAGGGTCAAACAGAGCCTGCTTTAACATTGCTATTTTTGTTTAACTTCTAATGCATTATTGTCACATTAACTTTGACAGCCCTAAATTCAACACGAGAGACATTTTCTTAACACATTTTTCCACCCCCTTTTGATTGACAGGATATATTCGGCCCTGATCATGGGCTGTTTTTAAACAATCGGGCGATGGCCGATAGTGAAAATAATTGCTTTTATCAGCCGATACAAATTATTGCCCTGTACACTGGTGCATTCCTAATAATAATAATATCAGAAGATCACTAATGTAACACATATCCCTATTTGATATATTTACAAGTGCCATTTTATGATTTAGCTTGTGGCATCTCTGGGAGTTTAAAATGGAAAAAAGAAACCCAAATACAACATTTTTCAAGTAACCCTCTGCCTGATGATATTAGTCATTGTGTTGATGATAATTTATTGCGTTGGTCATTACACACTTCTTTCTCGGAATTTGTAATGAGAAATGGCACACCTACTCCTGAACTCCCCTTTATATCCCCAACTTTCCCATTACAGTATCCACCCTTACCACATGCCAATTATTCATAGTATTAGTCTCGCAGAGAAATACTGATGCATGCACTTATACAGTATCTGCACACAAAATATAAACACAAGAGTGTACATTTACATACGAATTGACCATGAATATAAGCAAAATGCATGAAATCATAGGTTTTCACATTTCAGCACAAGTCATTTTAGGAAATAATCAATGGTGAACGATGGAAAATAATCTAAGGGAAGTCTTTGTAAACCACTGACAGATGAAATCACTGCTTGCCATTCCTGGTAAAACCACTAAACGGAAGCACAGAGAAGTTGAACTGCTCCTTCACAATGTCCACCACACTGTCATGTTACCTCAACAACACACTGTTCCATTGCGCTTTATCATAACAGTACATGCTTCACTTAACATGAGTGAGCAGCTTTACATAATGTTGGCACAATTACCTGGCACATATACTGTGCTTGTCAATACTTGGGAAAAAATTAACTAGTGTGATGTTCGAAGAATAAACATGGATAAAGATCAAAATGTATGAGATAAAATTGAGCAACTGAACAAGCGATATGATTATCAAATCAGAATGAATGTGAAAAATGCATTCATAAGCTGCAGGGTGTCATTACTGTGTTAATTAGTGAGATAAAACAAAATTGAAAAAAAGGTATGTTTCTAAACATGGTCCTGTTGGCCCCTACTGGAAGATGCCAATAATTACACCATCAGGAGGCAAACAACATCCTTCTCCATTGACGCCGTTTCAAGATTAGCTGTGTATTCGGACTTTTTTTTTTTTATCAACAAATAAATAAAAAACGGTTTCATTATATTATAGCAGATGTCTTGCCATTGTTTGTTGTTGGATGGCTCTTAAAAGTGTGAAATGCTTATTTTGCTGTTGAGATCACAACTCATAATAGGTGTTGCCCATACAGCAATTAAAAAATTTAAAAAAAAACACACAGAGAGACACACACACACACACACACACACACACACACACACACACACACATATATATATATATATATAATATATAGCTAAATATATTGCTTATTTATATAAACAAAGCACAAAAAATATATTAGAGAATATATTTTCAATGTATATATTTAAACATAATTTAAAAAAAATCTAAGATTGGATATATATTGTCTTGCAACTTGAAGTACATTTCTAATATATTTTGGAATTTGAAAGTTTAAACCAAATATATATGAAATTTGAATAAGATATTTTCTTAAGCCCTGCTGAACATATATTTAATGTAACTTTCTTTGTTCAAAAATAACTATTTAATTGAGTCAATACATCCTCGATACTTCTTCCAAAACATGTTTTTGTCTTACCCTGATTCACTATTCACATGCCTATTATAAGTGTTTATATTTTAAACCTGATGGGACGGTTTTCACTGGGAAATTGCATTCATACATCACTCGCATGTGCGTGTTTTGTCATATCCGTAAATAGAGAAAAGTTGCTCCGGCTACTTTGACACATGTATGGTGTGAGAGTGGCAATGGTTTATTATCACAATGAGCGAGAAAGGTTGACATGGACCAGCTAAATCTCCATTCACTGGAGAATCACCTGTTTTAAACAAGCGCAGAGCAAAGGGGAATCTACTGGCAAAAAGAGAAGAGTTCGTAATAAAACAAGAATCAACATTGGCTTGGCTTTTTCGAAGATGGCCAAAACTGAAGGATCTGAAATGCAATGCGTTTTTATTACTCAACAGTTGAGTACAGTATTTTATCGAACAGATTTGAATTTACCTGTGAATCCTCCATCTGCAATGTTGAACATAAACCGCGGACGCTCTGTGGGCTTGCCATTACCTTTGGGTACCTCCTCCCTTTGCCCTCTGACCTCCTTCCCAGCATCCCTTTCACCTTTCACCTCCTCTGTGTCCCGACAGAAAAAGGAAAAGTATGTTTACATCATGTTTAGTTTAGTAATTTATTCCCTACATTAATACACCAAAAAAATGAAGGCTTAACTTCAGTGATACTGTTGGATGCAATGTTGACTGTACTGTATGAACAACTTTGGTCAGGTAGTTTTTATTCTTCCCTATGCAACTATGAAACATACAAAATAGAAAGAAAGAGTAGCACTGTAACGTTTACCTTTTTTGACATCAGAAGATTGATCTACTTTCTCTTTCTTTTCTGTTGTTTCTGTGGGAGGCGACGTCACCTCACTCTTCTCTTTCTCTTCTCCAGCCTTCTCTCTTTTCTCTCCCTTGTCCCCTTTCAGAGCCTCTGCAATGACAGACAAGAATCAGCCCTCAAATCACAATAAAATGATGGACTGGCATTACAGATTTCAATAGTTTCTGCCACAGGTACCTCTGCTTTCATCTTTAATGGATGGGGAATCAGACGTTTTTTCTGGGAAGGCCTCTTTTTCAGCGCTCTCCTCGTCTTGTTTTTCTTTCGGAGAAGATTGAGAAATGTCAGGATTTTCTTTAGTTTTTGAATCATCAGATACGGTTGTTGGACTTTCTGATGACTGAGCTTTTTCACTGGTTACGGGATCTTTCTCCCCCTCTTCCGGTGTGATGGAACTCTGGAAGAAGAGAAAGAAACACTCTCTTTATTTGAGTTTCACATGTATTTACATGAACTCACAATTTACACACAAACACTTGCTGTACTTCCAGCTTCTTCAGGCTCCCCAGAAAAGGCCATTGATGGTCATTCAAAAGCTGCGTCATGACATAATCATTTTGTATCAAGCAACAAATAAATCATAAATATTTCATTATATTAAAACAGATGTTTATTTCATTACATTATAACAGAAGTTCAGCTAAGGATAGTCACTAATGCAGGGTTTGGGACAGTTTGCTTCCTGCTTCTTCAGCCATCCTGGAACAGAACTGTTTTACATTAGATTTGTTCAAATTGAGCTTTAAATAACCACAAGTACTGTGCGTACAGTTGAAACTCCCCCTTTCCAAAAGATTTTTGGAGATTTGAGACTTTAGATTTACATCTGGATCTGTGGATTAGGGAAATTAATTTTTTCAGGAAAAATAGTACGCTAAATCATGCACTAATTTCACTAATTCGTTCCCTCGATTTATTAAATCATGCGCACGATTTACTTTTTTTCTTGAATGTCATGTGGTGGGCTCCATACCCATTAACTTTCACTGTATGGACAAAAAAACAACAACACTGACACATTTCCACAAGAGTGTGAGTAAATGAAGACAGAAGACAAAATCATATTTCATATATCATATTATCATATTTGGGTGTACTATGCCTTTTAAGTACAAACAAAAGTCTGATCAATGTCATTTATATTTACTAAGTTGTGAAATGTGACATTTTGCACTGGTACTAAGAAATTTTACTTGTTATATTTTACTTTTATTTTCTACCATTAAAAACTATGAAGTCAGTAAGAATTTGTTTGAATGAAATAATTATTAGTATTGAGCAATGCATTAAGCTGATCAAAAAGAAATAGTAAAACTTTTAAATTGTTACCACAAACAATGTATTATAGCTTTGACAAAAATATTAAGCAGCACAACTGTTTTTAAAACTGGTAATAGGAAATGTTTCTTGAACAGCAAATCAGCATATCAGAAGGATTTCTGAAAGATCATGTGACACTGAAGACTGGAGTAATGACGCTAAAAATTCATATATATAATAAGTTGTGTCTAAAAATATATTCAAATAGAAAGGGTACCTCTATTTGAAAATATATTAAAATAAAAAACTCACAATATTACTGTTTTTACTGCATTTTTAATCAAATACATGCAGCCTTGGTGAGCATAAGAGACTTCATTCAATAACATAATCTTACCAACCCCAAACTTTTGAGCAGTAGTGTATGGCACACTCTAAATCATAGGTTTCACTTTATAATAACTTTAAAATTAACAAACAATATTACATTATATGATTCTTAACAGATCATTAAAGCCACCACTAAAAGTAGCTTGTCTGAAGAACCAAAAGAAAACCAAACCAAAAACCAAAACCAAAGCAAACATATACGTATGAACTCACACACACTTTCTGAAACACTAGGTTTATACAGACAGGTTCATGTAGTGTTTTTCTAAACCTGTTTAATATAACCCCTGCCATACTAAGATGCCATTTTATCCCCCCTAAACATAACCATCGCACAAACATTATGCATTTTCATTATGACATAATTTAGGACTGTTGGGATGGTCTCCAGAATGTTGGTGATTTCAAGTTTTCCATTTAGTTCTCACAATGTAGACAACACACACACACACACACACACACACACACACACACACACACACAGGTTTGTTTTGCTTATCTTAATGAGGACATTCCATAGGTGTAATGGTTTTTATACTGTACAAACTGTACATTCTACACTACATTAACCCTACCCATCACAGAAAACATTCTGCATTTTTACATTTTTAATAAAACATTGCTTAGTATGTTTTTAATGCTATTTTAAATATTAGGACTCATGAAATGTCCTCATAAAACATGTTTACGTCGTAATACCAGTGTAATTCCCATGTCATTATACAAATTTGTGTCCTCATAAAGCATGAAAACAAGCACACACACACACACACTTACCTCTCCATGTTCTGTGCTTTCCACACTCTCCCCCTCCTTTCCTTCTTTTAGTTTTTCCTTCTCTTTCTCTCTTTCTGATTCTGCCTCACACTCATCTTTCTCCACCTCTTTTGCGCTCTTTTCTATCTTGTCGGGTGGAGAGGGAGTGGCTGTGGGAACAGGTAACGGCAGGTAAAGTCTCTGTGTATGTGAGATTCTCTCTCTGAGCTGCATGTGAAGGTTTTAGATGGGTTTGTACCTGGTTTAGAGGTGCACGGTGTGTTATTACAGCTCAGTTCAGGTGTGGGAGTGTCTGTCTTAATGGCAGGTGAAGAGGCTCTTGAAGATTTCTTGGAGTCCACAGTAATTTCTGGCTTCAGTTCAGGCATGCTCCATTTACCATTGATGTGCTCAAACTCTTGCACCTGCACACAATATGTACAGATATTTCCATCTATCTGTCAATCAAGGAAATAATAAACAGAGCTTTCATCTTTATTCTATGCTTTTAATTCATTGTTATTATTAAAGATTACTAAAACGTTAATTCTAGAATTGTGCAAAAGTACATATATGACAGGTTCACTAACTGGTCTTAACTAAAAGCCCTGTAACATATAATTAGGCTGCCTTCTTAGATACATTTCATATGGACCGTTCAAATAAGGCTTATGTCGGCAAGATGTTTAACACAAAATACTCTTCTAATTTTTTCACTACATATGGGTCACAAGAGAAATATAAAGAATATTAATTAAGACAGTTATATACCGTTATCAGCATATGTTGAAGTACATGGATCTTTCATTGTCTCTGAGATAGTATGCGCCATTAATGGAGCATCAGATGACCTGAGTCATGAGTTTGGTCAGTTTTTACTTTCAATTTCTCTAGTGAATATTTGACTGGGTTTTAAGAATCGTTCTCTGGCATAACTCTCGCATGATGTTTGCACATTGCCGGTGTGATATCCTCTTGCTCGCCTTCGTGGTCCAAAAATGAAATATTTCCAATATTGCAACGTGACATTTTCTTTATCACCAAGTCCATCTTTGCTCGTAAAATGATGGACGATTCACATCTCACACCGGTTATTTCCAGTAATTATACAATTATGTAAATAATTAAGTATTATAGTTAAAATGTCATTAAATCTTATTCAAGAGATTCGTTCAAAAGCACCGATTCATCCAGTAATGAAACAAGTGAAGTATTAATGAATGAGTGATTGAATTGTCCATTCTAACAGTTTTTTTAAATAACTCATTAAGATTATTTAAACTTTTTAAATAGACTGCAGCAATTAAAATTTTGTCAGAACAAATTACATGTTATTTTGTTTAGTTGTCTGTTTAGAATCATGAGTGAATCGTGCAGCTCTAATATATTTTATTCGTCTAGTCAACCATCATGATCCATCCGCAGCTCATTTACGACCCCTGTTAGCAGACCCACACTGACCTTCTTCTTGACTAGAGACATGACCCCTATACGAGTGAGAACTGGCTGCCTACAGAGCCCCTCACGTGGGACACCGTCAGCGAACGTCTCCGAACCGTCAGCCACTGGCTCACAGAGGTGCCTCATGAAGAGCGATACATACGCCCTGCCAGAGAAACAAAGAAAGAAAATGGAAAAAAAGAAGAAAAAAATTTTCCTTAGCTGAACCCAAGTCTAAAGTTTGCACGTTCCTATATCAAATTACATCCTCTAAACACATTAACTGGTAAAGAAAGTCATACTTGAACTCTTTCTCGCTCTTGCCGCGGAGGTCTCGCACGAGCCATTGGCAGGTGAAGGCATCCTGAGCGGGCATCCCCCATCTCATGACGGCATTCAGGAAGGCTTTTCTCTGACGTGTATTAAAGCCCAATACCTGACCAACACACACAGACACATGATTAAGCCGCAGATTCCATTTTCATATAAATTGTTTTAATCTAATCAGGGCTTGTATGAAAAACAGACGTGATGTTATTGACATTATGAAACATTGCTGCGCAATTCTCAAAACTGGAAAAAAATGCAGCCCTGTTATCTCCAGCTGTATGTCAGTCAATTTAATTATGAGAGGCACACATCCAGAGACACTGTATATACTGGCCACGACCTCTAGATAAGCAAACACTTGGAAAATACACTATTATCCACATTAAACTGTGACCAATACGCTTATGTTGATTTTACACTAAGCTCAAGGATGTCTTTAAATGGTCATTTACATTAAGTTGTGCCAAAACAAACAAACAAATAAAGAAAAGCTGGACAAAAACAAATGAGCGATACCTCAATGTTGCCACCCACTCTGGCCAACAGGGGTGGCAATGGTTTATCCTTCTCGTTTCTGAGCTGCCTGCGTGACTGTCTACGACCTGGACGGGGGGAGAGGAGAGTCAGCCAAGAGATCAGTTCAACATGTCCATCTCACTGAGCCAGCATCAGGAAACAGGGTTACAGCACAGGAAGGATACATTATCCTGAACAGCTGCAATACATAAACTGTGAATGTGCCTCCAGAAGAATAGCAAAACCTGACAAAACCACAAGACATACCAATAAAGTACCAAAATGGACAAAAAAATAAAAAACTTAATTAAATTCTAAATAGTGCTAAAAGATAGTGGGGTTGGGGTATAGTAGATTTGTACATTTGTGAGTGGAGCTAGCATGTACAAACTTGTGCAAACCCCCTGCTAGATTGTGTTTAAGTGATATTATTTGGGTCTGAACCCAAAAGAGCAGCTGTTTACCCCTATATAAGGTAACGACAACACAGGAGAAGGCGGCAAAATACATAGCGTTGCTAAACTCAATTTTACATTTAGTTTTTTGAACCTTTGGCTTTATTTTCAAAGCCTCAACACATAACGGCACTTGCGTCTATGTGCCGCAAATGTACTGAAAGTGTTCTATAGAACGAGGGCGTCCCGCAGAAACAACATATTCATTCTGTTTGCAATGCGTCAGTCATGCTTGTCAGGAAACTAAGTGAGAACATACGTCATCAATAGTGGTTCATTTCCGGAATTTAGTAGGATTGCGTTCACATCAGCAGTGAACCTTACTGGAGTTCACATGAAGCTTCGGTACGCGACATCTTCTGTTTTGTCATCAGTAAGACATTATTACACATTTCATTTGATATAAACACATATATTGCAAATGGCAATGTATATGTTTTTCAAGTTATTAAAAATAGCCTACTATCATTATATGAATACCAGACATGTTATATTATTATTAACATTAGTATACTTTTATTATATTTTTTTATTATTAAGAGCCATGTGGGAATGGGCAGTAAGAGTGTATATGTGTGGTTCTCACCCTCAGGTCTCTCATCAAAGTCCTCATCTTCCTCCTCTGAGCCCACAGAGTATTCTGATTGGTTATCTGAAATGTCAGCATGCCACTCTGCAATAACATATAGAAAAGAGCACAGTCAGTAACAAGTACTCAATACGAACCACAGAACAGAGTATGTTCAGTAGTGGTCAAACAATTTCCATGCACCAGAGTCCTCAAATAAAGCCCAACCAAAATCTTATATATCAGTTTGGCAACTCTCCCCAACAGTAGGAAAAAAAAGGCACATGCAATTATTTCAGATCTGGCTCTTTTGTGACAAAATGTTCTGTGTCTCCACTTATCTAACCATCCACACACATTCTATTCAAATTCCACTGTCAATGGGAATGATTTAGCTCTACATGAAAAAAAAACAAAAAAAAACAGGGCTCCCGAAAGAGAAATTAGTGAAGCACAGGCCATTGTTGAATTTTAAAAAAGGCCAGCGGATTGTTCTCTGTGCATTTGTAATATTTTCTGCAGAGGGTATGCCACAACATTACAACCTTGCAAGTCATGTCGCTTGGATACACAAAGAAAAGTATGTGTACTTACAGTTTATCTTAGTTATCACTGTAATTATGCAGCCGTAAGCACCACTGTGAAACCATAAATTCTATATAGTTCCTTTCCGGAGAAAACCTGCTTTTTCATTTGTGTTATTTGTCTTTTTCCTGACCATTTTGTTTTTCTCTTTTTGACACAGAAATGAAAAGCTGCCACACTTCGGCATCCCCTTGGGTGTTGTGGATGTAGCTGTTTTTGAGTCAACTGCATGTGGCCATTCAAACCTGACCAAAGCAGCAGTGTGTGGGATATGTGCTTTCTTTCCCACTCAATCAAAAGTAAAGTAGTACACCACATGCCGAGAATGAAACTGCTACAAGATGTAATTTCGGAGATTTAAATGAGATAATATGCTGCATTTATAGGACAAGCATAAACATGGTTTATAGTAATAAAAGGCCAGAAGAATGGGCTAATTAGAATAGAGTGGGGTCCAAAAGTCTGAGACCACACTGAAAATCTGGGATTCAAAATTCACTTCAAACCATGACAGCCATAAAATATTACAAATATTTCACAATTTCTAGGTGACTAATCAAATGATCATGTTTTCTGGAATTCGGATGCCTGGTGTTTGTGAACGCAATCATGTGAGATGCTTCTGGAAGGTCATTGTACCAAATCATTGTGATAACAGACTTTGGCTAAGGAATTTCAGAATGACCAAACCAACGTTTTAATGGCTGCAACAAAGTCTGCATTATGGAGAGGATTAAAAAAAAAAGACAAAAAAACAAGCTACAATTCAAACAAGCTGTCGGACACGGGCCAGGCTAGGACTAGACTAGATTTGTGGCCCATGCAGGGCTCTAAAGTGATGTGAGTTTTTTTGTTGTGCATCGAGAAATTTTTTCAGTAAATGTGTTTCCATCGTAGTTTCCACCACTATTTAGCAAGTTTTTTATGCTTACTTTTAGACTTTATTTATTTATTTATTTTAGTTTTGTATTTTCGCCATTTCCACCCAGTGTTTCATATGTGCGATATCCCAAAATGTGCATAAAAATTGGTGGCTGGAAACATAGCAACTGAAGCAAAATACTAAGAAATTATTGAAATTCTGTAGGAAGTGTTGGACTGCACCTTGGTCCTCCTGAGCTGCATCATTGTAGTTGACCTGTTTGCGGACTCTTTTTCCTTTGCCAAGATTGCGGGCCAGATCTTCCTGCTGCTGTTCATAGTGATGCCTGAGGAGTTTCTCCCAGTAATCAGGATCCACATTCTCTTCCTGCTTAATGATTTCTCTCTCGATCTCTTCTATCTGGACACAGAATCACAATGAGATCTCATTAATATTTTGTTTAGTTCATATTTTGCTTTTGTCTCATAGAGATCAATTAGATTTAATGGAGCAAACGGAGAGCAAGACTCCTACTTTTCACATATTTCCCCTTAAAAAAAAGCACCCAGTAATCCACTATAGTTAAGTCAGACATATCAACCCCCAACTGGTTTGCCACTGACAGTGCTTGTCAGAAACTCTCATTATCATAACTGAATTTCAGCTCCGGAGGCTTCCTCAGAACTTGATACACAGTGAATGATGGTTTTTCTGTATCAATTCAAGCGCTAGTCCTCAAGCTTTTGAAGTGATGTGGATTTGCAGCACTGAAAACAGCATCTGCTCAACATGTCGACAACACGAACCAAACTCTTCCAGGCCTCAGCTAAAACTACAGTGTTTGTGAGTCAAAGTAGACGTTGTTGAAAACCATAGGCTGGCATTAAGCAAATTTATTACATTTTTACGTAGATTCGTAACTGGAGTGTGACTGGAATTGCTGATGACTCGTTTGTGCAGTTCAGAAATGATTCTTTCTTTTAGGAGACAACTTTATGTGTTGTGCACTTTAATCTTTCAAACTTTGCAGACTTTTTACATTCACAAACAGCTATTGCACACTGCACGAAAGGTAATATTCAAAAAAGCATAATAGCGGCACTTTAACAGTTCCACTTTTTGATACTCCTCAAAAATATCTCCCACCTTGTCATCTTCTCTGACAGTGTACTGGGCCACCTTGAAGGAGCTCAGATACTCGTTCATGTTCTGCATGTCAGAGTCATCTGTTGCGTCCTGGCTGCGGTCCAGCAGTCGCTCGATGGCGGCGTTGTCGTAATGAATTACGCTGCTGTCATCATCCTTATTGTCCCCTGCTGAAAATGATAAAAACACAGGTGAACCTTCAGTATAACAAAGTGTTTTTGGTCATTCAGAGCAGAAATGTTGGGCTTAATCATGAGGTACAGAGCAAGTTTTTTCATAAGATTTAAAGATTGGTTTTCATTGGTTGACACAATTATTAAATGATTCATTCGTTTATTATCAAATCACAGGTTCATTAAATTCTACACATCAACCAATTTATCTAATCAATCCCACCCTCAATCTCATCCTTGAAAAGCTCCTCAGTGCCAAACTTGAGGATGTCATCCAACTCTTGCTTAGACATGGATCCGGCTTTTGAGCCCAGACCAGGCCGCACCACCAGGTGTGTGAGCATCATCTTCCTTTTGGCCACCTGAGTAATTCGTTCCTCAACCGAGGCACGAGTCACAAAACGGTATATCATCACTTTATTGGCCTGACCAATGCGGTGAGCTCGGCTGAAGGCCTGAGAGAAAGAGGTAATATTTGAGATGATTTAGAAACTTGCTGCAATATGTTTGTCTTTGAAACCTCACAAATGCTTTTCTGAGTTTTATTAGTTTGTACTCAAACTGTCCACTAGATGGCAAAAACGCATGATAAAGAAAATAGCTGGAACATAAATCACACAAGTAGAGTGAATCTCTGAAATACCTGAATGTCATTGTGGGGATTCCAGTCAGAGTCAAAGATGATGACTGTGTCTGCAGTGGCCAAGTTGATGCCCAGACCGCCGGCCCGCGTAGAGAGAAGAAAACAAAACTGACATGCTCCAGGAGCTGTAAGACAGACAGAGAGAGATTTTATGCAGATATTTTAAGATATTTACACTATGTAACTTTTTTTGTTCAAAATTTAACAATTTAAATTAGTCAATTCATCATCAATCCTTGTTTTTGTCTAACCCTGAATCACTATGTGTTTATATTTTCGTGGGAAATTGCATACATACGCCACTCGCCAAAGCGTCTCCGGCTACTTTGACATGTGCATGGTGTGGGACAGTGGGAGTGGCATAAATTAGTTGTCACAACAAGCACGAAAGGTTGACATGGAGCAGCCAAATCTCAAACATCCAGGGAATCACCCGAAGCACAACCAAAACAATGTTCCTCTGCAAAATGCATGCAGTTTATTTATTTTTTACCTCAAGGGGGCCAAAAGTTTCAAAGATTTTTATATATATATATATTTTTTTTTTTACAGATATTAAAATTTTTACTACACTATTAAAACCTCCATTTAAATATATCCACAAATCTAACAGTGAGCAGGGCTTAAGGTTAATAACGTGTGAGAATAAAGAATTCACATTGAGGAGTGCAACATACAAAGCAGGATGTGTCCCGAACAAGTTAAGAGGAAAAAACTTGTTGTCAAAAGGGGTGCAATTTCTGTTGTCCGTTTGGATTTTAACTAATCCAAAAAAAAAGATGTAGAATTATTCATAGCTTGATAGGTTTTTTTACCATACATTTTGGCCACCCAAAAAGTCGTCATAACAAATAACACAATGATTAAAACCTCAATAAAACACATTCAATCAACCTCAACACCACAAAATACCAAAATAAAATCTCCCATCAACACAAAACAAAAAATATAATTATAGCACCACTGTTTTTCAAATGTTTATACATCTTTCGATACTTTGAAACATTCAAATTCAACAATGATTCCAGACTTTATAAACCCTTTAAACAGTGGTATAATGTCCCAACCATGTCTGTCCTATTGTTTTGCTTACCCAACAATAAAATAAATCAACTGCCATTTTCAGATAAGATATTTTGCATTTGCATAAACTTTTCTCCACATCTGAAAAACAACTGACTGAATAACTCAAAAAATGGATGGAATCTCACAAACAAAGCAAAATAGTTTCTCTAAATTCACAAAACGCACATTTATCATCACCATTTGGATTGGGAAGAGAGAAGAGAGAGAGGGGGAGTAAAGATGACTTTGTGATGACATTTTAATAGTTATTAAAACCAAATCTCTGGCTCAAACATTTCAGACAACCTTTGTTCAATAACATCCAAGAACCTAGTGTAAAATTTCAGCACTGAGCAAATTAGGACAAGCTTAAGAACTGTCTGTGAATGACAGATGTGTTTTGATAAATATATTCCTGTAGTCCATACAAATCATTCCACTCCAAGACCCTCATGAGACTCGTATGTACATTGACTTGGTTTTTTAAATCTATGGACACACATTGCATAATTTAGAGAGGATTTCAATGTTACTGCATGTGCAGTTTTTATAAAATAAATAAATACCAAATGTATTTAAAATTTTGAGACTACTCTCTTAAAATCTCTCTCATCTTTCTAGAAACTCTTGGAACAGCTCTGTCAGACTAGGTTCATTATTGATATCATGCGCAAATCTAAGTGCTGAATCCAAGATTTTTGAATTCAAAGCAGGCAGCTCTTAAAGCTTGATGCAATCTAGTATTAGATGGCACTCAATCTCAATCACCTCAGTTTTTGCTGCTCTCTTTTTTGCACATTTACTGAATGTGTTAAAAGTAGGGCATAGCTTCAAGACATTCATACAGAGTTTCTGCAGGTTTTATGAAGGTAATTGTAAGACTTTTTTTAAAGACCTTTTTAAGACAATAAATTGAAAGGAACACAATGTGTCGATACGTTCTCCAAATGTAAATGGAGAAACACAATGAGTTGTATTAGAAACACTTTAGAGTCTGAAAATACAACTTCAACAGATATCCTTTACTTTTCATTTATTCTAAAAAGAATCTCTCTGTTTCCAAACATTAGAATGAAATAACTTTTACTGTACCTTCAGATCACAATGCACAAAAGTGATGTTCTTTCTCAGTATTTTCATCTTGTTTTCCAGTGCAAATGTCTAAAGATTCTCAAATCGAGATGCATTTACTGGAGATACAAGTCTTTTTTCTGTGAAACTGAGCAAAATGAAGTGATTTTTCTGCTTGAAACTGGAATATCTAGAAATATCAACAAATATCTACAAATGGGATTAGAAAAATCAACTTAATGCAAAGCGATGTTTTCAAAACTTATTGGCAGATATTTCTTCTTATTTCAAGCATAAACCCACTTTATTGTCTCAATTTCACAGAAAAAAACTTACATTTGTGTTACATTTGCACCAAGTAAATGTAAGTTGATAAAACATTGGGAAACAGAAGACATACACACACATATACATATATATCTATATATATATAAAAATTCTGATCTAGTTTAGGGATATATAAAATATTTAAATAATAAATATGTATAAATAAATAAAAATATATATAAAATATTATATGTTATTATATATTTGTTATAGTAATTTTTCGTTTCATATATCAACTGGAGGCACCATAGGATCACTGCTCTAGCTAATTCTCCAGTGGTTTCCGAACACACTACAGATATATTACTCAGATCATTACATGACTATGTGGTGAGCTGCACTTACCATTGAATCTGTCGATGGCTTCCTGACGGAGAGCTCCAGTAATGCCTCCATCAATTCGCTCATATTTATAACCCTCATAATCCAAGAAATCCTCAAGCAAATCCAGCATCTTGGTCATCTAAGTGGGAAACAAGGGTTTAAGTTTTTAAATGATCCAATCAAACTTTTCAGAGCAAGTACCACATCATGATCAAATCAGACCATCCAAGTAGCATGCTGTGGGCTCCATATTAGACTGCAATAATTCAAAACACAAAGCTGTATTCAATTTGAATAGAAATAATAAATGTTAATAACAATTTAAAAAACAATATATTTTTGTAATAATTTTAGTATTTTACATTTCTAGAGTTTCTGCTGTGTACCACCTGGGGGCACTAAACATTACACAATTTGAGAGTCCATGCAATTGAAAATACAGCAGCTTCTTTTGTGGCATGTGTAAATAACAGGTTATGTGAATGTGTATTTATTACATGTACATTTGTACCTGAGAGAACACCAGCACTCGGTGGCCTTGTTCTTTCAGTTTTCTGAGCATTTTTTGCAGCAGCATGAGTTTCCCAGAGGCCTTAGTGAGGCCGACACCTTCATACGCTCCACTTGGTGTTTTGGGAGCTTCCTGCAGCACACAAACACAACAAAACAGCCTATGACACATATATACACAACAAAAAACCCTGACAAACAGTAAACTCAACATTTTGACAGCATTTGAGCAACATTTTCTGACAGCAGGTGGCAGTATTTCACACTACACAAGTTAGGATAGGACCAACAACAGCCAAGAACCCATCCAAATGTTTTCTTGTAGCTGTCAGAAATACAGTGTGTGTGTTCTTACGGCAGAAGCGACAGGGAAGAGGTAGGGGTGGTTGCAGCACTTTTTTAGGTCCATCATAATGTTGAGCAGAGACACCTGGTTCCCTCCTCCCTTAGAATTCAGCGCCTCAAAGTTACGCGTCAGAATGAACTTGTAGTATTTTCTGTTCACACACAGGGTATGCACAAAAAACATGAAAAAAAAGCTCTCCCTCCACATAACTCTATATATCAACTATTTCTTTTTTGTATTGAATGTTTCAGGCTGGCATGCATAATGAGAAATATATTTAAGCAAATTAACTGAGTTCATTATTTTTGACAATAATCTTGAGATGTACGAATAATTTCAACATGTCAGTGCATTTTGTGTATGATATTGATGTTGTGGGTCTCACTTTTGCATGGGGCTGAGTTCCACTCGGACGATCAGCTCAGTTTTAGCCGGCATGTTCTTAAACACGTCAGCTTTGAGTCTCCGGAGCATGTGTGGTCCGAGCAGGTCGTGCAGTTTCTTGATCTGGTCCTCTTTAGAGATGTCCGCAAATTCCTCTAGAAAACCCTCTAGATTGCTGAGGGACAGAAACAAAGTGAGAGTGGCATCATTTTGAGTATTAAAACATGTCTGAGCTGATGTGTACGTGCAATGGACCCAAAAAGTGGACGCTTCAGACAAACTTAAAAAAATAGTATTAGATAACGTACAACATTTTACTGTCAAAATACTTTGCTGGGCCACTTTTATAGTCTATAGAGTGTAAAAAGTGTTCAGCGGTACTTGAAACGGTTGGGCGTCAGGAAGTTGAGCAGGTGGAAAAGTTCTTCCAGGTTATTCTGGAGTGGTGTTCCTGTTAGCAGCAGCTTGTGGTCTATCTTGTAATCATTCAGTCTCCTAAAGAACTAACACACCACAACAACAGACTTCAGTTAATAAAACACACACAAACAAAACACATATTTCAACTGGAAACATACAAAAAATTTGTATGAAACGAAGATAAGCAGATCACAATCACAAAACATTTTACATCTCTGTGCAAAAGTGTACAAATAGGAATAGAATATTCCTAGAAGTATATACCCGAACCCTTCCGTTCAAAAGTTTGGGTCAGGAAGATTTTTTAAAGAAATTAATACTGTTATTCAGCGAGGACTCTTTAAATTGATCAAAAGTGACAGTAAAAAGATTTTTTACATTTTACATTGTAACAAAAACATCCTATTTAAAAGGGCTATATGTAAGAATTTTCATGTATTAATCTTTTTTTTTTATTATTTATTGCCAATGTGTTTTTTAAGTTTTGTTATAAGTTGTTCAAAAAAACGTAACCTTCTCTGACTTCTTAGGTTGTCTGTGAAAGCCTGTAGACTCATTTTTAATCGAAGGACTCTGGACGTTTTTGCTGGGAAAATCAAAAGGGTGTGACGTTTACACTCCTGAACATTCAATGATACATGAAACGAAAACTTATACAATGTTCAGGATAACACCAAAAGAGCCATTCTGTCCTTAATGTCAATGTGTCATTCAAAGAAAAGGGATTAATTCAAACTATAGTCTCATATAGCCAGATCTACATAGTATATAGTCTCAATTATACTTCATAATCAAACTATCATAACAGTGTCGTTTTAATAACCTCATCTGGATGTTTGAAAGCAGTATATTGCTGTTTTTCTCACTTCTATTCACTTCTAAGCGAAGAACAAAAAAGAAATTCACAGTGAGTATATTGGGGCCTTGCATCATATTTAGTCTCTAGTATGTTATGTGTAAGCACGTGTAGCAGTAAGTTGCTTACGGCAGTTCACTTATTGTCGCTAAATTGACCCTTTGCAAAGGCAGTTAGTTACTTCTGCTATGTCCGACAAGCTATGTGCTCTCACAACACACATCATGAAAAATACAACGTGGAGCAAAGAGGACACTGACAACGCGCTGACAGACAAGACAGAGCAGGTTACTTTTGATATGAAACAGCTTCATATTTAAAATATTATAATTTTTTAAAGAAGTTTAAATAATAAATACCGTATAGTGGCTCTTTAATGTGTCGTGACAGATCACTGTAGCTCCTTCAAGCGGCTCATCTCTTCATACTAGTTCATTTATAGCATCAAATAAACATGAATGGACATCAGAAGGAATGTTGTTTCAACCGCGGACACACAATTTTTCAAGTTCAAGTTCATCAACGTTAATCTACTTACTCTCCTAGCTGCTTTGTCGGACAAAATGGTGGATTCGGGGTTATGATTGTTTAGATCGCCTATCAGTCAAACTGCCGGCGAAGGGTCAAATACAAGGGTTTTTGAATTCTAAATACAGCCCCTTTAAAATAAATGTTCATTGGAATTTCTATTCATTAAATAATCCTGAGAAATTTATATCAGGATTTTCACAACAATATCAGCAGCACTGTTTTGATAATAATGAGAAGTGTTACTTGAGCAACAAATCAGCAAATTAAAATGATTTCTGAAAGATCATGTGACCCTGAAAATATAGCTTTGCCAACACAGGAATATATATATATATATATATATATATATATATATCTGACATCCATATCTTTGTCCCCTCTACAACTTTCTTAACTTAGATAATGACACACTGAATGAAAATGTGTAATGGCTTTATTATGATGGTTTATAAAAGAGCAGGTTTGCTTATTTCATCCATCTGCCATCTACGGACCCCCGGACATGACATGCAGGAAAAAAATAGTAGGCTAATTTGTGCACACGATTTACTATGTCGTTGCCTCGATTTATAAATCATGCACTTGATGTACAAATTGAGGGAATGAAGTAGTATATCAGCACACGATTTAATTTTTTTTCTTGCATGTCTTCTGCGGGGCTCCATTGTCATCGACTGTGTTGCAAAGAATCCAAAAAGCAATTTCTTTTCCTGTATTAAAAAAATCTCCCAAACTCTCTTTCTCTGTCACACACATATACACACACCAAATAAATACTGGACAAAAAACAGGAAAAACCGATGAAGACAGTATACCTTGGACTGGTTGTTTTTGAGACGGTGGGCTTCATCCACTACAAGACAGGCCCAGTCAATGGATTTGAGAACATTCTGGTCTATAGTCACAAGCTCATAGGACGTCAACAACACATGGAACTTAATGGGTGCTTCTCTCTGAAGAGATGATAGGTAGAAAATTAAAAGAATGGTTGCAGTAAAGTCATTTATTGTATGTTTCTTCTTACATAAAAAAATGACATCTTTTCTTTCTTCTCACATACTATGGCTCCATTTTACTTCTATTCATTTTCCTCCTCACAGTGCCCATCTTTGCATTTCACCTCTCCAATCACCAACAATTTTGTCCTTTCCAGCGCTCATCTCCTCACCCGTAATTTGAAGGCTTTCTTTCCTCCCTTCACCGCCGTGTCATCGAAGGTGAACTCGTTCTCACGGATGATGGCCCTGCTGTCCTTGTCTCCGGTGTAGGTGACAACGTAGAAGTCGGGAGCCCACATCTCAAACTCCCTTTCCCAGTTAATGATTGTGGAAAGCGGTGCGCTCACCAGGAACGGCCCTTTAGTGTGGCCCTGGTGAGAGAAATAACCCATGTGATAAGGAAGGAAGGACAGAAATGAACAGGATGGGAGAGAGAAAATATAACATGAAATTCAAAAGCTGTTTTGTCATTTTACATAGAGTTTTGTAACCTGACCCACACAGACCTCTTTAAACAAGGAGTAGAGGAAGACAATGGTCTGGATGGTCTTGCCCAAGCCCATTTCATCAGCCAGGATGGTGTCGGTGCCCTGAGCCCAGGAGAAGCGCAGCCAGTTCAGCCCCTCCAACTGGTAGAGGTGCAGTGTCCCTCCTGTCTCTGTCACAAAGTCTGGCTGTTCCTCATACTTGATTGTGGGCTGGAAGAAGAGAGATGGGTAGAGAAGTGGTGAGAAAAGACAGAGAGAAGGGTGGTCCTACATGCCCCAAAAGCTTTTAAGGGACCTATTATGCCCCTTTTTACAAGATGTAATATAGGTTTCTGGTGTCCCCAGAATGTGTCCATGAAGTTTCAGCTCAGAATATCCCACAGATCATTTATTGTAGCTTGTCAAATTTGTCAAAAATGGTGTTCAGCCTTACATTGATCAAACTGGGGTCAGACACTTTTGTAACTTTTAGAATGCAACCGGAAGTTTCTGAATGGTTAGTTGATAAATTTATGTAGTTGCTGTGAAGTTGATTCAACTCATCGACTTGCAGGTGCCGTCATGTTAATCTCTTGTGCAAATCCAGCATTGAAGTGACCCTTGACCTGACCAATATTATTTTAAAAATGACTTATATTATACTTCACGCTGAAAGAGACGTCAATCTGTTATACAGATTGGGGGACACCATTCTGACAAGGTTCTGACCAGTACTTGTTTGATTGTTAGCAAAAATGGTACTTGGTCAAAAAATTTCAAAACCACTGCTATAAAAGACAGGGGCCGACACTAACATCATTAACAGGCGTGCTTGGAGCTTCATCATTCTCCTCTCTCCTCCTCATCTTCCTTGGCTTCTCTGGGTCTTCCCTCATCACTTCCTCCCTGTGAGAGAAAAAAAGAACAGAACACTGCTTATTCCATCATTCAAAATATATTGCTAGAAAACTAAAAAAATATATGTAAAAGAGGTTATAACGCAGATGTAGCACATTAAAGGCAAACAAATCAATGTTTACAGTAAATAATGATCATCCATTTATGTATGAAACATCTATGCATGACTGCACCTGTGTCGCCAGTATGCCGTTTTGTACACACTAAACTCAGGGATGTCCAGCTCATCTCTCTCCCAGGTGCACTGGTCATAGGTCAGATCTCTCCATTTAACCAGGTAGTGGTAGTTGCCCTTCTTATCCATGCTGCATACATACATACACACACACACACACACACACTTTAATCCTCTGACAGTAGAAAGTATTAGTGTACACCGTATAATATAAGAGTTTAACAAAAAAAACACACACCTATGATTGATTATCCTGTGAACCATCATCCATTCTGGCTTTATGCCATATCGATAGTACTTCTCCTCCAGAATGGCATATTGAGGGTCTTTGGCCCTCCGCTTCTCACTTTTCCCAGAATCCTCCTCTCCCCCAGAGCCGTAGTCCAGACTTGGCGGCTCATCCATATCCGTTTTCCTCTGATAGTTCCGGAACATCACAGAGTGGAAGATCTCGAGCTGAGGAAGGACAGATGGATAAGAGAAAAGTCTGTACATCCTGTAACATCACACATCTGCCCCATTCTCGCACCTGTAGCTCTGTAATCCAGGTGCAGTGCCAGTAGGACTGTGCCACTAGCTTCACAAAGAACTCTCTCTCTGGACGACCCTTCATGGGTGGAGGGGGCGGGGCATCAGGGGGTGCGTCTGGGGGTGGAGGGACAGGAACAGGGGGTGGGGGGTCGCCCCATCTCCAGTGCAGAATTTTTTGCACTCGGCCTTTGATTGGCGGACACTGAAAAACAGACAACAGATGTTAACAGCAGAATGTGTTAAAATTTCTGCTAGGCAATGACCTAATAAATGAATTTGTCCCGCAATACGTCTCTCGTGAGCCAAAGCCAACTAAAATAATTTTGCACCCAATAAAAATCAGACCAAGTACCTAAAAATTCAACTGACTTATCCCAATTCAACTCAGCTAAATCCATCTCAGTTAACATAGCTATTAAGCCTTTACTTCTCTTTATATAAAATACTACATATATATATATATATATATATATATATATTCAGAAGCAATTTATTGCTGTGATGCAAAGCTGAATGTTCAGCATCATACTCCGGTCTTCAGTGTAACAAGATCCATCAGAAATCATTCTAATATGCTGAAGATATTTTTCAATTTGCTAAAGAAACATTTTTTTTTATTATTATCAATGTTGAAAACAGCTGTTTTTCCGAATATTTCTGTGAAAAGTGATTCAATTTTCATCAGGATTCTGTGATGAAAACAAAGCTCAAAAGAACAGCATTTGTTTAAAATAATAACAATGTAAGCCTCGCTAAATAAAAGTACAAATATTGACACATTTTTTTTACTGACCCCATATATATTTCACACATAAAAAAATTACAGCTTGAAAATGAAGTTAAAAATATTCTGTTCAGAAGTGATATTTACCTTGAATTTCTTTCTTTTCTTCACACATCACATGTCTCATATTTCATCTCAAGCATGCTCTTCACTGACACTGTTGTCTCCATGGTAACCAAGTACACTAACTTTTGAAAAAACTTTATTAGGGCCAATTTGTTTGTTGTGCTGACTCCACAACTACGGGACATCCACTCGTCATTTTAACACTTTACATAATGAAATGGTTTATGTTTCTATTTCCACAGTTTTAATTTTTAGTTTAAGGTTTAATGTTTGGGTCAGAGTCAAAAACTGCATAAAAGCAAAAGACACATTTCAAAATCAGCAAATATCAATGATGGAGTTATTGCAAAAAGTTTTCAAGACACTTTCAAAACAACAAACAGAAGTCAATATTAAGCCCTAGGACATTCAATTTCCAGTCATTGATGAAACACCAGTGTAAGTGGAAGAGTATTACTCACAGTACAGCGTGGACAGAGCCACTCTCCGTTGGGGATCTCGGGCAATGGGGGGTTCAGGCAGTGAATGTGATAGGATGACGGGCAGGAGTCACAGCACAGCAGCTCTCCTCCATCTTTACACACGCGACAGAACTCCATGTGATCATCCTCCTCTTCCTCTCCACCCAGCCCGGTCTCCACATCCCGGACATCGTCACACTCCTCTTCAAAGTCCTCAAAGTCTTCTTCCTTTGCTTCCCACTGGATCCCTTCTTTCTCCTGAGAAACATGGACTTTCATTACAATGAATCTAGAAAAGCTCAATGTGAAGATCCTACACAGAGTAAAATAGATCAGACGATCTCAGGCTTCACTGAGTCCTTAAGTTCAAAATCAAGCTGTGATTCTGTAGGTTTGGGTGGATGTGACTCACACAGTGTGGGCAGCTCCACTTGCCCTCAGGCGCTTTCTCCAGCTCAGGCTCAAGGCACACCAGGTGGTATGCTCGAGGACAGGTATCACACAGAATGATCTCTCCTCCCTGCTGACACACCTCGCAGTAGTCCTGATGGTCAGTCTCATAGCCATCACCATCCTCATCACCCAGCACTGAGAGAGAAAGTGAGAGATACGAAATTAATTTGAACTCTCTGATGCATAATGTCCACTTCACTAAGAAGATTTTAATAGCGATTTGTAGCCATTAAGGATATGCATCCAAACCATTCTATTAGAACGAACTAAGAAACCTCTACTGAAGCTCGGTCAGCACAAGTTTTCATGCACATTGCACTCTTTATTTTCTCAATCACAGATTTTTCTTTATCACTTTAACATATCAATAACTTTAAATATGTACTGTGCCACATGGATCAATTTACATACCGCGAAATTGCAATATCTGTAATGTAGACACTTTGCTCTGACATATACTGTCATACCACCCAGCTCTAATTGCAGTGAAATAATTTTGAGGCACGAGGATTGGGAATGATTATGTTTTGTTCTCAAGTAAAAAAAAAAAAAACATTAGGATTTTTTGCTTTATTTCATAAATCAACAAAAGCATTGTTTTTAAACACAGATCCAATACAATGATGAGGGGAAAAAAACTCTCACCCTTTTTCTTCTTCTTCGCCGGACGACCCCTTTTGTTCTTCTTGACCCGTCCTGAGCTGTCAGAGCGGACTGAAGAGCTATGAACACTGGAGTTCTCCTGCTCAGAGTCATCCTCATCCACCTCTTCACTCTGCATTACAACCACACACACACACACGATTAAACACAACTCCTCCACCCAACACACATTTATGTGCACATTTATGTATTACATAAACTCTCACCGAACTGCTCTTCTTCCTCTTGTTACCAAGTGCTCCCAGTTTGATACGCAGAGGAGCCATTTTCTTGGGTTTTGGCTTCTTCTTGTCAGAGACACGAGGACTCTTACTGCGTTTCTTGTAGCCAGGGCCTGCCGATAACCAATAAACAGGCGATATTAAAATTACATAGCTTTTTGTCTTGATAAATTAAAAAAATAAAATTAATAGTTTTAAAACACTACAAGTTCATTTAGGCATCACAACATTTAAAGATACAGTATAGAAAAATTATAATTTTGAGATTCAAAAAATTAAATTGATTGTTAAATTAGTGTTTTATAAGTGAGCTTTAAAGTGTCACTATTATGCTTTTTTGAATATTATCTTTCATGCAGTGAGTGCTATAGCTCTTTGTGAATATAAAAGGTCTGCAAAGTTTTAAAGATCAAAGTGCATGACAAATAAAGTTAATGTCTCCTAAAAGAAAGAATCAATTCTAAACTGCAGAAACGAGTCGTCAGCAATTCCAGTCACTTCCTGTGACAAACCTAAGTAACGATGTAACAAATTTGCATAATGCCAGCCTATGGTCTTCATTGGCTGTCTGTGAACAATGTCTACATCAACTTTCAAACACTGCAGTTTTAGCTGAGGCCTGGAAGAGTTTGGTTCATATTGTCGACATGTTGAGACGATGCTGTTTTCAGCACTGTGAATCCACATGCACTTGAAAGAGTGAGGAATTGATATGGAGCTGATACAGAAAAATCACCAGTTTGTCCCGAGCTGAAATTCAGATATGGTAATGGACATTTTGTTTCCGACACACCATGTAAGTAGTTGATCAATCACAAAAGACTGGGCCGTCTGACAAATCAAAGCAGAGAGTAAGCTCACAGAAAGGAGGGGTTCAGAGAGTTTTTTTTAGACTCTTTGAGAAATTAAGTGATGTACAATGTTATATTATGAAGAAAATGAAGTGTTTTTGACCTTGAATTCATGAAAACCTATTGTAGGAGACATCCCAAACAAAATTAAGACCCTTTAAAATAGCTTAATAGGGACAAAGGTCATCTGAATATAAAAACAGAAGAAATTAGCATACACAATTAATTATTCAGTATTATACATTTTCTATCAACTGCTATCAAAATGACACATTTTTGATGCTGTTCATTTACATTACTAAAACCAGTACTATAACCCATAAAGCTTCCCTTGCTTTATGACCCCTAACCTTTGCCCTCTTTGGTCTTGGCCTTGCGAAGTGGTGGTGGCTGAGGTGGTGGTTCAGGGGAGGCTGTTGCTGCGGAGACCTGCTCGGCAACGGCTGCGGCGGCGGCGGCGGCAGCGGCGGCAACGGCTGCTGCCGAGCCTTTGAATGGATTATTGGAGCTGAACTCCCGCCATTTGGCCCCCAGAATGGTCATCATCTTGGACATGGGGATTTTAGGGTTCTTCTTAGCAATCATGGGTCTGCAGAAGACAATATGTTTAATACAGAAATGTTGCTGCAAAGGAACTACAATGTGGGAAACCCCTGCTTCAAGTCAGTACCTCATAAACTGGCTGAAGGCCTTGTAGTTGGTTAGTGTGCGGTAATCTTCTTCTGTGAATGTGTGATCGACATCTTCCAGCCCCCACTCCCTAGCCAGCTGGGCTGATGTTTTCATCTCTACCGGCTGGAAGAGAGGCTTTATCATATGGCTGTCACAGAGTGGATAGGTAATAAACATCTGGAAACATCTGCGCTCCACTACACGTTAGCTGGATCAGTAATTATGTGTGTGGTAACAACAGCTAGAAACACCATGTCACAGTTTGTGATGTCATTCTTTCAGAATTTCTAGATGCAAGTGCGAGACGAACCTCTGATGGTGTGCCTGCATGTGTTTGTGAATGTGTGAAGTCTTTGTCTGTAAACGCCTTATATCGAGGCAAATTTCTTGCATATACAGCACTAACACCAGCTCTGCAGATAAAAACTATTCACCTTCTGATACACAGTAAATACTAACCGCTATTTGAATTTCAACTAATTTATTGACAAACTATAAATGTTAAAATATTATGCGATTATTACTAGTTTTAATCAAGATACTGCTTTGACGTAAACTGTTGTATAATTAATATCAAGAAAATGCAATTACCCTGCCTCCTTGTTTATTGTAGATGATGCGCATATTTAGTCTGTGTTGAATATAATGCATAGCTTACAATGTTGTTATTTATTTTTGTTTGTTCCAAAGAATTGGCTTATATTGTATGGGCAAAGATGTACAGAGTAATTGTTAGGTGTGTGTGTGTGTGTGTGCCTACCCATTAGAAGGAGGAGCAGGATTGTGTGCGTTTATGTGTGTGTGCAAGGACACAAAGAACTGTGGCTCTACTGTAGTTCTACATGGTCAAAA